>JAXQQM020059390.1:0-409537 GCA_034641835.2 Pinus albicaulis | reverse complement strand
TTGTTACACCATTTTTTGGTCATCTAACCTTTCATCATTAGATGGACCCAAGTGCACCACGTAAGACCAGTTTTACCCCAAGTAAAACTGCTTTCACTATGTTAATTAGGAAACCCCAAAAGGAATAATTAATTAAACCATAATTTAATTATTATTCCCAGTCATGTTTAACCCAAAAACAAAGAAATTAATGAGATAAACCCATAAGTTATCTTATTATTTTCTAGGAATAATTATTTAAATAATATTCCTCGTTAAATATGACCAAATCAACCACCATTAATCAACTAAATCATTATTTATTTGATTATATCCCAACCACTTCCTTAAAAAGATAAATAAATCATTTATTTATTTATTTTTCACTAATCAAGGGATTTGACCCAAGTCAAACACCCTTCCCCTCCAACAAATAATAATAAAATATTCCATAGAGGTGGATCTAGATTTGGTTAACATTATTTTAATCATGCACCAAGATCTAGAATGACCCAATATTTTGTTATAAATAGGAGGGTTTTCCCCATCATTCTTCACCTTTTTGTTGCCTATTAGATCACTCTGGATCTATACACTTGGTCTCATTTCTACCATTTTGCTCCCATTGAGCTCTATCTTCTACATTGGGTTTTCTACATCTACAAGAGAGAGAAAGCTTAGATCTGAAGTGCCGAGGACTACAAAGAACCCATCCCATTGAGGAGATCTGGATACACCTTCTTGTTTCCTCCCAGGTGCCCTGTAATATAAAAATTCATTCAAAAAAATCGTGTTCTTGTCTTGTCTGTTGGATGCATGGAGCAAACTCTTTACTTTACTGCTTAATATCTTTCCATTTATAGATCCGTTTGTTGCAGCACTTTAACTACTAATTGCAGATCTGAAGATGTTTTGCAGCCATTATTGTTGTTAGGGCTATTAGTTATGCGTAGCTAAAGTGGTTCCTTTTCGTACACTTCGACGAAGAATTCATACTAACAAATGGCGACTCCACACGGGTTTTAAATTACGACCGCCGTCGTTTTTCATATTCCTGCATATCCAGCTACTTCAGGCCCTAGGGCTTCTTTTCAGCTGCTTAGTTTTCCTCTTTTTATGTCATTTTTCTCACATAAAACCCTAAAAAATTAAAATTTCTAACTTCCGTGTGTTTCTGGCCCTATTGCGCAGGTAAGCGACACCAGCCGCAACTGAGACGGCAACTTTTCTGAAAATCTGCCGCCGAGACAATCGGAACGGGGGGTCGCACTTTTTGGCCCATAACCTGCGACCTGGACCTCCAGGTCGCACTTTTCAAATTCTCGTTTTCCGCGACCTCAACTCGATCGTGCCGAAATCGCGACCGACTTTTTCCGCATTTTTCCGCACTTTTTCTCGGGGTTTTGCCGCAACTCTTCGCCGTGTTTTCCACCTCCGTCTCACCGCTCGACCAAGATCTGATCTCGTTTTCGTCATCTATGGGAACCTGTACCTAGGGCTTTAGTACCCCCTCCATTTCAGGAAGAGTTTTAGTCAAGTTTCACCGCCTGCTTCGCAGCTTCAGCCCCCTCTTTTCCAGATCCGTTACCTCACTTTCAGATCCTTTGAAATCAGCCTCTTTTCCTTTCAAATCACCTCTTGTCGTTTTGTTTGGTCCTCCTCCAAATTACGACCGCCGTCGTTTTTCATATTCCTGCATATCCAGCTACTTCAGGCCCTAGGGCTTCTTTTTTAGCTGCTTAGTTTTTCTCTTTTCATGTCATTTTTCTCACATAAAACCCTAAAAACCTAAAATTTCTAACTTCCGTGTGTTTCTGGCCCTATTGCGCAGGTGAGCGACACCAGCCGCACCTGAGACGGCAATTTTTCAGAAAATCTGCCGCCGAAACAGCCGGAACGGGGGGGTCGCACCTTTTGGCCCAAAACCTGCGACCTGGACGCACCTTTTGGCCTGTTTCCTGCGACCTCAACTCAGATCAGGTCAGAACCTGCGACCTGCCTTTTTTCCCGCATTTTTTCTGTAATTTTTCTGGGTTCTGCTGCAGCCTCTGCCAGGGTTTTCCAGCCTCTGTCTCAGCCCGCCTTGACCAAGATCTGATCTGTTTTTACTCATCTAAGTGGGAACCCAGCCCCTTAGGGCTTTAGTACCCTCCACTTTTGTGGAAGAGTTTCAGCTGTTTCAGCCGTCGGTTTCAGAGCTTCAGCCCCCTCTTTTTCCAGATCTGTTACCTCACTTTCAGATCCATTGAAATCAACCTCTTTTCCTTTCAAATCACCTCTTGTCGTTTTGTTTGGACCTCCTCTGAAGGCCTCTGCCTTGCCCCCCGGTTTTTTGCTGATTTCCCTTTTCCGGCCACCTTGCCTCTGTCTCTTGGCTGTGATCTGCACCCCTTGCCTGCAGCTTTATCCTCCGGATCTCTGTCCCCTTTGACCCTAGATCTGTTGAGCTTCCTTTGTGTGTGTTTCCATAGTTTTTCCCTTTCTTTTCAGCATAGTTGTGAGAGACCCACCTTCTTGGGTTAGATAGATGCATACGTAGTTGTTATTTCTCTGTTATTTCAGCATTTTATTCTCGTCTCTGGTAGGTTTATTTCTCGCCTACGCAAAGACACTTTTCTGCTCAACAACTTTAAAGGGTTTAAAAATTAAAATTAACGCACGCCACACACCGACCCTAAGAGAAGAAGCGCCTGGTTTACACCGCCTGGCAAAGACTCTAAAATCAATTGTCACTGCACCTTTTCTGCCCTTGACCTTCTTGATTTTGTCCCTTTCTGCCCTTGTCGGTTTCCTTCTTCCTGTCATCATCGCGCCCCCAAGGCGCCGTTCCCGGAGACTTCTTGGCCTTCACCCTCAGTTTCCGGTCGATCGACCTGCTCCGCACCGCCGTCGTCGAGCCAGTCCACCTTTGAGTCCGCACTCCGACTCCTCTCCTGATTCATCGGGTCCCCCTTCTCCTTCCGGTTCTCCCCCTCCGACTCCTTTTACCTTCACCATGTCCGGATCAGGGCCTAATGCTAGCGGTTCTCCCGGCCCCAATGCCGGCCCCACTTCTAGCGGAACCGTCACAACCACTACTCCGGCCACCCCTGTGCTGCCGTACATTGCAGGCCTCAGCCTCCCCGATTTCCATCAGTTGATTAACGACCCCATTCACCACAATACTACCTGGCCCACTATGCCCACCAAGTTACCCTCTGATATCCCCAAGTTCGAGGGCCTTAATGGCGAAGACCCAACCAATCACGTCCGGTCTTTCCACATGTGGTGTTCCTCCAACTCCATTACCGATGACTCCATCCGTCTTCGTTTGTTCCAACGCACGCTTACCGGCGAAGCTTCTAAATGGTATGTCGAACAGTCCACTTCCTCCCATACCACGTTCGAGACTCTTGCCCAAGCCTTTTTGTCATACTTCCAGCTCCCTCTCCGATACGACACTGGCACGGAGCTCTTGACTTCCTTTAAGAAATCCTCTTCCACACGCCTTTCTGCCCATGTTCAGGAATGGCGACGAAGACGGAGCTTATGTCGAGCCCCTCCCTTTGAAGATCGGGTTTACATGGACCGGTTCCTTCGCACCCTCCCATCTCCCATCGGCAAAGATGTCGCCTCTCACTTTCCTCAATCTGAAGAAGCCGCCCTCCAAATAGCTTTAAAATATGACCCGATCTACGCTCAATCTGGTTATGTTTATACCGTTCTTCCTGACATCCCCAGGCCCGGTGGCGCTAACGCCCCGGGGGCATCTCATTCCGCCGACGGTATTGTTGGATCTCTTTCCCACCCATCTGCTCACCCTCCTATGGGCTATGGTCTCCCTCAGGGAGGGGCCAGCACCTCAAGCACTCTCCCCCCTCCCGGCAACATGTATCCCGGATACGGCATGCCTCCTCCTTTTGCCCAACCTCCTGCTTACCTCAATGTCGCCCAACCCAACCCTTACTTTTATCCACAGCCTGGTGCGCCAGCTCCTCCAGCATATGCGCTTCCGCCTCCCTTGCCTCCTCACAACCCGCAACAGCACTTACAACCCCCTCCAGGGCAAGTATTTGCATAGCAGGGTGCGCTTAATCCCCCTTCTTCTCAAAGAAGGCGAAGAGGCAACCAGAACCCATCTGCCCCCGGTAACCGCGGACCCAATTCTGGTGTGGACCCTAACACTAGCAACTAGCCTCAGGGCATTCCGACCAGGCCGGACAGGCCGCTTCGCACAAACAAGCCCTGTTCGTGTTGCGGTGTTTACGGTCACTACACTCACGACTGTCCTCTCTTACCCCAGATGCGACAGATGTGGGAGTCTCAAGCCACATTGCGCGGACAACACGCCTCCCCTCATGCTCCTCCTAATGTGGCCACTACCTAGCCAGCTGTGTTCACTGATCCTTTCCCTCAACAGGGTTTCGTGGCTACCCAACCCCCCGACAGCCATGTAGCCACACCCTCATCCATTTCTGGTTCCTCTGATTACCAGATCCTTATGATGCGCTCCGATCCTTCCCCTTCCGTCGACCTTCACCTTCAAACTCGGTCTCGCCAGTACCCCAAGCCTCCTGCTCAGTCTGCTCCCGAGCCTCCATCTTCAGGATCTACAGAGCCTCTTTCGACATCCAGTGGCCCCTTACACATCCCTCAACCCAAAGTTGAGGTTCATCCAAAGACTCCAAAGGGCCCATTACGCCGAAATGCTGCTTCCGGTCGAGCCGCTCAATCGTATAGTATAGTAGATGATTTGGCACAATCCCCTGCTGCCATTTCCACACCGGAACTCCTCCAGTCGTGCCCTTCCCAACGGAAGGCTCTACTATCTGCCGTGGGCGCTGTTGATCCTGCTGATGACCAAATGATTGTTTTCGACGCCACTCAATCGGACCACCCTCCTCTTCCTCCTTCCGTTGCTTTCCAAATCCCAGTCAAAATCCGGAACGCCACCGTATCCCGGTGTATAATTGATGAGGGGGCATCCACCTGTGTGATGTCCGCTTCGGTTTGGAAGCAACTCGGATCCCCTGAGTTGGCCCCTTCCACGATCACCCTTCGAGCGTGGGATGGTCATGCCTCCCAGCCTATTGGCCTGTTTCGTAACTGTCCCATCACCCTCGCCGGTAAGACTGTTTGCGTTGATGTCGAAGTCATCGACGCCCCTCTAGACTACAACATTCTATTGGGGCGAAGCTACACCTATGCCATGTCTGCTGTCCCATCCGCGGTTTTCCGCAAGATGTCTTTCCCACACAATGGGAAGATAGTCACCATTGACCAGCTATCTTATCATGAGCCGCCGTCTCAGACCTCCTCCGAGACGACCATCTCTTCCGTAGCCAACAAGCAAACCGTCGATTCTTTGACCAGTGTCTCCCCCGGCGTCTATAAAGATTCCACCCTGCTTGGTACTTTTCCTCATCTTCCCCCCCCTCCTGTTACTGATCCCAGCTTGTCGAATGTTTGCATGATGCAATCGTCTCAGGCTGCCCATAAACGGCCTGCCTCGGCTAGCCCGCACCCTCCTCCCCGCCCTCCGCAACCCGCTCCTAGCCATCTATCTCAGCCAGCCGGACCTCCTCTTTCTGGCCCTCCCCCTACAGCTGGTGCCCCCGAACCTCTTTATCCTCCAGGCTCGGTCCCCCCTGGCCTTAACCATCTTGGCGCCGTACCTCCTGGTCATTACCCTGCTGGACAGATCCCCTTCTTGGCTCCCCCTCCCGGAGTATATTTCGTCCCCGTCATGGCCACCCTTTCTCTCCCTAACTTGACCTTGGGTATTCCGGTTTGGTACCTTGACCCCCCAGCCGCCACCCCCCCTGGTCACCCCAAACCTTACATGGCTTTGACACCGGTCCAACTGGTCCCCCTCGCTTCCTCCATAGCCCCTGTGCCCCCAGCACCTCCACAGGACCCTTCTCCTGTTGTGACGGCTCCCGGGAAGAAAGGCAAAGCCCGCAAGGGGGCAACCAAAGACCAAACCACCACGACCAACCCGGCTCCTTCTCCGCCCGTGAAGCCTTGTGCCTTATGTGATATCATTGGTCATGCCACCCATGCTTGTCCCGAGTTACCTCGTATCCGACCCATGGTAAAAGTCGCGTTCCCCGACACTACGGTCCCTGAAACTCCCACTCCTTCTTCGACCGTCCCCAAGAACCCCAAGACTCTCCGCACAAACAAGCCCTGTGCTTTGTGCAGTGTCCATGGCCACTACTCCCATTATTGTCCTCACCCGACGCATTACCGTGCCTCCCTTGAGGTGATCCGCGAGTATGAGGTTGAACAAAATCAATCCGCCTCTCCCATTCTCGCGCAGTATGCTGCAGGCCAACCTGAGGATCCCCCCGCTCCCATCCACATCCCCCCCCCTGATGTTCAGATGACGGAGTCTACAGTCACCATTCTTTACCTATCCTCCTCTGCACGACACTCGGAGCCTAGCCTGCCCGCAGCCTCCCCTGTTGTGTCTTTTGATACTCGAGATCACTCCACTTGTGTCTCTGTTGACCTCCGCAGCCCGAGTCCTCGCCATGTTTTCGATAGCTCTCATACACCACCTTGTTTGAGTCTTGATCATCCTGCCCCTTCCTCCCGCCATTACCGCTCGATGACTTCTGTACCCTCACGCTGCCGTCATTTCCTCTCATCCCCTCATTTATTGTCTTGTCACACCATTTTGCAGGACCCCCCGTCCACACCCTTTATCGGTTACGCCGATGGTGCAAGTCGCTACTCCAGGAATCTTGCCTCGGCAGGGTGGGCCATCTTCACCCCCTTGCATGACCTCATTCTGTCTAACGGGGTATGCATTGGTTCTGCCACCAACAATTAGGCCGAATATGATGCAGTGCGTGGCCTATTAGCTGATGCCCTCTTGCATCGCATCCGCCATCTGCACGTTCGTTTGGATTCCCTGCTTCTTGTAATGCAACTCAATGGTGTTTATCGTGTGCATAACCCTGTGCTGTTTAGACGCTATTTACAAGTGAAAGTCTTAATACGTGCGTTTGAAACCATAACTTTCAACCATGTACCCAGAGACCAGAATCACTACGTGGATAGTATTGCAAACCATGTTCTAGATTGGCATTTATCACACACAATTCATACAAGACAATAACATTAAATCAACCATCAAAAGACGATACATATCCATAATATGTGTCGCAAACCATATATTGATGAGTCCATCTACTCTGATACATACGACATGCCCATCGCATGTTCCAAAAAAACTGGGGGCACCATATGCCCCTCCATACATATACATACGACATGCCCATAGCATGTTACAAACAAAATCCAAAAACTGGGGGCACCATATGCCCTCCATACATTCTAGGGGGCACCACCTGCCCCTACATACATCAGAGGGGGCACCATATGCCCCTAATCACTATCTGGAGGCTCTCGGGCCAATGGCTCTGCCCCTGCAGCATGTAGATCACGCATAGCTTGACCGGCCATCGCCATGCGCCGCATGATACCTCGCCACTCCGAGGGGAGACCAACACATGGCTCTATGTACTGGTCGTCTAAATCCTGCCACCCGCGCTCCGATACTCCGGTCAACAACCGCTCACATCTACGGCGGATGTCCTCCAGTAGGGCGGCTGCATCCTCATTTTGCGCTGCTCTCGACCCACTCGGACCCGTAGCTCCAGACGCTGCCGGTCGTCCCATATATCCGGCTGGTTTTACCGGTGCTATATCTGCATACCAAAAGTCCCTGAATCAGTATCATTATTTACTATTCAAAAACTTTAACATGCCCACATAAGAATAGCAATTTGTCACTTACCATCGGGCCCCCAGACTCGACCAGACGGAAGTGGCAGATCCGGATCCCCACAATAGCTCATCCCACTATAAGGGTAGTCGTCTATGTACAACGGCATCTGATCCCAATGGGCAAAGAACTCCGGTCGAAACACTCGCCCGACCGCCCCTCCTCCTCCTCTGCAGAGTAGTCGTCCCCAACGACGCATCCTGGGCTCTCTCGGGCCCCCATCTGGAAGCTGCACACGAGGCCTCAAGGTCGGGATCTTCTCAAAGAAGAAGGCGCACAATAAAGTCCCATATGAGCAATCATGATTCACCTGCCGCCTGCATAGCGACAACTGTCGCTTTAGCGACACCAAGATCATTTGGGCCCACCCAAAGTAGGTCCCACTCAACACACTCTCCACTATCATCATCTGCCCACCGGTGATGTGATGGAACGCCTGGGTGCCCAGGATTCGCAGCACAGCTGCGGCCACTGCACGGGTTTCTAGCCTCTCTAGATCCCCGATCGATATTCGAGTCCCCTTGACTTGAAGACCCGGTCGACAATGGCGTTCCACAAACTCCATGATATGCCGCCCCCGCGGCAACACTGGCTGCGTGTCTCCCACTATCCCCAATGGTGGGAGGCCGGTCAGGAAGTACACATCCTGGACCGTCAGTTCGATCCTGTGCCCTTGCACTACAAAGATATCCTGATCTGGATCCCAATAACTGATAATCCGGGCCAGTAATGGTTCCCTTGCTCTCATCAACGGGTTCTCCACAAACTTAAGAACCCCAAATCTGGCCAATACACGACGAACGCCCTGATCCGCCTGGATCTCTGCCCGAAGTGTTCCCAAATCCCTCTCTCTCCAGTTGACCCGCAACTCTGCCATACCTGCACAAACACATTCTTTTTGTCAGGGTACAGATCGGGAAAACCATAACCACACACCAAAACCCAACTCCCAGCCATCAAACAGCACCAGGCCCCCCTCATCTCCCAGGTCGCAGTTTTCTGCCATTTTCTGGACCAGTCGCACTTTTTGCCCTCAAACCTGCGTCCTGGGTCGCACTTTTTGCCCCAAAAAGTGCGACCCGGCCGTAGAGATGAGGGAGGGGCTGTTTCTGGGGTGTTGGGCCCTAAACTGCAAATCTAATCCACCAAAATGCAAGAGCAAGGTTAGGCCTCTTACCTCCAACTGACAGATCTCGAATCCAACGGTCGGTTTTTCCGCTACGTTCGCCGCAAGATTTAGGGCCTTCTCTCCTCTCCACATTCACCACAGCAACAATAACAAATGAATGATTTTGGAGGGAAAACTGCCTCATTAAAAGAGAACCCCTATTTCTTCTTTCGACTGCTGCGACCACACCGTAGCCCCGTTCGACGAACCGTCAGCACCGCTGGTTAGATCTCACCGAGCTCTCAAATGGGTTTTAATTAGTTTTTGGTGATTTGATACTTCACCCGGACACATTTTTTCCACGAAGGGTCACTTCACCGCTCCTTAAAATCGAATTTCCTCACTTACGACACTTGTACTGGGGGCACCATATCGCCCCCTTACTTGTCCATGTTCGTGTTGATTTTCGTCATGAGTGCCCACCTTGTACTCATGTTTCTATGACCCCCCATTGGGGCCTTTACTGTGTGGCAGCACTATAAAGTCGCCCTTGTTTAGAGCATCCAAGTCGAGTCATCATTGCATTCATGGAGTCTATCCTGCGTCCTTTTACACCCCACTATAGCCCTCCATCCTTCTTTGCTTGGTTCCTCTCTTGTGTCGCATATCATGACCTTTAGCCCCACTTTCCCCTGTCCCTTTCGATATTGTGTCAGTCGCTGCCATGTCATTCATGCCCTTTATGCTCTAACAAGGGAAGTCGTCCATTCGCCACTCCATCCTTCCCATTTCCACTATCATCATTAGTGTCAGTCTGTCCGTCGCTCTATTGTTCTTCTCTCGTGCCTTAGCTGAGGATCTCTCATTGCCTCACCTACGGCGGACCTCCTTCTGTCGACATCAGCACATTTATTCCAGAAGCAAGGTCTAGAGGGCGGTGTACCTTGGTTCCAGCTTCCACTCTTGTTCGGTGCCTCGGATCAGGCAGGGGGATCTCTCATTTCCCTTTGACTTGATTGCTTCTCCAGCTCCTTTCAGCATGATCGAGATTCGTATACTGGACAGTCCAGTGACCCAGCAGCAGCTCTTGATGATTCCCGGGCGTGTGTGAGATGTCTCAGCCCTCATGAGGGGGTGGCCCTGCAGGTAGCCCCCCACATGCCCGGGTGACCTCTTCATTGCAGCCTTTGATGCCGCTCCAGATTTTGATGATGTTGGCCTTAGCCACTTGCAGCACCTCTATGATTTGCATGTATCAGTCAGATTTTGTGAGCCCTTCCCCATTTACAGGGGGCATTTGGGTTGTATTTATCTCATGTACTCGGATGATATTGTACTAGTCCTGGCTGTTATCCCAGGCACAGCATGTATGTGAGACTATTCATTGTATTTTTATCTGGCTCTTGATTATGCCAGCTGTACTCTATGGTTCGGTCCCTTGTTCACTGGCCACACTATTCTTTTGTACTTTGTCACGGCAGGCATAGGTATGCCTCCCCCGCCGCCTTCAGCACAGGTACCCTCTCATAACAGAGACTTGTTGCACCTGCGAGTCTCGTCTCCTCAGGGTCTAGTCCTTCAGCACACTATCTACCTCCCACTTCTCTCTCTGACATACCCTTTTGTTGTCTAGTGATTGTATTCTTACAACGTACTTCAGTCATACGATTTGCTCCTGACACTCGCACGCTGGGGGGCAATCTGTTACACCATTTTTTGGTCATCTAACCTTTCATCATTAGATGGACCCAAGTACACCATGTAAGACCAGTTTTACCCCAAGTAAGACTACTTTCACTATGTTAATTGCATCCAAGTCGAGTCATTGCACTTATGGAGCCCACCCGCATCCTTGCCCTACTATAGCTCCCAGCCTTTTTTGCTTGTTCCTTTCCTTGCTCTCCGCATCTTCATGACCTTCAAATTTCACCGTCCTCGTCCTTTTCGATATTGTGTCACTGCTGCCATGTCATTCATGCCCTTATGCTCACATGAAAGCCGCTTCCATTCGCCACTCCATCCTTCCCATTTCCATCATCATCATTAGGTGCCGGGGGGGGGCTGCCGCTTCTATTGCTCTTCTCGTGCCTTAGTTGAGGATCCCATCGTCTTCACCTATTGAGAATCTCTCCTTCGTCGACCTCAAGGGTTTTATTCCGTAAGGTCGATAGCTGTACCTTGGTTCCAGCTTCCACTTTTGTTCGGTGCCTCGGATCAGGCAGGGGGATTTCTCACTTCCCTTTGACTTGGTTGCTTCTCCAGCTCCTTTCAGCATGATCGAGATTCGTATACCGGACAGTCCAGTGACCCAGCAGCAGCTCTTGATGATTCCCGGGCGTGTGTGAGATGTCTCAGCCCTCATGAGGGGGTGGCCCTGCAGGTAGCCCCCCACATGCCCGGATGACCTCTTCATTGCAGCCTTTGATGCCGCTCCACATTTTGATGATGTTGGCCTTAGCCACCTGCAGCACCTCACACCACAACAATGATTTGTGGAGTCCTTCCTATCTACAGGTATTTGGGCTGGCTTATCTCATCCCTCGTATGATATTGTACTAGTCCCTGGTTTATCCAAAATGCATGTATGTGAGACTATTCACTGTATTTTTATCTCGGCTCTTGGTTATGCGCTTGCTCTATCGTTCGGTCCCTTGTTCACTCGGACACACTATTTTTTGTACTTTGTCACGACGGGCATAGGTATGCCTCCCCCGCCGCCTTCAGCACAGGTACCCTCTCATAACAGAGACTTGTTGCACCTGCGAGTCTCGTCTCCTCAGGGTCTAGTCCTTCAGCACACTATCTACCTCATATTTCACTCTCTGACATACCCTTTTGTTGTCTAGTGATTGTCTTCTTACAACGTACTTCGGTCATACGATTTGCTCCTACATCAGATTGTGTTAAATTGAGACCATTTTTTGGTCATCTAACCTTTCATCATTAGATGGACCCAAGTACACCATAAGAGACCAAACCCAAGTAAAACTACTTTCACTATGTTAATTAGAAACCTCAAAAGGAATAATTAATTAAACCATAATTTAATTATTAGTCCCAAATATGTCAACTTAAAACAAAGAAATTAATGTGAGATAAACCCATAGTTATCTTATTATTTTCAGGAATAATTATTTAATAATATTCCTTGTTAAATATGACCAAATCAACCACAAATAATTAAATAAACCATTATTTATTTGATTATCATTCAACCACTTCCTTAAAATGATAAATAAATCATTTATTTATTTATTATTTACAAATACATGGATTTGACCCAAGTCAAATACCTTTTCCCTCCAACAAATATAATAAAATATTCCATAAAAGGTGGATCTAGATTTGGTTAATATTATTTTAATCATGCAACAAGATCTAGAATGACCCAATATTTTGTTATAAATAGATAATGTTTCATCATTTCACCTTTAAAGTAAGTACTAGATCACCCTGACTCATACACTTTATCTCATTTTCTCGCCATTTTGCTCTAATAACTTTACCTCCTACATTAGTTTTAACACAAGTGAGAGAGAAAGCTTAGATCTGAAGTGCTGAGGACTACAAAGAACCCATCCGATTGAGGAGATCTGGATACACCTTCTTGTTTCCTCCCAGGTGCCCTGTAATATAAAAATTCATTCAAAAATCGTGTTCTTGTCTTGTCTGTTGGATGCATGGAGCAAACTCTTTACTTTACTGCTTAATGTCTTTCTATTTATAGATCTGTTTGTTGCAGCACTTTAACTACTAATTGCAGATCTGAAGATGTTTTTCAGCCATTATTGTTGTTAGGGCTACTAGTTATGCGTAGCTAAAGTGGTTCTTTTTCGTACACTTCGACGAAGAATTCATACTAACATCAGTAGTGAAGGAACTTGTATATTTTCCTCCAAATTATTATTCTTTTAAACATGCATAAAATGAAACAAAAAAGCATAGATCAGAGAATCAAATATATACAATAAACCATAAAATCAATCAACATGATATACACGGACATTTCTGGTGGAAAACCTTCTCGAGGGAAAAAAAAAAACCACTTGCTACTGCAATGCTGCTCAAATACTCTTTTGTGTCAATAAAAATCTTTACATAGAGATTTAGTTGAATACTATCAAATGGATACTATTTCTCATGCATTTCTACATACTACCATATGTTGAAGGCCACTACGATCAACGATCCTTGCCCGGTTACTCCTAAACTAACAAATGACTCTACATACTATTATCTACTGGAAGCCGCCATGACCAACAAGCCTCGCCTAGTTTATTCCGTACTATCCAACTACCATTGGATTGAGAAAACTTCTCACTTATATTAATTTCATTGGAGTCCTCCAACTCCACTCCTCTATGTGGTTCTCGTTTCATGAATTTTCAAGTTGGAACCGAGAACTTCTCAACATGAACACCACAACAACATATCTTCAAACCACACAATTAAAGGACAAATACACACCAAAAAATACAACACAATTTCTCCACACAGTGCTCACTCTCTACATAATATATTGACTGAAACAAACACTTCTTATCTATTGCAACACCTACAAAGTGCTTCATAAATTCTGCATCACACAACTCACACAACTTGCACAAAATCCTCCAAACTCACACTCACTCCACACATCAAAAGAACCAACTCAATATTCTCTCAAAAGTATATGTCAAATTATCTTAAAAAATCTCCAAATCAATATCAAGGGAGGATACCATAGTTATACCAATACGCAGGGCACATGTACCATGGTAATCTCCAAGCCAATACCAAGGGAAATTTCATGGTTATTCCAATACCTAGGACACTTGTACCATGGTAATATCCAAACCAATACCACTGGAAAATACCATGGTTATGCTAATACCAAGGACACATGTACCATGGTAATCTCCAAATCAATACCATAAAAAAATACCATGGTTATGCTAATACCAAGGAATCATGTACCATGGTAATATCCAAACCAATTCCACTGGAAAATACCATGGTTATGTCAATACCAAGGACACCTATACCATGGTAATATCCAAGCCAATACCATAGGAAAATACCATAGTTATTTTGATACCAAGATTAACTGTACCAAGGTAATATCGCATGCCAACTTGCTCCACACACATACCAATACCATGGTAATTCCAATACCAAGAATATGTGTACCATGGTAATAATATACTCATGAAAGTATGTCATATTCTCAACTAAACCAGAGAAAATGCTCAAACTGCAACACAATCATCTACAATAGATATAGATACATCAAGCACCATCTATTGTCTACACTTACACCTGTAACCTATCATGTAATAAAAAAAACACATGTACCATACTAAGCATATGCATCCACATATAGTGAAAGAATCAATGGCAACATGTCCAAACACCTCCAACACCTGCAGCAACATCTCCAACACCTACAGCAGCATCATCAATTCATCCAACTGCCTCCAACACCTGTAGAGGCACCTCCAACACATGCAACAACATATCAACACATGTAGAAGAAACTCCAATGCTTCCAACACATTTAGAAGCATATTCAACACCTATGGAAATAATAAAACCTCCTGTAGCAACAAAATCTTCATCGAAAACAACATGTCATGAATCCATCTCTAATTAACCTCCAAATATCCTCCACTAATCATGCCACAACCAAGTTGACATCAATTCCAACCAATTGAACACCGCAAAAACCAAACACTCATCACTCATCATCATTGGATTGACATAATCATATGAAAAGTAGCACCATGACCATGTTTATACCAATTCCAACACTAAAATGCAAACAAGCTCCCCCTTTGGCATTGATGTCAACCTCAATCCAAAATCTGAGGTTGATCTCCATACACTTTCCAACAGTGAAGCTGCAATTCTGAAGCTAATATATATCCATCCAAATTATCTCATCCTTTGACATCAATGGAAAAGGGCCATGCCAACGTTGAAGAACAATGCCAATAATGTTGGATGAGAGTAGGACTCCTCCTATCATACTCAACACCATATTGATGCGGCATAAAGATGTATCTCCTACAATATAATCATGTGAAAAAAAAAAATCTGCTACCAACACCTCTAGCCAATGCCATGCAATCTCTGAAACTGAACATGCTTCTGTTAAGCATGTAATGAAATTGAAATAACACTCTCTTTGTTGTTGAAGCAACATGTATGCCTGTTGCAATAAGCCTCCTTTCCAAGTGCAAGAAAATACTCCTTATTAACGATGACTTTAATTGACTTTGAGCAATGATATACAATGAAGTACAATACATACAATGCTTCGTGGAGAAAACCAATGGTTGTGACAAGCACATAGGACTAAAATATGACTCCATTATACCAAAAACCGGTCACCAACCAATGACTCTAATAATCCAAGATCACATCATGCACCCAATGTAGTGGGGATACATCAATGATATACAAAATAATACATGACTTAGGCTTCCATTGACCCATACAAAACTAATGACAAGACATACTAGACACCATCGGTCTCTCCATTACCAATACACCCAAATATGAAACAATGATGATACATGGCTTCTACATCTTCACACAATGGTGCTCTCTTCTTTACATGTCTGAAATATGAAATAACATAAGTACATAGCATCAATGATCAATGATATAATCTCTCAATGTGTAGCAAAAACAATAGAGAAACTAGCCACATGATGTGCTAGTGCATGGCCACTCAACACCTTTACTATCACAATCTCAATAATGAATATCTTGCAACAAAATCATGATAACCACTAGCAACCACCACCATGTTCCACATAGGAATTAGCAACAAAATCAACTGATAGCAGCAACATAACAATATGTCATATATGAACAACAAATGTGTATCCTCATTGTCATGAGGCTCATGAACCAAAAACATAATATATCATCAACTCAAACCATGAGAAATATAACACGAGGAAGAACGAAAACAACAACATTAGGATCATATGAAAAAATATAGATAATATCTCCTATATCATCAATGTGTGGTCAATAAAACATATATCCAAGAAAAAATAGACAACAACAACAATAACATAAGATCTGGAAATGTAGCACCATCAGCAGCACAAACTCATCATCTCCTCAACATAGGTGAACAACATATCATCAGTAAGGCACAATAAGAAATTATGTGAGTATCAAATCATTACATTACATCAATAGAAGCAACGTAAGGTATAACAATAAATTATTGCGAGTAGCACATAATTTTATCCTCACCATAAATGTGCAATAATATCCTTAATGCTAACACTATTTAGGTCCATTTGGAAGCACAAATTCTCCCCTGAATGTATGATACCCTCATCACATCATAATCATGTGCATAAGAATAAAAGGCTTAAAATTTCCTTATTAGAATCAATAGAAACCCAACATATAAATTCTCCAAAACTATCAACAACTATACATGGTTGATCCAACTAAAATCAAATTGGAATAAGAATATAATAGAAATGAAAATGCACTTCAAACCTCATGAACTCCCCCTAAACACATGCATCTCTAAAAATTCATATTTGTCTTCATTCACTCTTCAAGATATGGTTTCACATCCAAAAATATTCATGCAACTCATGATGCAACCATATACTACCCCCAATACCATGCAAGCCTCAGTTTTTCGTGGGAGTTCCTTGCTTCCCTTTACTCCTCCAAAATTTCATCTACTAGTCCTTCTTCTTCTTGTGTGGTTGACCTTGCATATTTTTCTCTTTTTGATTGAATCTCCTATAACAAATGGGAAACTTGCAATCCTTGGCCTTATGGCCAATATTGTCACACACAAAACATCTTATGCAACTAAGGAATAGAGGAATAGGTTGATATCTTCTATTGATATGATTTACATTCCCTGCATGTTCCCTACAGTAAATATCCCTATGGCAAAAATCATTGCATGAGAAATAGTAACCATAAAAAGGACTATTATACCTGACAGATGGAGATATTATTTGCATTCGTGATTGAGGTTTCACATTATTTTTCTACTCCTTTTGGTGAGAAGGTTTGATCTCTCCATTATTTCAAAATGTTGTTATGTTTCCACTTACTCCACAATTGTAACATTTTCTAATTATATTCTTCTTCTTTGGCCTCCTTCTCTTATTCTTTTTCTTCTTGCTGTTGGGTATGTGTTATATTCTTTCCACTATTAGTCGCATGCGCAGGGGGGTCACAGGGGGGGCAATAGCCCCCCTTGTACGTTGTGTCGGGCGTAGCAGGGGGGTCACAGGGGAGGCAACAACCCCCCCTATTCGAGGTCCAGGGCAACGCCCCGAGAAAAAATAAATTGGACCCTATTTTTCTATGGGCAGACCATCCCATGGTTTTGTGCATGGGTTTGCACATGGTTTTGGGGCATGATGGTTTTCGCCCCCTCATATTTTGTAGATCCGGTCAAGGGAATTATGGTTATGTTCTAATCTAGGGTTAATGGATTGGGGCTTATGAATGCTTCGGCGTGTATATATATGTGTTGTAACACTAAAAGGAATATAATGAAAAATCAAGCTAGCAGTCCCGATTTGGGATCTAGGGGAAAATATTTGTGTATATATTTTTTTATGTTTTATGCTCTCGCTATTGTTTATTTTCTATTTTTAAGATTCGTTTGCAGGTAATTTCTATACAGGGTTAAAATATAAATTTGGTATCAAAGTTGTTTCGGCTTCAAGGGGACGCCTTTCCTGCTGAGGGGTTTTTTGCTCAGGCCTATGGTAGGCCCTGTTCAATGGGAGATATGCGGGATCGATTCTTGCAATGAAAGAATATGGCAAGAAGTGGAAAGATATATATCGAGAATTAATGGTCAGAGTTTTGAGTTGTGGAAGCTTAAGATGTAGGATCTTCTAGTGTATAAAGATCAGTGGATCGCGATAGATCCAGGTACTAAAAGAAACGACAATGTTAGATGAAGACTGGAAAAATTTGGATCAGAAGGAAAAGAACACAATACTGTTACGTGTCTCAGATTCAGTATTGTTGAATGTATCTAGGGAAGCTACAGTGAAGACTTTGTGGGAAAAGCTAGGGACTTTGTACCAATCTAAGTCTCTGGTGAATAAATTGTTCCTGCAGAAAAAGCTTTATAACCTGAGGATGAAGG
Organism: Pinus albicaulis; assembly: GCA_034641835.2. Classification (NCBI taxonomy): domain Eukaryota; kingdom Viridiplantae; phylum Streptophyta; class Pinopsida; order Pinales; family Pinaceae; genus Pinus; species Pinus albicaulis. The sequence continues at coordinate 391,534 of JAXQQM020059390.1, read as the reverse complement.
ATGGTGAATTAGTGACAGAGCATCTTAACGCCTTCAATATTGTGGTAAGTCAATTTTCATATTTTTATATTAAAATATCAAATGAAGATAAGTGCATTAGTTTTTTTTGTTCTCTACCAGATTCGTGGGACAATCTGGATATTGCAATAGGTAGCAATAAAACTACCTTGAATTTTAATGAAAATATCTCAGCCTTTTTGTTGGAGGAAATGAGATGAAGAAATATGGAGGGCCAGAATGGAGATGCCTTATCTATACAAGGAAGGTTCCAGAACATAAAAAAGAATAAGGTTTCGAGTGGGAGATCTAAATCTAGAGGGAGATCTAAATCTCCAGGAAATTTTGTAAAAGTGTGCTGGAAATGTGGAAAGGAGGGCACTACAAAAAGGATTGCAGATATAAAGCTCCTAAGAAAGGAAAGGGATCTGATGATTCTCCTTCTACAGTGGCAAAAACCACCTCGGATGAAGGTGGGGATGTGTATTTGGCTTCTTCTTCAAGTAACATGTATATCATGAGGCATGGCTGATTAACACAGGTGCATCCTTTCACTTCACTCCCCATAGGGAGGGAGTGGTTTTGCATGTATGAGAAGTATGATGATGGTGATGTCTTCTTAGGATATGATAGGAAAGCTAAAATTGTCGAACGTGGAAAATTCAAGATGAAGCTGCAAGGTGGAAGGATTAGAACACTTCTCGGTGTTCTGCATATTCTTGCATTGGCCATAAATCTAATTTCTGTAAGAAATATGGATGATGTAGGTGTAAAAACAGTGTTTGAGAAATATACCTGCAAGTTGGTTCAGGGAGCAATGATATTAATGCAGGGAGTTCGAATTGGAACTCTATACAAACTTTAAGGTAGAAATATTATTGATGGGTGAAATAGTTCTGTGGTCCCTGAAATTGGAGCAAAAAGCATAGCGGTCTCTTGAGAAAATACCATGCTATGGCATCAAGGGCTTGGAAATATTGGAGAGAAGGGCCTTCAGATACTGCATGGAAATGGTATGGTAGAAGGTATGTCTAATTTCTCTCTGGATTTCAATTTCTATGAACATTGTGTATATGGGAAGCATAATCGGGTGAGTTTTCCTTCTGGTGCTAATAGGGCGAACAAGATATTAGAGCTTGTGCATAGTGATGTGTTTGGACCTGTGTCGGTTCCATCACTGGGAAATTCTGTGTACTATGTTTCATTCATAGATGACTTCTCAAGGAATACATGGATATATTTCTTGAGGAAGATATCTAAAGTCTTTGACAGATTTAAGGAATTTAAGGCTCTGGTGGAAAAACAAATAGAGTAGAAGATAAAGGTGCTAAGGATAGATAATGGTGGTTTACAATAAGGAATTTGAATAATTCTTTAAGAAGTGTGGTATAGCATGGCATAAGACTAATCCATAAACACCTCAGCAAAATGGAGTTGCAGAAGAATGAACAAAATGCTGATGGAAAAGGAAAGAAGCATGCTCAGTGGTACCGGGTTAGGATATGAATTCTGGGTAGAAGCAGTGGAGACTGCATGTTACCTGGTTAATAGATCACCTTCATCAGCCTTGGAGGATAAGACTCCACATGAGGTATGGAATGGCAAGAAACCCTCTCTTTCACATATGAGGGTATTTGGATGTGATGCATATGTACATGTTCCAAAGGAGAAAAGGTCCAAGTTGGATAATAAATCTAAAAGGTGAATCTTTATTGGTATAAGGATGGTTTAAAATTTTAGAAGCTTTGGAACCCAGAAACAAGGAAGGTTGTGTACAGCCGAGCTGTGGTGTTCATAGAGGTGAAAGATGCTGTTAAACATGAATTCATACTAGAAGAACCTGAGAAGATAGAGTTTGACCTATGCAGGATGAATCAGACTCTACAACAGAAGAATATTTAGAAGAGGAAGAACCACAAACTCCAGCTGTGATAAGATCAGTTCAGGAAAGAAGATAGCTAGAAAGGTATATTCCATCTGCTTTATGTTCAAATTTTGCTTTAACCATCACTAATGATGATACTAGAGTTGGCAGGGAGGCAGTGGATTCAGAGGATGAAAAATACTGGAAGGAGGCCATGGTTGATGAAATGGCATCCTTGCAAAAAAATGAGGCATGAGATCTGGTGGAGTTGTCGGTTGGAAGGAAGCCCATCGGGAGAAAATGGGTGTTTAAGAAGAAGATGAATGTATAAGGCAAGGTGGAGAAATACAAATCTTGGTTGGTAGCAAAAGGTTATTCCCAGGTGCCAAGAATTGATTTTGGTGATATTTTTTCTCCTGTTGCCAAGGTTACTTCTATTAGATTACTTTTATCTGTTGCTGCTACATTTTATTTTTAGGTAGAACATATGGATGTGAAGACAACATTTCTTCACAGGGATTTGGAAGAGGAGACCTACATGAAGCAACCTGAAGGATTTATGGTGAAGGGTAAGAAAGAACTAGTATGCGGGTTAAAAAAAGTCTCTGTATGGGTTAAAAAAGTCACCAAGGATGTGGTATCAAAAATTTGATACCAATATACAGGGACTTGGCTTCACGAGAAGCAAAGAGGATCACTGTTTTTATTTTAAATTAATTGGTTACCGTGTTATTTATTTGGTGTTGTATGTGGATGATATGTTGCTGATTGGAAATGACAAAGAAATTATCCAAGATTTGAAGACCCAATTGTTCTCCAAATTCAATATGAAGGATCTTGGTGCTACAAACTATATTTTGGGCATGGAAATTAAGAGAGATCAGGCAAAGAGGAAGCTCTAGTTAAACTAGAGGAAGTATGTCGAGACAATATTGCAGAGGTTCAATATGCAGGATAGTAAACCGGTAAAGGTTCCTATTCTTGTATGTGTAAAGCTATCTATTGATCAGTGTCCCAAGACACAAGAAGAGGAGGAGGATATATCCCGTGTTCCATATGAAAGTGCAATGGGTAGCCTGATGTATGCAATGGTCTGTACTAGACTATACATCACACATGCAGTGGGAGTATTGAGTAGGTTTATGTCAAAACCAGAGAAGGAGCATTGGATAACAGTGAAGCAGGTTTTCAGATATTTGCATGGCACTAGTGATTATGGTTTGTGCTACTAGGGAAGACCAGGATTGGACATAGTTTTGGCCATCCGTGGTTTTTTTGATGCATACTGGGTTGGAGATCGGGCCCAAAGAAGATGTACAAGTGGGTATGTGTTTATCCTATTTGGAGGTGTTGTCAGTTAGTTGGATGAGTAAAAGACAGTCTATAGTGGCTCTTTCAACTACAAAGGAAGAATACATGGTAGCCACTCATGCAAGCAAGGAAGTAGTTTGGTTGCAGAGATTGTGTTCAAGTATGGGGTTGGTGCAGCAAGCTATAAGGATAGATTGTGATAGCCAAAGTGAAATTTTCTTGGCTAATAACCCTGCTTATCATTCAAAGACAAAGCACATTGATGTTTAATATCACTTTGTGAGAGATATGGTTAAGGATAAGAGGGTGTTGCTGGTAAAGGTGGATACTTTGAAGAATGTTGCAAATGCATTGACGAAGTCTGTGAGCACTCAAAAGTTCTCTTGGTGTAGAGAAACAATGGGTGTTTAAGAGTTGGACTAATGACTAATCTCTCCTGTGGCCCCATGCGGAAAGAAAACAACAAGTGGGAGAATGTTGGGTATGTGTTATATTCTTTCCATGATTAGTCGCATGAATGGGTAGGGGGCGCGAAAGCCGCCCTTGAATATTGCTTCGGGCATAGCAGGGGGGTCACAGGGGGGGCATCAGCCCCCCCTGTTTGGGGTCCGGGGTAGTGCCCCATGATTTTTTTTTTGGACCCTATTTTTCGGTGGGCGGACCCACCCATGGTTTTTTTGGGTAGGAATTAAGGTATGTTTTCACCCTAATTTTACTTCGAATTATCATACATTTTTATAATTTCTCTCATCTTAAAAGTAAAGGAAAGGAGGGTTAATGCAAAATCGGGACAAATAGACTAACAGTAAGAAGAATGTTTAAAAAACAAGGATTTTACTTATTTCATCTTTATTCACGAGAAAATGAGGCAGCTGAATCGACGATGACCAAAAGATAGCTGACATTCAGAGAACATGAATCCGCAGTAACCCCTAGGGATGAGCTGAAGATGGAAAGACGGATCCATGTCTGAAGAACTCAAATGAAAGCCATGCTTAGTGGGCTGTCGTTTGGAAAATACCATTCCACGGAGCGAAATCACCTTTAAAAAGGCCAAGGATGGATGAGAGAGGGGAGGCAGAATAAGAATTATCTTCTGTAATAGGCGTATCGGAACAGAAATGTCTAGTTGTATTCATGTCTTGACTTTTCTTTAATAAATAATTTTGGTATTTTGAATAGTCATTTCCTGATTTTTCATCGCGTTGGACTTCTGGTGGTTTGGGCCCAACCCTGGGAGTTTCCACGCTCACCTCTGTACTGTACGTTAATTACGGAATTTATGTTCAGTTATCTGATGCATTCTGTGAGATATATTTATACTTGTTAAACTTGTACGCCTGTGATGCTGCAGTTTACCATGCCACTTAGGTAGTTTATTGCTCACGTTTTACAATTTTTGGACATTTTCATCGTTTCTTAATTCCTTTATCTCTATTTATAAGCTTTAGCACAATCTCTGTTCAATGCTTTATATCACCAAGAATTAGATCTTTCCATCAGTACTACAATATTTCTTGTTGTGTTTAATACAAAAGAATGTTAGCCAATTAGTTTGCAAGAGAATTCCATTGCAAAATTAAAATAAGAAATTATTGTTCAATTTGTTGAGTTTGTTGTTCCATTCAGTAGGACTACTGCTCAATTCATTGAGTATACTGCTGAATCATAGATTATTCTTCCTAAGCTTATTTAGACAGGATAGTTAACGACATTTTACAATCCCATTGCCTTTTGAGTTGATTGAACTTCGAGAATTATTTGATCTTCTTCATATTAATATAGAGTAGATAATTCCGATGTCACTCTCATATATTGCGCTCACACTCTTGAAATAAGAATACTTACCCTGGGTTGACAATTGAGTTATAAGCATATAGCTTGCCTATAATAGTCACTTTAAAGAACCAACATTCTTGGCGTTGTTTCCGAGGAGAGTGTTCAAGAGCGATGCCCTTCATTCCTTGTTCTCTGTTGTTGCGAAGCATTTGGTATTAAAAACAAGAGGTAAGAACCTGTGTACTGGCAAGAAAAACGCTTTCCCTTTAACCCACTTCTCAGCAATTTATCAAAGGTTAGTAGGATAGGTGCTCTTTTTTTATGACTAGGAAGAAAAGGATAGAGACAAATAAAAATCATTCGCAAAAGTATACGAAACCCAAAGGACCGGTAATCCTTGGTAGAATGACATACATAGATGAAATCGTTAAGAGAGTTGAATCCCAAGCATCTGTAGGACCCAGAATCATTCCCACTCAAAGTCCTACTACTCTCCCTCAGGCAACTGCCTCACCATCTGTAGCCCATGCCGAGATTCACATTGAAACTGAAGGGTTTGAACAAAGCCTCCAGACTACTGAACACATAGGTACTGACCCTTCAAGAGAGGGAGGTTCTTGCAATTTACAAGAAGGAGAAGGAAAAAATAGTGGGGAAATATAGGTAAGAGCTCTAGAGCCTGAATCCCCTGAAAAAGTGGTCGAGACCAAGACGCTTGATATTCCATATTGAGGGACTGTTGTAAAGCCTCCTCCCCACTCGCTACCCAATCCCACTAATATCACTCCTCCTGAACAAGAAATCCCCAAAGAATACTGGCATATCTTTGATCAAATGGCAAATAATCAAAACCAGAATCAAAGGGAGACATCAACATTGGAATATCCCATTGTTGACCATGTTGCTAACGCCCCTATGAAATCCATTCCCCTGAAAAACATCCCCACCTTCCATGGGTTGACCTTGGAAGATCCTGATGCATTTTTATTTGAGTTCGATGTCTTATGTAGGGGATACGACTGTACCACTGACCCTCAAAAATTGAAATTATTCCCTCTACTTTGACGGGGGTGGCATTATGTTGGTTCATGGGACTCGGTGGAGGAACCGTCAATAACTGGGACCAAATGAAGAACATTCTTCTAACTAAATATCAAGATTATTGCCAAACTCGGGAATTAAAATATGAAATCTTCAATATGTCTGCAAAATACAACGAGGCATTAGAAGAGTATGTTGAAAGGTTTGCAAAGGTCCCCATATACTGCATTATCCAAAGACATCCTAAAAGAAACAATAATTAAGGGAATGAAAGAAGAATGGGTTGAAACACTCGATATAATGGGAAGAGGGGACATCTATCAAGAATAATATGATGAAATTATTTCACTCTTTATCAGTTTCTCTTGGGGCAGTACGCGAAATAAGCCAATTGGGCGAGACTCAACAAAGAAATATCTCAAGTATTCTGGTGGCAACGTAACCATAGCAGAGTTTGGTAATCTTTTGGAAGAGTTCAAAACTGACATTTTAGGTACTTTGACAACATAGCTTGATAGAAGCAAGCTATAGTGGAACAGAACTTGGTCGTCTTCTACCCATGTTTTCGGAAGAAGCACAACCAAAGGGAATTCCCCTTAGACACGATTCATACTTGTGTTATTTGCACTAAGGATCATGCCATGGATCACTTCCCTTCAATCCCAGGACTCAAAGTAGTTTACAAAGAAGCAGAAGAAGAAACAGAACCATTCTTCTTGATGAACCAGCATTGGAAATGGAAAACACGACCAGGTATGCCTCAAGACCTTCCTCCATTCTTTCCTTCTCCGCAGTTTAACCAACAAAACCACTCAGCAGCTTGGAAAAATCAACCGCCTTTCTCCAATTGGCCATCTCAATCGTTTCCTATACCACCTTTGCCAATGCAACCCTCTACAAGGAATAATTGGCCAATTTTTCCTTCTTCTCCTCCTTATTGTCAAAACAACCCATATCAAACTCAGTGGCCAGCATCCCCTTCTCAAACCAATTGGCCTCAAAATTGGCAACGACCTCTGGGAATGACCCACCCACCAATGGGGACACGAATTCAAAATCAACCTACACTGCCAGCTCCATACCCTATCCAGCACAACCCTCAGCCTATCATCCGTCCTCAGTTATGAGCCCAACCCAATCCTAACCCCAACAGTAGGTCGGTTCAGCTAATCCAGATTATATAAAATCCCAACCCCGAAACTGAACAGAAGCAATGTAATGACCTAAGGCTGAGATCAAGACGTATTATCTCGCCAACACAAAGGAAGATCGCACCACAATTGGAATCTGTAAATCCAACACAGCCCAGACAAAAAAATGTAACTAAAGCATAGGTGGAGTAAGAAAAGGAAATGGTTAACCAAGAGAAGCCTGAAAATATTAGGATTTTTTCAACTCCTTTCCCTGAAAGGTTAACGCTACCTAGACCAATGGTCTCCCCAGACTTTGATATTTTGGGAGAATTGAGAAACCTTTGCATCAAAATTCCTCTTCTACAGCCCATACAAGACATCCCCATCTATGCCAAGACAATTAAAGAACTATGTGGAAGGAAGCAAGCAAAAAGAGAAAAGAATGCTCTCACTGTTCATGTGGTAGGAACACTTTCTGACTTATTATTGGGTAAGGAGGCCCCCATTAAATATGATGACCCAGGGAATCCCATAGTAACTGTACAAATAATTGGCCACTCCTTTCCAAACGCATTGCTCGATTTAGGGGCAACCATTAACATCTTAACAACAGGGACCAGCGAAAAACTAGGCATATTAACATTAGAACCCATAGCTACGCTGTTGGAACTCGTCGACAGGTCTGTTATCAGGCTAGAAGGAATATTGCAGGACATCCTAGTTTCTATAGACTCATGGGAGTCTCCGGCTGATTTCCTAGTTATTAACCCAAAAAATCGAATGGACAGACACCCCTTGATTCTTGGACGACCTTGGTTAGCAACGGTCGATGCTTACATAGGCTGACAGACAAGCAGCATGACCATTGCTAGGGGAGATTCCATAAAGAACATAATCATTTTCCCACCTGCCAAACCAAGTTTACCCACTGTACACATTCACAAACATCCACATACATATCGAGAGCAAAATATTCGTCCACCTCTAACATTAATCGAAGCTCTTTTATTTAAAGATCAAATTGAAGATGATGTAATCAATAACTTTATGAATCAGCTACCTACATCCGAAAACTTGAAATGCTAAATGCTAAAAATAGTTCTTGAAGAGGAAACACAAGAATACCTCTTGAAAAACCTTGAAGATCAACATATACCTACAACCGTTGTACACAATAGTATACCTGTTGAGATTGATCCAGGGAAAATTTTGAATATCAGTCGCAATATGGATAGTGACCAAAGGCAAAAGATCATAAAGGTGTTACAGAAGTATCAGGGAGAATTTTCTTGGGACTACCCATACATGAAGGGCATAGACCCCCAGCTATGCACCCATCACATCTATACAGACAAGGTGGCTCGGTCCATATGAAATCCAAGAAGTGGATAACAATGGTACCATCACCTTCACCACCATAGATGGGTTTGGTTCTACATTTCGAGTCAATGGGCACAGAGTATGCCTCTATTGCAAATCTCTCACAAATGAGTCTTTCTACCAGCAGGTACGAAACGATCCCACCATCCAAGTTGTGGCAGGAGGGGATGATAACCCCACAAGCTCAATTACATGAGAGTTTCCTACCGTCATTTTTAAATAATATATATAATCTCCTTTCAATTCCTAGTTCTTATTTTTTTGTACATTCTTCATACTCACAATTGTACCCTTTTTCTCATCCTCTTTTATTTTTTATTTTTCCTTGTTGTTCAAATTCTTTGAAAAACTGTTGTTCAATCCAATTGAACAGTTGTTGTTCAATCGGATTGAACAGCCGGGTTTTTTTTTTTCATTTTTCTTGTTGTTCAAATTCTTTGAACGACTGTTGTTCAATCCAATTGAATAGTTGTTGTTTAATCAGATTAAACATCCACGTTTTTGTGTTTTTATTTATTTATTTCCTTGTTGTTCAAATTCTTTGAACGGTTGTTGTTCAATCCAATTGAATAGTTGTTGTTCAATCAGATTGAACAACCGTGTTTTTCTGTTTTTATTTTCCTTTTTTTTCAAATTCTTTGAACAAATTTTGTTCAATCAAATTGAACAGTTGTTCAATCAGATTAAACAGCCATGATTTTGTGTTTTTATTTATTTTTTCCTTGTTGTTAAAATTCTTTGAACCGATGCTGTTCAATCCAATTGAATAGATGTTGTTCAATCAGATTGAATAACCGTGTTTTTGTGTTTTTATTTTCCTTGTTCAAATTATTTGAACGGCTGTTGTTCAATCCAATTGAACAACTATTGTTCAATCGGATAGAACAACCATGTTTTTGTGTTTTCATTCATTTTTATTTTTCTTGTTGTTCAAATTCTTTGAACGAATGTTGTTCAATCCATTTGAACAATTGTTGTTCGATTAGATTGAACAGCCAAGTTTTTGTGTTTTATTTTTCCTTGCTGTTCAAACTCTTTGAATGGTTGTTGTTAGGGTCCCGTGATTTTGCTGATTGGCAAGCCAAGTGACAGGGTAACATCAAACCAATCTTTGGAGCCCAAGGACCTAGCCTTCCTGGACTCAGAGAGGGCTCTCTCTATTTGTGTAAGGGATATCTATGTGTTTGCTTCTTATGTTTCTGATTTTAGGCTAGTTATGAAGTAGGTTTTTGTTTTTTCTTTTAGTTTTGTGAGGGAGGAACTGATCAAAGACTAAGATAGATAAAAATATTGTCAGATCAACTAGACTATGGGGTCAAAAAGGTCATGAAAGCTTTAGATGGTGATACAAGGTATGTTGAAGGGCCGATTTGATCAAGGTAAAATGGATCTTTGGGTAAAATGAAGTGGGATGGACACTAAGTTTGTGAATAACAAAGGATTTCAAACATAAATAGTTCAATAGCTGACATAAACATGGTAGGGATAACCATTAATCATGATAAATGTAAGTATAAACTGATAAATGCATAGAAATAAACATTCAAGCAATACATAGAGATATATGACTCTCTAACTTTAGGAAATTTCTATTAGACTTTGGGGAAAGACAATTAAGACAAACAAATAACCCAAAGCACTATGAGGAAATTCCTAGACATAGTATTTCAAACTATCGGGCACTTTGAAGTAAGATTGCAGAGTTTTAGGCAAAGGGCAAGATCAGTACAAGACCTCCTTGGTTCAACTAAGACAATCAAACAATCAAAGAAAGGTTTTAGAGGTGGAGCTATGACTAGCCATGAGTAAGCAGGGCATACCATGAATCATACTTAGCATGCATAAAACCATAAATGAAACAAGCAAACAATTTCTTCAGTGATCAAAGAGAAATCAAGGATTCTTTGATATGACTAAGAAGGAAGAAAACATAAAAGCCATAAAGAAATAGGAAATCTGAGGTGCTTCCAAGGGAATGTCTCAAATCTATTCTCTATTGTCTTATAGCAAGCAAGAGCATGAAATATGAAGGAAAACCAAGAAGCATAACAGAGAAGGACACTATACCATTTTACCAAGTCAAGGAATCCAACAACAGTCCTCTTTCATCATCCAAAAACATTCAAGAAACTATCTAATGCATGAGAAAAGTGTTTATTTCAAGCTTGTATAACCATATATTGCTCTATATCATCAAGTTCAGCCTTATTTACAACGAAGTCTCTTGGAATATATAGGCCAAGATGATGGAAAACCTCCTAGTGCAACTAGCAAGCTCATTGGCCCATGAAAAATATCTGATTTTGTCCTTGAGACTTTCAAAATCCCAAGGCACAAAATATCTATAAAAATATCCCAAAAATGCTAAAAAAGGAAATTATATTGACTTTTCCTAACTAACCATGGCCAAAAAAGGCTAAACGCACATTAGGAAAAGCCACTTTAGAAAAGTGCATTTTTCACAAAAATACTTAAGAAATATATCACCATAAAATCCCCTGTCTTGTGGGCAACTTTTGGAGGCCTTCCCGATGTTGAAACGAGGAATGTGATAGCTCGTTGGAAAGCGCTGGATGTCTAAATTCTAAAAATTCTTTTTTTTCTCCAAACTGATCAATGGAGGCCTATGAAAATCTGACCTATGTGAAAAAACCCCAGAAATTAGACTTTGCTGATATGCGGGGCAGAGTGTTGAAAAAGTGACTTTTTTTCGCCATTTTGGGGGACCAAATCATCTTCAATTGATCTAAAAATCACTGAGTAGATGCCCCTGAAATTATGGCATCCAATGATACCATTTTCATCCTTTGAGGATGTCTCAAACAGAAATGGCGATGCCCATGATTTTTAGAAAAAATCCCAAAAATGTCAAAAAACCAAAACTTGTTGAATTTTGCCCAATTTTGGCAAGCATGACCCTCATGGGTTTTCAGAAGCATGCTGAGAAGCGGGGGCCAAAATTTGAAGCCTTGATATGTCTTTCTTTATTTTTGGTGTCAGACGCCTCTTTTGAGCCTCCTTGAGCTTTTCTTGTGTGGCCTTCAATTTCCGTCGGGCAAACTGATTAAGCTTCTTATAGTACCCGGTCATTCTTATTTGAAGGTACAAATCTCTATTGGCCTTTTCCAACTTCTTCTCCAAGTGGTCATTCACCCTTTCAAGCGATGCCTCTCTATTGTTTTCTATTTCTTGGGTGAATAAGGTAGTAAGAGGAAAAGATTGGAAAAGGGCAGCCTCTTCCTCTTTTTGTTTCTCCAAAGCTCTTCTAAGTCCCATGGTCCTTGGCCTCTTTCTCCTTGGCTGATCTTCTTCTTCACTACCATTGAACTCACCCATGAGTTCTTCCAACTTAATTTGTGCTTTGGAGGCCTCTTTTTGATACTTGGTAGCCCGTGTCTCATATACCACCATGTGGACACTCATCTGCTTGTTTTGTGTTTGCAGAAAGTGAATGAGGTTTTTAGACCTCTCTAGATATGCCCTTAGATCATGAATTTGTTCTTCTCTATTTATCAAGAGAGACTCTAGGATTCTGGCCTCATTGTCACTATCATCACTGTTTATCTGAATTATGTCAAAGTCCCTCTCTTTCTCATGGCTACTTTCTTCCTTCTCTTTTCCCTTGCTTTGGGTGGCCTTCTTGGTCTTCCTCTTCTTTGGTAATTCAAAAATGGATTGCTTGGGCAACTTCCCTTTGCTTCGAATGGCTCTAGTAACATTTGGAGTTACAGTTTGAGGCACTATTTTTCTTCATGTTTGAGGCTTTGTCACCTTTGGAGAAGAAAGCATGGCCCCTTGCCTAGGAGAGGCAGCTAGCACATGCTCTATTTTCTCTTTTCCCTTGCTACTCCCTCATCATCCTTACCATTGTTTTGACCTTCTTCATGAATGCTTTGACTATCACCTTGCATGTATTTTCGAAGGCTACCCTTTTCACTCTTGTCCCTTATTTCTTCAGGACTTTTAGGCTCTGTATCTTCAATGTTTTGTGCTTCATCCTCATCATTTTTACTGCTGTGAAGGCTACCAATATCCTCATCAAACTGTTCCATTTCTTCATCATTTCCCTCTTCACTCTTTTTCTCTTTTTCATGGCGCTCTTCTTCATCACTGTGCTGCCTTTCATCACTGTGTTTTTCTTCATTTTTATCCCTTTAACTTGGATCCTATTCACTGTTTTGTTCTTTATCACTATGCTGCCTTTCCTCACTGTGCTCTTCTTCTTGATCAATCATGGGAGATTTCGTCTTCTTAAGAGTGGTTTTACTAGAAGAAGGAGAAAGAGGATGAGTGGAAGGTGAAGGAGATGCATGGGATGAAGAAGCAGTGGCGAAGTCGGGATGTGAAATGAAAGTGTCCCAAGAGATTCCCTTCTTCTCAAGTTGATGAAGAATGACAATCTTGATAAGGGAATGATGGCAAAGACAAGCTGGCTGCTGAGAGGAAGGTCTCTTTTGAACAGTGGAAGCCATATTTTCAATACTTCTATGGAGGAAAAATGGGAGGTTTAGCAATTGGGTCCTCGTGAAGTGCATGAGTAGCTAGAAATGGTAAGCATAGACCTGGGAAAAACTTCCCTCGCATATGAAATATTTCATGATTATCTTCATGAGGGGAGCATATCTGGTCAACAGATATGAAAAAGGAAATATGGATGGGCATGCATCCCAATGCTCTGGCTTCAAAAAAGGTTTGTATTGATCTGAGTCTAGGTAGCTCTGCTTAAACCATTTTTCTCCGACATATGGGATTTTGGTAGCTCTAGAAATGGATCTAGGAGAAAACTTGAAATATAAGCCTGCCAGCTAAACATGCTTCCCTTGCAGTCTTAAAGCACATATATGTGTCAAGGGAAGATAAATTTTCACCTTCTGAACCCTTTGACAAAACTCTAAACATCCAACTTCATGAAAGTTAAACAAAACTGAAGGATGGGCATTTACTTCCTCAGTTGAAAAAGGTTCATACCTCTTGTGAGGGCCACTTCTGCTATCTTGCCTGGGAGGCATTTTGCTTTGGATACTCTTTGCTGGCTGACCAAGACAAGCTGTTTCAAATGGTTTTTGAAATGTCTTCCAACACCACACCTTTCCTCCTTGCAAGTCACTGTGTTTCTTTGATGCTATCAAACAAGTGTTAGTCAAATGAGAACCAAAATCACTCTGATCACTGTGTTTGAACAAAGGGTTTAAACCAGATATGTTTGTGGTTTTTGTTTGAAGAGGAAATTCCCTTTGTTTTGGCACAAACAACCTTCCCTTCACACACTGCTCTTTGTTATCACTAATTTTGAAAAGTAATAATGGTTCTTTCAAAACTGATAAAAACACCTTCCTCTATTACTGTATTAATCCTTGACACCCACAACAACAAAACTCTTTGATTTTGACCAAAGGCCCAAACTCCTACTCACTGTGTCTTTCTTTGTTTTTAGGACACAAGGTTTGTGTTTTGTTAACACTATTAGGACACCTCTTCAAGAAAAATTGAGACCTCTTCACAACACAAGAAGACCTCCTTCAATTTTGACAAAAACTCTATCTCTTTACCACTGTCTATCTCTATGTTTTTAGATGATGAAGAGCTTTCAAAATCACTGTTTCTTCTTAAGGAAAACACAGCAAAAACACCCTCCTTTAACTTCAAAATTTACCAAGAAGTGAAGAAGTACCTTGAAGAATGTTTTATGGGCCTTGTTGATCCTTGATTCAACTTTCAAAGGCATTTTTGGAAACCTTTTGGGTGAGTGGCACGTTTGCAGGAGAAAACGTCGCGCAAATGGAGGATGTCAGGTCCTTTTCAGGCGCCCGGTGACCGAACACACAGGCGTGCCACACCTGCGTTCAAATGCTTTTTATGGGCGCTCACAAGCGCTCCGCGCACATCTACAGGCGTGCCGCGTAGACCTTGAGCACTGATAACTTGAAAAAATTCCCGAAAAAGCTTTGTTTCTTTAGTGAGTAGCTAAGGATGATTGCTTCGTGGTTTGATATTTGCATAATGGGCCCTTTAAACGGTCATTTCTGCCTTTATAATTAAAATAAGCTCAAAAAACTTTGTATTTAATTTTTAAGGGTTTGGATGCCTTTTGAAAAGGATTTTTGTCATATCAAACATAAATCACTGTTCCTGGTAATATATGACTTTTTAAAATACACCATAAAGACCATTTTCTTAACTGCCCTATTTGTATGCAATATACAGAGGCTATTGTTAAATATTGAGGCTATTCTATTCTTCAAAAGGAAAAATGATTCAAGAACATTATCAAAGACAGCTGGTGCATCCTTTGCCTATCTCCTGGAAGGAGATGATTAATATTTCTAGAAATTACTTTGACAATTCAACGTTCTGGTGTTTGATGATTTGTTATGCCCGTTGTTGAAGTTTGTCAAACACTGTTAGGCACCTTTTAACATTTTCCTTTGACTGTGGATGAACCTTTATTTGTACTCACCAAGGCTTGACTTACATCTTTTCATCAAGGAGATGGCCTTTAAAAACCCTCAATGCAATCATATACAACAGCAGAGTTTGTTCATATGTACATAAAGAGGTCTTGTCTATGACTGTGGTATGCCTTGTTTCTTTGAATGTTGTCTTGAATTTGAATCATTTTTTCATACCTCTAGTTACTCTTCGAAGGAGGCTTTTATAGATAAAGAGAAAAGACTTCTTTTGACACCCTTGTATCACTGTTTTGATGATGTCACAAATGGCTTCAAGCCATGAACCTTCAGTTGCTTCTTACTGATTTTCAACCTTGTCTTTTAAAGAGTGAGCTCCTTTAAACACTACTTGAAACACTACTACTGTATCAGTTGTTTCATCCTTTGGAGGAAGTGGTGTAAACAATTCTTTAGGCCATTTGAAACACTGTTAGTCTTGTGCTCTTTGAATGAGGCTATACCTCTGTTCCTGACCCTCTGCTTTTTTTAAATGAAGGAGGACCTTATATTTCTAAACCATCTACTCTTTATACTGGAGGAGGTTTACAACAAGTGACCCAACCATCTGCTCATGTTTGGAAGAGGTTAACACAGTCATGACATTTCATCCCTTTCTCAAATAGTGTCATCTTTCCTTGTAATGTATATCTCTGCTTGGTATATCACAATAAGTAATCAAGTGAAAATTTGACAATATGCTATGAGAGGCATGTTCTGAGATATGTATCATGTTGTTAGAATACCCTTGTGAATCTTTTGAAACCAGGAGCAACATGAATTGTATCTGTAGAGTAATTTCTTGCTAGTCATTACTTACTAACCTTTCTTGACTGTGTTTGAAGAGGTTTATTGAATTTTCTCTCTGACTAGTATTCTTATGCTAGCCTCAAGACAACATGAGAAGCAGTTGTATTCTCATGTTTAGTTTGATAATATCTTCTGCAATATTTGTACATCTCTGCTTCTGAAAGAGACACTGAAACACTATAGATCAACATTATATCAGCTTGGATTTTGAAACATGTACTGCTGAGACATCAAGACCTTTTAGTGGCGGGACCTATGGGTGTATCAAGCTTTGTTTTTTGCAGATTAAGCACCAATTCAGGGTTGGCTGGTATTGAACAAAATATTTTGGCTCAGGATGTTTTTTCCAAGGAATGGATTCCCTAAAGTGTCACTACCTAACTTAGGGGAGATCTTTGACAGATTTTGAGTATTTTCTTTGGGTAGGATTAGATCTCAAAATGACATGTGACCAGAGGTAGGGTGGCTGAATTTTTATCAACGGTTGGTTAATGAATGACCTGGGGATGAGGTTAAATGACAGCAGATAACCTTTAGCTATGACAGTTCATGGACAGGATTATGTGACTGAGACTAGATAGGACTTGACAACTAGGTTTTTTCTCATCATAGGCTGACTGGGAAAAGGTAGGAGGACAAAAATTGTTTAGGGGTGTTTTCTAGATGATAGATTTGACAAATTGGAGATCAGCTTCTAGAAAACTTGGCCTTAAAAACTAGTTATCATTAACAGGTGAAAAATATTGATGACTAACAGCTGTTATTCAATCCCATTGAACAACTATTGTTCAATCGAATTGAACAACGATGTTTTTTCATTTTTGTATTCTTTCCTTTGTCGATACCCTCCCCTCGATCCACGCCCTAGATATAAAAGGCATCTCTAAGTAGGAAGTGGTAGTTGAAGAGTAGAGGGAAGTAGTAAAATTACCAATATGATGATCCTTTGACACTATAATCTCTAAACCGGAAGCCGACATTGTACATATATGAAATGAAGGGCTCAGTCATTCCCAGCTCAAATATGTTATCATACAATACAGGATCTTATGATGGTATATCTTTTTGCACTTTCGAGTAGTATTTCCCTCCAATATGAAGAAATAGGAATAAGGGGTATTAATTGTATTGGAATTCTTTTTACTTCTCTCACCATCCCTAACTCTTAAGGAGTTAATGAGACTCCCTTCATGTATAAAGAATAACTATTATTTTTACATGCAATTTTTTAAGAGAGGATAGGGAGTCTCATCACGAGCCAACCTACCATGATCATAAGGGTTTAACAAGTGACATGCCCACAATGGCCATCACACTAGGGTAGTGACCTTCTCATCTACTTGAAGGACAAGAGGTCTCATCACAAGCTGGCTTGATCACTCTGTTACAATCCTAGTGAATGGCACTGTGACTATCTAGCCATCATACCAGCATAGTGACCTCCTCATAAATCAGAATGCTTATGTTTCAAAAAGAAGTACTATGCTCATATGAAAATTTTCAAGAGAGGATAGGGGTTCTCATCATGAGCCATCCTACCATGTTCATAAGAGTTTAGCAAGTGACATGCCTACAATGGCAACCACACTAGGGTAATGACCTTCTCAGCTGCTTGAAGGACAAGAGGTCTCATCATGAGCCAGCCTGATCACTCTGCTACAACTTTGGTGAGTGGAAATGTGGCTATCTGGCTATCATACCAGCACGGTGATCTCTCCACAAAATTGAAAGAATAACTACTTTTACATAAGGATCCTGGCTCATTTTTTGGGTTAAAATAGCAACCCTGTCGAGGCTATGAACGTCTGATGGCAGCAGTGGCTCTTCTTATGGTATGAGATTATGTTTCAACGATAGCCAATTACTCTTAAATATACCTTATCTCCCATTTTTCTTCCATTCTTAACATAAGAAAACTACTCAAATTAGTGATAATTCTAGTCTACCACATAAGTAACTATAAGTGAGATATGATTACATGTTTTAACTTCGGGATGATAGCACCAATCATTACCTATCTCAGTCTTGCTTCTTTCACACTTTATCATTAAAGAAGGACATCCTATCATAATAATAGCTACACTTATTTCTCCCCCTCTCCGATCACTTCCGCATGAGATACACTTATGAAAAATTCCAAATTTCACCTTTGCACTGCATGCGCTCATAATTACCCAATTACTCCTCTTTCCTTGAGCTCCAAAGCCACAGCCTCCACTCTCATGTATAGGCTATGAATACTGAAACCTGACATTCCCCTCATATACATTCATGATTGATCAAATCCCTCTTTTACTTGAGCATGTGGGCGCCCTTACTTCGAGAGAGGGGGTGTAATTATTCATAAATAAGAAAGCATGTGAATTTCAAGCACAAATTCCATTGGATACACTGATAAGATCAAAGGAGCATCACAATTAAGGTATGAAGTTACCTGTAGAAGGCTGCAATTCCCTTTCTCTTACATACAGTGTTCATTCTAAACAACAAAGCCGAAAGATAACACAATAAGAAGGAGAAATTAGCTCAAGAAAACACAGTAGCCATGGGAGGAAACTCTCTCTGGAATGAACCTTCAAACTTCCCAATTTCAGATGCAGCTAGCACTATCCTCCAACAAGCTGGCTGGCTTCCATATTTACACAGATTACAAGGATTTGGTACAGAGATAGAAATTGAGTTCCTGCAAAATCTACAGGAGGGATAGACCAGGCTTAGGGGAAGAATTATAACGATCACAGAAGATATTATTGCTAAAGTCTCCTGGATACCAGTGGAAGGAGAGAGATGGACAGAGAGACACCTTCTCTTACGAGAGGCAGTCGCAGCATACCAAGATCTGGAAGAGCCATTAGAGAGAAAAGGAAAATGGATTAACCCTACCTCTCTACATTAACCGTGGCAAGAACTGATGGCATTCAACTAGAGATTCATTACATGCGATGGACACCAAGACGTGGTAAAACCCCATCAACTCAAACTATTAGCTGTGCTTAAACAAAAGATTTTAGTTAACCTGCCTACTTTCTTAAATTCGATATTACATGACACTGTTGTTTGAATAAGAAAATCTAAAAACCCTCAAGAAGTTTTCAGTCACCATGGGATAATCAAACTAATCACCATACATGAGTTAGGAAAGCAGCAGATAGACTAGGACAACTTTGTTAACCCTGCCGCACAGGTACCTAAGGAAAACCCTGGCGGGACCAAAATTGAGCTCCCTAGAATGAACATACCTAGAAGGAAAGGGACCCGTGCCTCAACTTCAGAACCAAGCAGGAAAAAGCGGTCTGAAAGAATTCAAGGAACCTCAGACTTCATAGAGGATGCAGGTCCATCCTGCTCACTACCCTCAAGCCCTCAAAATATACCCTTACAATATTATGAGGAGGATATGGCTCAAGTCTTGGATCAAATGAGGGCATCCCATGAAACTAAATTCTTATCTGAGAAAGATGGAGAATAAGAAGAGCCATTAGACCAGTCTGCCACTGCCAGCAACTCTGGCCACACCAAGATATTACCCTATCAAGAGGAACCACAGGATTTTAGGGCCTTGTCCCCTCTCAAGAGTGATGGATCAAATGAGGGGGAGAATGCAGAAGAGGAGGATGAATCTGAAAATTAGTCAGGAGACACCATCCCCTTGGAACAAAACAAAATCACGGAAAAAGTTCCTCTGACTCCTAAGGGAAATATTGTCTCACCCAGCCAGGATCCTCATGCAGAAGTAAACTCCGAAGTACAGGTAGAAGACACCACCACAAGAAAACCTAAAATTGACACCACCATCCCTGAGAAAGAGGTTGCTGCTCCTCCACCCCCTGCTAAAACCAGACCAGAAGAAAATTTAGCTGAAAAGAAGTTCAAGAAATTAAGCAGAACCTGCAGAAGGTTAAGGAAATTGGTAAAAAATTTGAGGAAGCAGTTGAAAGAGATAAATAAGGCCCGGAAACCTAAGAAAAAATTGACCACCGTAGAAACCCAAATAGAATTGGTCACCAATTTGTTAGATACTGCTGAATATGAGATGCAGACTAACCTAGCATATACTTTTGAGGCTGAGATGTAGAATGACCTAGCAGATACTGCTGAGGCTGAGATGCAGACTGACTTAGAAAGCACCGTTGAGATCGAGGTACAAACAGACATGGTGGACACTATCAAAGCCTCTGTTCAAACTAGGCAATAATTCACCGAAGAAAAGGAAACCCAAACGGAGGAAACCCCTGCCTATGCTCCTCTAGTTGAAAGAACTGTCAATAAAAAATGGCATAATGAATTAATTCGAACACAACATGAGTTGACACAGTGAAAAAAGAGAGTAGTACCTTCGCAAGAGTATCAAGCACTGCTAAAGAAATTCACGAACCTTTCTACCACAGAAGATGAAACATTTTCCCAGCTTAGAGAGGAGAAGGCAAAGGTAAAAAGGGCACAAGACCAGGTGGATCAAGCCAAGAAAAAAATCACTACGATTTTTTATCTGTATTATGATGCACTAACATGCAGGGCACCAACCACCAACTATGCCCTACTCCTAGTGGAGTGATATTTACTGCAAAAAATCAAGGTCGTTAGGGTAGGGAAGCCCACAATTTTCGAAACCATAGAGGAATTTTTTCATTGCTGCAATGATCAAGATGAATAGGTCCCATGCCTTTTATGTGAACTTTACATGCACAACTTCTTTCTAGAAGAGGACAGGAATAGCTATCCTAGTCCCTTTATAAGAGATGTTCAATTCCAGGCCTTCCTCTCTTTCGCTAAGAACCAGATTAGGTGGGCCAAAGCCTATAACATTTTCCAAAATAGAGAACATGGCCTAGACCTGTGGGTTAGAGGTGAGCCTACTAAACCCATGGAGTTGTTCATCCAACACAAGAATTTCATGTGAAGAAAGGGTGTAAGGACTAATCTGGGACCCATCCATAAAGACATTATAGAGCATGGGTGCGAGTATTTCGAAGACATTCAAGAAGTAGCCCTGGTAGCAGCCAAACAAAGGTGGATGGACTCCACAAACAATGTAAAAAATAGGGAGCCATTTGGATACAGAAACCTCAAAGCAACTGCTTCCAGATTCCTCTTATATAGTAACCTGGTCTTCAACATGGGTCCTGCATGGTTAGGGTGCAGGTATAGATGCCCTCACATCTGGTACCCCCCTGAGGGTTATGATCATGACTATGAACTACCAGAAGGGCACACAAACGCTGCCTTTGCAAGAATTAGACTGAAACAGGGTTTCAGAGCATACAAGGAAGAATTCTACCCTGCCTATTCCTTGACACAATTACATCTCAACCATTTTTTTGCAGGAGGACCTGCAAATAAGTAAGCAGGGGAGTATGTTAGGAAAAAATTAAGGTATATTTTCACCCTACTTTTACTTCGAATTATCATAAATTTTTATAATTTCTCTCGTCTTAACAGTAAAGGAAAGGAGGGTTAATGCAAAATCAGGACAAATAGACTAACGGTAAGAAGCATGTTTAAAACAACAAGGATTTGACTTATTTCATTTTTATTCGCAGGAAAATGTGGCAGTTGAATCGACGATGACAAAAAGACAGCTGACAGACAGAGAACATGAATCCACAGTAACCCCTAGGGACGAGCGGAAGACAGAAAGACAGATCCACATCCGAAGAACTCAAACGACAGCCACGCTCAGCGGGTTGTCATTTGGAAAAGACCATTTCACGGAGTGAAATCTCCTTTAGAAAAGGCAAAGATGGACAAGAGAGGGGAGGCAGAATAAGAATTATCTTTTGTAATAGGCGTATCGGGACAAAAATATCCAGTTGTATTCATGTCTTGAATTTTCTTTAATAAAGAATTTTGGTATTTTGAATAGTCATTTCCTGAGTTTTTCATCGCGTTGGACTTCTTGTGGTTTGGGCGCAGCCCTAGGAGTTTCCACGCTCACCTCTGTACTGTACGTTAATTACATAATTTATGTTATGTCATCTTATGCATTCTGTGAGATATATTTCTACTTGTTAAAGTTCTACGTCTGTGATACTCCAGTTTCCCATGCCACTCAGGCAGTTTATTGCTCACGTTTCTAGTTTGCAGTAAGAGTTTTACAATTGTTGGACATTTTCATCATTTTCTCAATTCCTTTACCTTTTTTTATAAGATTTAGCACAATCTCTGTTCAATGCTTTATATTGCCAAGAATTAGATCTTTCCATCAGTAATATAGGATTTCTTTTTGTGTTTAATAAATAATAATTTTAGCCTATTAGTTTGCAAGAGAACTCCATTGCAAAATTAAAATAAGCAACTACTGTTCAATTCATTGAGTTTGTTGTTCCATTCAGTAGGACTGTTGTTCAATTCATCGAGTATGTTGTTCAATCATAGATTATTCTCACTAAGCTTATTTAGACAGGATATTTAACGACTTTTTACAACCCCATTTCCTTTTGAGTTGATTGAACTTCGAGAATTATTTCATCTTCTTCATAGTAATATAGAGTAGTTAATTCCGATGTCACTCACATATTCTGTGCTCACACTCTTGAAATAAGAAGACTTACTCTGGGTTGAAAATTGAATGACAAGCATAGAGGTTGCCTATAATAGTAACCTTAAAGAACCAATAGGTTTTGTGCATGGGTTTGCACATGGTTTTGGGGCGTGATGGTTTTCGAACCCTGGTATTTTTTAGATCCGATCAAGGGAATTAAGGTTATGTTCTAATCCATGGTTAATATATTGTGGTTTATGAATGCTTCGGCATGTATATATATGTGTGTTGTAACACTAAAAGGAATATAATGAAAAATCAAGCTGGTAGTCCCGATTTGGAATCCAGGAAAAAATCTCTGTGTATATCTGTGTTATGTTTTATGCTCTCGCTATTGTTTATTTTTTTCTTTTAAGATTCATTTGCAGATAATTTCTGTACAGATTTAAAACCTAAACTTGCATGGCTAGCGATTTTGCTGATGATTCTCCATTTTCTTGCTACCACTAGTTGCTCCAACATTTTCATATTTTATTGTTGATACTTGAGCACTAGATATGAAACCCCCTAATTCTTGCCTTGCATAAATTTCTTCCACCTTTAATTTCTGGCACTCATCCTCCAACTCATTGTATTTCTTCCTCATTCCAATTTTATTTTTCTTCCTTCTTCTAGCTGATTTTTTAGATCTGAAATTCCTTCTTGGTATGCACACTTATTTTCATCAAATATTTGCAACAACATCCGTTGATCTTTATTTTCAGCCATGATTCTTTGAATTTATGCTTCTAGTGCCATTATATTTTATTTCTCTTCATTTTTACTACTGATCTCAATTTTTTTCCTATAAATTGATGATTGATCCATCACTGTTGTTACTAGGACCTTCATCTTCATCTTGTGAGGATACTTGATTTACCACTGCAATTTGTTGGAACCTTTGCATTTTTTTCCAATCCTGAAATATGCAATTTTCCTCCAAGATACAAAATTTGGAACCTATCCAACATATCTTTTGCAGTATCACAGTGTATCACATGCATGCTATAAAATTTTGAAATACTATGCAAAATATTTTTTTCAGCCATATCATCAAATTCATCTCTAGCCCCATACTCTACTGATAGAAAAATATTTTCGTCAAGAGATACAAAATATAAATCCAATTTCATCCTCCAAGTTGAAAGCTTACCTTCCTAGAGCAATGGAATTCCTTTCCGATCCATTTTGAAAAAAAATCAACAATCTACCAAAAACTCCAAGATCCACTCTCCAACATTCAAGCTGCAATTGAGAACCTCACTCTGATATCAATTTTTGGAAATTAGATCACTACTGGGGGCGGGGGGAGGGGGGTGATTCAATAGTGAAGGAACTTGTACATTTTTCTCCAAATTATTATTCTTTTAAACATTCATAATTTGAAACAAAAAAGAATAGATCAAATAATCAAATATATACAAGAAACCATAAAATCAATCAAAAAAATAGACACAAATATTTCTGATGGAAAGCCTTCTCCAGGGAAAAAAACCACCCTTTCTTGTTGCATTGCTGAAATATTATATTATTCCAAGAAAATTATTTACATATATATTTAGCTAGATATTATCAAATCAAGACTCTTTCTCATGCGGATCTATGGACAACCATCAGTTCATGGCCACCAAGATCAACTATCCTCACCCGGTTACTCTTGAACTAACAAACGACTCTACATACTCATATATTATGGATGCCACCATGACCAAAAATCCTCACCCTTTTTCTTCTGAACTATCCAACTACCATTGGATTGAGAAAAATTCTCACTTATATTAATTTCACCGAAGTCCTCCAACTCGAATCCTCTATGTGGTTCTTGTTTCGTGCATTTTCAAACTTGAACCGAGAACTTCTCAACATGAACACCACAACAACATATATTCAAAGAAAAAAATCAAAGGACAAATCCACACCACAAACTGTAACACAATCTCTCCACACACTCCTCACTATCTACATAATATATTCGTTGAAACAAACATTGTTTATCTACTAACACCTGCTAACTACTTCATAAATTTTGCATCACACAGCTTCACACAATACTCCAAACTCACACTCACTCCACACATCAAAAGAACCAACCTGATATTCTCACAAAATTATATGTCAAATTATCCTTAATAATATCAAAATCAATAACAAAGGCAAATAAAATGGTTATACCAACACTCAGTACAAATGTACCATGGGAATCTCCAAGCCAATACAACGGAAAAATATCATGGTTATGCCTATACCGTAGGACACATGTACCATCGTAATCTCCAAATCAATACCATGGTTATGCTAATATCAAGGACACGTGTATCATGGTAATATCCAAAACAATACCACGTGGAAATACCATGATTATGTCAATACTAAGGACACCTGTACCATGGTAATATCCAAACCAACACCATGGTAAAATACCATGGTTATGTTGATATCAAGACTAATTGTACTAAGGTAATATGACATGCCATATTTCTCCACACACATATCGATACCATGGTAATTTCAATACCAAGAATACTTGTACCATGGTAATACTCTACTCATGAAAGTATGCAATATGCGCAAGTAAACTAGATAAAATGATCAAACTACAACACAATCATATGCAATAGATTTAGATAGATTAAACACCATCTAGTGCTTTCACTAACACCTATAACCTATCATAGAATCAAGAAAACACATGTACCAAACTAATGATATGCATCCACATGTAGTGCAAGCAGCAATGAAAACCTATCCAAACACCTCCAGCACATGTAGCAGCATCTCCAACACCTGCAGCAGTAGCATCAAGTCATCCAATTTCCTCTAGCACTTTTAGAGGCACCTCCCACACATACAACAACATCTCAACACATGTAGTAGCAACTCCAATGCTTCCAACACATATAGAAGAATATGCAACACCTCTAGCGGCAATCCAACCTCATGCAAAAGCAACATCTTCATCCCAAAAAAATGTCCTAAATCCATCTCTACTCAGCCTCCAAATCTCCTCCACTATTCATGCCACAACCAAGTTGACATCAATGCCAACCAACATAACCAACCAGCTGAACACTGCAACAATGAAACATTAATCGCTCATCATCATTAGATTAAAATAATCATATTAAAAGTAGAACCATGACCCTGTTGAAATCAATACCAAAAATATGAAAGAAGGGATAGATCATTTATATTAGCTTACTAAATGATCACAACTATAGAATATGTCTCAAATTGAGAGGGATTTGGCCACTGAATGTGATCTTCAATTAATGAATCCTAATGAAATATTCATTGCAAAATTTTAATGATGATGGGAGGTGTTATCACTAGGCTGGAGTAGTTGGATTGTGTCAACCATCAACCTAGCACAACTATTTCAAACCACTTTAGAATGGAAGTTAGGCCTTCCAATCAGAGAGCGCTTTCTCAAATAAAACAAATGAATACTCAAGATAAGATCTCTATTGAACATGCCTAATTTTTTTTGTGTTAAATGTGATTTTGTAGGTGGAAGAGTGTATGATGGCTACCATTGGGCATTGAGTCAGCTAAAGAAATTCAATTACTAGCAAATGCATTCATTGGAGTTGAGGCAAATGACTTAAAACATAACTTTTATAGCAGAACATGGTACATGAAGGAAATTGGAGCATAATTTTATAAATTCCAAGTAATCATAATAGCATGAAGCTGATGAGAATGTATAAACTGAAGAGACAAAACATAATCCAAGAAGAATCTTAGGTTTTAAAGGCAACTACTGTAAACTGTGTATTAGCTTGATATAGAAAATTTACATATTAGCTTGCTCATAACATTCATCAACCCTTTCAAACTCAAAAACTCCCCCATTTATAGAGTGAGGTCTCTTTACAATGGTCTGCCACCTGGGCTAGACTTCAATACCTTGACCTAGAGACCTAATTCAAATAGGATTACATCACATGGAGAATTAATAGGTATATTTCATGTTTTGATAGATTTTGTATTCAAATAGTAATCTATGACCATTAAATAACACCAACAAACATCTAAAAAACTATGCTTGTCATCTTTATCGAACCAAACTGACCATTGAGGTGTTGGTTGTTTAATGCACTATAGTTAAGATTTCGTGAACATGAGTTGATATGGTGAGTTGTATTGATGATTTGGCATGCTTCATTGAATTGATGAGATGTCAGCCACATGGAGGTTGATTGTTGATTTGTCCTCTTGAACAAGAGACATAATAATATGAGTGTTCCTACCTTGTGATTTATCCACTTCTTCACTACATTTATTGCCCCAAAATCATCAAAAACTCCTAACGTTGGAAAAAAAAAAACAGAGTATAGGTACTTCGGTAGTAGAAAATACCAAAATCAACCCTTCTGCATAATTTTTAACCTTTCTAACTATTCCAGGGTCTTCCTTGAGATTAATGGGTTAAACACATGCCTTAAACATTCTAGATTCTAAAATTAGGGTTGATGTTTACCTCCATGAAAAGCTATAACACTTCCGTACCAAATTTTTGCCTTCAAGTGTGGGAGTTGTTACGGAAGTTACTAGTTTTCTAATATTTTTCACTTTCTTCCTTCTATCACCTCAAAATAATTTATAGGAGCCTATAAATTCTTTTATGATAGCATAAGCCATAGTATAGAAAAAAAATGTGTAAAATTACCATGCTTACAGAGAAACATCATCATTAACTATAATGAATTTTAGGACCCTCTTCAAAAGTTCAGCTTGCATCATCTGCATTTGTACTTCTAGGTCTTTGGCTTGATCCTAAAACCTTCTCCTCTCTGCCTGCAGCCACCTATATTTTTTGCATAGATGCTTCATCATCATTTGTAGAGGAAATGTACTCTTTAACATCTTTCCTAATATATCTACCACTTCATTGTAATAATCCAGTTGCTTAGATATTTCTTGCTTGAATTCCTCAAAAAGAAATTTTGATTCTATTACCCCATTTATATCATCCCAAAATTGTTCTTGCAAAAGCTTTACCTTAGTATTTTCTTGTATTTGTTCTTTACCTTTAATTCTTTTCACAAATTTTTCCTTTGCTGGAGGCTCCTCTGGTAGTTTTCCTTTTGATGGAAACTTTTTCCTTAGTGTTTGTTCAGGCATCAATTTTTTCTCATGCATTTTTTCTTCAAGCCTACTGTGATCTTGTGAATGGTTTTCTAGGCTTCATGATAAAACCTTAATCATCTTGAGAAAAGTATAATTTCTTGTCTCTTTTGTTTTTCTTTTGATTCTTTGTCTCCTTGATTTCAACAGACTATGCAATGGGGCTTTCCTCAATTTCAATAGCCTCCAAGATATCTGTTAACTTTCCCCTTCCTTCAGTTTGACTTCTAGTAAACCTCCTACGTGTCCCTATGTATGTTTTTTTTTTTTTTTTTTTTTTTTTTGTGGAATTTTTCTCGAGAATCACATTCTTTTTCACTTGTTTAAATTTTAGATCCATAGGCTCTATCATAGGTTGCATATTTTCATCATGGTTAGCTACATGTTCTGTTTCATATGGTTTATCTTTCCCTCAAGTAATGCACTTAGATCTTTGTGTTTTCCTAGGGGTGACAACATCAACTTCATAGCCACTCACAAAAAAAAAATGTGGGCCAATATATGTTCAACTTTTCTAATTTTTCAACCACCAACAACTTGATTAGATCATGGTGAAAAATTGAGGTATCATTGGTTTTAGGTTTGACATAGAACTTTGTCTGCCATTTTTCCCAAGCTCCTAAATAAATAACAAGGAAAATCTAAGGGTTTCTTACCTGTGAAGTGTAGCAACAATTTGAAATGGTATTAATATACTGCAATGAATATACCCTCACATGTAAAATAATTCTGGATCACCATAAGAAATTTTGAAAAGTACTCTTTAAGGCATGTTCTAGGGATGCCTGAAGCCATATAGATGCCTCTATGTTCTTCTTTCAATAATTCAACACAATTCATCAATTTAAACTTATCTACTTTGAACCATGACTCTCCTGATCTAGGAATCTCAGTGGCTTGCGCAATGGTGTCTAGGGATACAACAAAACTTAACATTCCCACTTCAACCCTGTGCCTATAAAATTGATATAAAAGTCCTTTGAAACTTTTTCATGATGTCCCTGCAATTTTTGACAGCACCGGAGGCATCCCACTCTATCAAACGCTTGGGAGAAGGTTAGGTATCATTCTAACTACTTCATGTCCATGGGCTCATACCTAACAACATTTCCTCTTTATATTGCTTCTTTTTTTATGCCATGGCTTCAAAGTGTATTAAACAGTTAGCCCTTTCCTTGACACCTGCAAAGAATTTTAGAGACGACACACAAAGCTTTTGACACTAATATAAATAAACTTGAGATAGCTATATAGACATCCTAGACCTCCAAATCGATACTGAGGTAAACCAAGCAACTCACAAGGATGATATAATGTGTATTCGAGACTAGGAATGGGAATGAAAAAGTAAAAAGAGGATATGATGATTTAGCAGCATGCATTTCAAAAAATGATGGAAAATGAAAATGATGAGAAATTATGAGGCAATATGATCTTACAATCTCTGACTAAACCTTTTTTATACTTTGTACACTTTTTTTTACTATTAGAAAAAAAACTGAATTCAGTACAAAATCATGTGTTTGATAGGGTATATTTGCTATGAAGGTGTCAGGAAATTCTATAGCAAATCCTGACCTTTTTACACTATTATTGTTGTGGAAGTATGAAAAAGTGTCAAATTTATCATAATGGCTAAATAAGCTTATGCATAATGAAATTTTGGGTTTCTCTTTGACAATGACTCCCATAAACACCAATGATGACCTTTCAGCATCGCTAAAGCACCTTCATACATGTGAAATTTTTAAAATTATAAACTTAAGAATCCTATTAAAACCTAAGACACTTACCCTAATTAACTCAAGACAAACATAATGGTTATCTTGGATAATGGTGGCTCCAATGGGGATGTTGTGCCCCTGTGGTGCAACAAAGAACCAGCAGCTCTAGTGCCTTATTCAAAACCGAAAATTGTAACTTTGATGATGTCCTCTATAAGTATTTATGGCCTTCTCCTCGGGCACAAACTTGTTGAAAATATCACCTTCACTTGCAAGCATGATAAAGAAAAATTGAATATATACAATGGTGTTTATTCAACATATTGAGTGAAGAAGAATAGTGTTTGAGAAACCTACCATTTACAGGTCCTCCTTGACACAACTGTCCATCCATCTCTTGAAGTAATAAAGTGTTATTTCCATGATATGTTGTGATCTTATAGGGCCCTTTCCATATATTTTCAAATTTCCCATGTTTCCCTTTGTCTTCTATCTTAGCCTCCCACCTCAAAACCACATCTTGATTATTGAAATTTTCCTCCTTTGTTTTTCTATCAATTCTATTTTTTACTCTGTTTTGGGACTGCTGATAATTAGTGTACACTTCTTCTCTCTTTTCTTGCAAAGAAATGAGTTGGTTTATCCTTCTTTGGACTGCATTTGGCTCTTCTTCCAATCCCTGCAATAATTCCATCACCAGAACTCCAACAGAACTAGGAAATATTTCTTCAGTACCATAGAATAACTCTTAAGGAGAAGTCCTATAGATATTTTGACACAAATCATGTCATCCCATAAGGAAAATTTTAGCTTCAAGTGTCATGATATTTTGTTTTGCTGCAAACATTTCTTGATAATTCGAACTATGCTCTTATTTTATGACTCAAGAAATCCATTACCTTTAGGATTATAGGTTGTGGAGTGACTGAAGGTGATGTTAAACTGATTGCATAAACTTTTCAACTTCTTAGAATTGAAGGCTTGAGAATTTTCAATGATAATCTTCATGGGAAAACCAAACCTTCATAAAATATTATTTTCCATAAAATGTATGATCACTGAGTCTGTAGCTTTCCTTGTGGGACTACTTCGATCCACTTTGTAAAATAATCAGTGGTTGTTAATATCCATCGATGTTGTCCTGAAGATGCAGGACTTATCTCACCAATAAAATCCAATCCCCATTACTGGAAAGGGGCTTCTACGAATATGGGTTTCAAAGGTAATGGGAGAAGCTTTCTTTTTCCATTAAAGGTTTTAAATTCATGGTAGGAAACAATCTTTTTGTAAATATCTTTGAACATTTAAGGCCAATAAAATCATACTCTAAGTATCTTGTTTTTTTTTTCTTTCCAATAATGATGAATGCCACAGCCACCCTTATGAAATTCATCAATCACCTTCTCGCCTTCATCTTCTAATAAGCAGCTTTGGATTATCCCACTAGTATCCTTCTAATATAAATTCTTATTCAAGATGCAATACCTTAGATATTTTAGCTTAACAAATCTAGATTTCGACTTTTTAATTCAAGAGGAGCCCTATGATGTTTTAAAACAAAAATTTCATCCTTATACCAAATAGATATGGTGAATTTTTCTTCTACATAGATCAATTCTTCTTCTTCAACCATATCTGAAATTTATGCTATAAAATTCATATCTAGAAAATCAAAATATGATCGAGTCATCAAGTTTTCTAATCCTTTTTCTTTCACCAATTTTTTAGACCTAATCTCTAAATCATATTTCATCAAAGTGGAAATCCACTTACTTCTCTTGCCATCCAAATAAGCTTGGATCAATATGGATTTTACCACAACATTAGGAACAAAAGCCACAATGTGAGAATGAAAAACATAAACTCTGAAATCCTTGAGTGCCTTTACTAGGGCATATGCTTGCTTCTCCATAATTTTTTACTTTAATTTAGAATTTCCAAGTGTCCTACTAAAAAATTAAATTGGTTGTGCATTACCTTGCTACCTCCTCTGTAATAAAACTCTTGCAATGGTATGCTCAGAAGCAAAAGAAAAGACCAGAAATTATTTTGAAAAATCAGGATTTATGAGTGCTGGAGCTTGAGTAAGAGCCTTTTTTTATCTCTTCAAAATAATTTTTTTCCTTAAATGTCCATTTAATATCACAATCTTTCCTAAGCATCTTGGTAATATGCTTCACAATTTCTACAAAATTAGGGATAAACCTTCTAACAAAATTCACCATGCCTAAAAAGGATTGGATTTCCTTTCTATTTCTGGGAAAAACTATCTTTTGAATAGAAGCAACCCTACTAGGATCAATCTTAATTCCATATTTTGATATTATATGACCCAATAGATTTCTGGTTGTCCAAGAAAAAATACTTTTGGTGGGATTTAGAGAAATACCGAATTTTATGCATTTTTGGAGAATCCTTTCCAAGTGCTTGAGATGTTCTTCTTCCTTATTTGAGAACACAGTGATTTCATCCAAATAAACAACCAGGTATCTATCCTTTTATTTTGCAAATGAAATTTCCATTTCCCTTTGAAAATTATATCCTGCATTCATGAGTCGAAAGGGCAACTTGGCATAAATAAATGTTCCCCATGGTGTAGTGAAGGTTGTCTTCTCTTGGTCATCTGGATGTACTAATATCTGGTTATAGCCTAAGAAGCCATCTAACATCAACATCCTTTTATATCCAACAATGTTTTTCAATATGTGGTCCATTTTGGGAAGAGGATAGTTATCCTTAAGAGATGCCTTGTTCAAATTTCTAAAATCAATGCATATCCTAATCTCCCCATTTTCATTCCTTACAAGTACCAAGTTATCTAGCAAGTTTTAAAATCTCAATGGAACAATTATCTTTGCTTCAAACAAAATTTTAATTTCCTTTTCAATCAATGGAATAAGTAATGGATTAATCCTCCTCAATTTTTGTTTGAAAGAATTTTCATTTTCTTTCATGGGTATCGTGTGCTAAATGATGCTAGGATCATATCTCTTCAAATATGCACAACTCCATGAAAATAAATAAATGTACCTCTTCATCAAACTATCATACCTTTATTTTACTTATGGAGAAAGGAGCTTGGACAATTTGACCAATTGGGATTTCCTACAGTGCCAATATTACAACTTCCAAATTCCTCATCATCAGATTTCATCTTAGGATTCTTAGCCACCTCATTTTGATCAAAAAAAATTTCAAGAGGGATTAATCCTTTAGGATTACATTTTTTTTTATAGCTATATGACCTTTGAATTATCTTTGGTTAAAGCAAACATGTTTTTTTGGTCAATTTGGATGTTTTCAAACTCCTCCTTTAATTCCAGAAAATTTATGAATTATTGATCAGAGTCAAACACTTGCCAATTTTTTATATTATCAGGAATGGATGGCCTATGTCTAACTTCAACTTCATACTTCTTTCTAGGATGAATAGGAATGGTAAATAAGCTAGCTGAGACATCCAAGGAATCTTCCACAGAATTATGATCTCTGGACTTGATGGTGAAATTATGTTCTTCGAAATTTTCGATCATTTCAAGGATCAGATTTCTATATGACCTCATTCAGACATCTTTAGTTTGATAAGTTCCTTTTACGTGTTTTATGACTAACTCAAAATCACAAAAAACTGAAATTATCTTAGCACCTAAACTTTTCAACACTTCTAGACCCAAAAACAGAGCCTCATATTCAGCCATGTTATTTGTACAATCAAAATTCAATTTGTAGGATAAAAAAGTAATCTCATCCCTTGGGCTGATAATCCACATACCTGCACCAGCTCCATCTCTTCTAGCAGTGCCATCAAAATCCATATGCCACCAACCCTATTTATAAATCTCTTCAACTTGCTGATTTTTTTCTAATTGCTGATTTTCTGATTCATTAGTGATTTCATTGAAAAGGATGGAGGATCCAAACTCAGTTTCCACTGCATAGACTAGGAATTTTTGAGGTTTTATTTTCTACTAACCATATATTCCATCATAAACTCTCTATACAACCTCCTGTGCTCTCCAAAGACTGGGATAGTGGTGTAATTCATGTCCATTTGTATGGTTCCCTTGATTTTGGCAACCCAAGATCTAGATAATAGCATGCCAAATTTTGGAGGTATATCAGCGACCACTATGTCCATTAATACTATCTTAGTAGGCACTTGAGTCAAACCAGCAACCACATCCTTGATAAGACCAATACATTGAAATCTTTTGGAATCAAATGAAAACAAGTATGTGTATGGTCTAGTTATGTCTAAACCCATTATCTCCATGATGACCTTAGGAATTAAGTTATGATATTCCCCTCAATATAACATCTCATTATGTAAATTCATGTCATGAATGTTTAGGCTCACATAGAAAGGTGGAACTTCCTCATTTTTCTCATCTTCTACTCTTAGCCCTAAGAAGATAGTAGGGTGATCTTCTTGCAAATTTAGAATATCAAAGGGTCTAGGTTGAGTGTTAAGCATATCGAAAATTTGGCTTTTGTATTTAGTGACTTTTATGATCTCACCAAAAGGGACAACAATTTTGATCTTTGAAATTTCATTTTCTAAATTGAAAGCAAGTTATGTTTTTTCAATTTCTTTGCCAACAGGGGTATCTTTCTTTCTATTCAGCAGCCTTTGGACCATCCTTCTTAGGATGATTTTTACTGGTTACTATAGGAACATTTCTATTCCTAAGGTTGTATTGTTTTTTCATTTTAAAAATGGCATGTTGATAGTCTTTCAAGTAATCAGTTTTTTTTTTTCAGTTTCATGATTTCCTATGTCATGGCTATATTCATCATGCTCCTCTTTTGTTAAGAACATCCTTGCTTCATCTTCATCCAAAAAATGAATGATATGCTCTTGAACTTTTGGCTTTGTTTCTTCTTCATCCACCAAGTTTTGCTGAAAAGGAGGCCTACCTCGTTGATCATGCTCATTTCTATTATCTCTTGGTCTCTTTTGATTTTGATGTCTTCTATAATGAGGATTTTGGTTTTTGTTTCTTGTTGTGCATCAAGAGGAGGGTTATTTCCAAGAGTAATCTTATCCATAACCCTCTCCATATTTTTCATCATGGTGTCAAATTTCACATCCGAGGATGTAGAGGGTTGTTCTTCTTCTTTCAATCTTCCTTTTCCAATATTAGACCTTTTTATTGCAGCCATATTAACCTAAACCTTCATAGCGTCATTTTGCATATCAGCCAAAGTGGTAGATTCTCTCTCCCTTAGTAAAATGGAAAAATCATAATCAAAGGCTTTGACATAATGTAATTGGGACGCTCCTATAGGAGGTTTAATATGAGCAGGAATAGAATTGTAAACCTTATTGAATCTCCTGGAAAAATCTTGAACTGACTCATTACTAGCTTTCTTCAAGTAATTATATTAAGTCAAGGCTTGAACAAGGTTTACTTTAATTCCCAATTTTCTCAAGAAACTATCCTCCAATTGATCCAAATTTTGAAAACTTCCTGGGGTTAAGACTTTTAACCACTTTCTCACTTCACCTATAAAAAAATGCACAAACAACCTCATTTTAACATCTTCATCATCTACCTCTTCTAAGTCTATGAAATCATTGAATTAGTCAACATGTTGCTCTGAAGTGATTCTATCCTCACCTCCAAAATTCTTTATCCTAGTGGAATATCCTTGTGGGATATCATGAAGTAAGGCAGGCAGAACAAGAGGGGCATACCTAGCAGGGCCTGCAGGAAGAGGAGGATGAGGAACTCCAGCCATACTGGCAGTGATAGTGCTAGTTCAAAATGTAGCATAAGGAGTAGTTATTAGACTAGAAAAATTAGTAGTGAAAGAGGATTTGATGTTAGGGAATTGACTGGCAGGAATTTGTAGATTAGAAACAAAAGAGCTCCACTCAGATAAAGGGACACCATCCCTCCTTCTCAATAAGAAGTCAAAAGGATCAAGTTCTCTTAATTTTTCCAATGACTCTTGTTCTAATGATAATTGTTATGTGACAGTTTCCCAAAATCCCTCTTTATATTCTTTTGACACAATAGATGCAGTATCAATTCCAAACCTTTGTAGATCTAATACAATTTCAGATAACTCATTCCCTGATTTAGATCTAAAAAGAGTTTCTTCTATATTTTCATCAAACTCTATGTCTTCAAAACTTTAAACAACCTCAAAAGGTAAAGATGAATCTCTTGTAAGATATGGATTACCTTATTTTGATGAGCTTCCAATACCTCTTAGAATTTTTTCTAGATCATCAAATATCTCTTGTGGATCAGGTTTTAGATTAGTCCTCGTGTGAATATTCTTAGAAGCCACCTTTAAGTTGAGGATCTCAGTGGAGTCACCAAGGAAGAAGTACACCCTCGAATATTTATGATCTCCTTCTACCTTCAAGAGCTCAGTTACTTTGATTGGAATTAATTTCCAAGGATAATGCAAATTTGAACTCCCGGAAAATGCACCAAAATGTTATCACTAGGCTGGAGCATTTGGGTTGTGTCAACCATCAACCTAGCACAAATATTTCAAACCACTTTAGACAGGAAGTTAGCCCTTCCAATCCGAGAGGGCTCTCAAAAATAAAACAAATGAATACTCAAGATAAGATCTCTATTACATATGGCTAAATATTTTTGTATTTAATTTGATTTGGCAGGTGGAAGAGTGTATGATGGCTACTTCTGGGCATGGATTCAGCTAAAGGAATTCAATTACTAGCAAATGCATTCATGGAAGCTAAGGAAAATGACTTAAAACATAACTTTTATAGAAGAAAATAGTACACAAAGTAAATTGGAGCATAAAGTCATGAATTATAAGTAATCATAATACCATGAAGTTGATGACAACATATAAACTAAAGAGACAAAACATAAGCCAAGAATAATCTCGGGTTTTGAAGGAAACTACTGTAAATTGTGTATTAGCTTGATAGAGAAAATTTACATAGTAGCTTTCTCATAACATTCAGCAACCCTTTCAAACTCAAAAACTCCCCCATTTATAGAGTGAGGTATCTTTTCAATTATCTGCCACTTGGGATAGACTTCGATACCTTGACCTAGAGACCTAATTCAAATATGATTACATCACATGGAGAATTAATAGGGAAATGTTCTATTTTGATAGATTTTTTATTCAAATAGGAATCTATTACCATTAAATAACTCCAAAAAACATCTAAAAAACTATGTTTGCCATATTTATCAAACCAAACTGACTGCTGAGTTGTTGGTTGTTTAATGCACTAGAGTTAAGACTTTGTGAACTTGAGTTGAGAGGTGAGTTGTATTGATGAGTTGGCATGCTTTGTTGACTTGATAGGATGTAAGCCACATGGAGGTTGTTTTCTGAGTTGTCCTCTTGAACAAGAGATATAATAATATGCATGTTCCTTCCGTGTGATTTATCCACTTCTTCACTGCATTTACTACCCCAAAATCATTAAAAACTCCTAACGCTAGAAAAAAAACTGAGTATAGGCACTTCGATAGTGAAGTTTTGTAGAAAATACCAAAATCGACCCTTCTGCATAATTTTTAACCTTTCTAACTATTTTAGGGTCTTCCTTGAGGTTAATGGGTTAAACACATGCCTTAAACCTTCTATTTTTTGAAATTAGGGTTGATGTTTACCTCCATGAAAAGCTACAACACTTCTGTAGCAAATTTCTTCCTTCAAACTTGGGAGTTGCTACATAAGTCACAATTTTTATGAGATTTTGAACTTTCTTCCTTCTATCACCTCAAAAACATTTATAGAAGCCTATACATGCCTGTAAGATAACATAAGCCATAGTATAGCCAAAATTTGTGTAATCTTACCATGCTTATGGAGTAGTATCATCATTAACAATAATGAATTTTAGGCCCCTCTTAAAAATTTCAGCTTGTATCATCTACATTTGTAATTCTAGGTCTTTGGCTTGATCCTGCAACCTTCTCCTCTCTGCCTACAACCACCTATTTCTTTTGCATAGATGCTTCATCATCATGTGTAGAGGCAATTTCCTCTTTAACATGTTTCCCAATCTATCTACCACTTCATTGTAATAATCCAGTTGCTTAGATATGTCTTGCTTGAATTCCTCAAAAATAAATTTTGATTCTATTACCTCATTTCTAGCATCCCTTAACTATTCTTGTAGAAGCTCTACCTCAATATTTTCTTGTACTTGTTCTTTACATTTACTTCTCTTCACAGATTCTACCTTTACTAGAGGCTCCTCTGGAAAAAATTTCTTTTGATGGATAATTTTTCCTTAGTGACTACTCAGGCATCAATGGTTGCTCAAGAATATTTTTCTTTGACTACTCTGATGTTGTGAATGGTTTTCTAGGCTTCAAGATAAAACCTAAATCATATTTAGAAAAGTCTAAATTATTATCTCTTTTGCTTTTGTTTTGAGTCTATGTCTCCTTGATTTCAACAAGTTGTACAATGGGGCTTTCCTAAATTTCAATAGCCTCCAATTTATCTGGTAACTTGCCTCTTCCTTCAGTTTGACTTCTAGTAACCGTCCTATGTGTCCTTGTGTATGTTTTTGTTTGTTTTCTTGTTGAAGTTTTCTCTGGCATCACGTATTTTTCTCTTGTTCAACTTCCAACTCCATAAGCTATATCATAGGCTGCATCTTTGCATCATGGTGAGCTACATGTTCTACTTCATATGGTGCTACATGTTCTGTTTCAGATGGTTTATATTTCCCTAGAGTAGTGTACTTACATCTTGGTGTTTTCTTAGAGGTGACAACATCAAATTCATAGCCACTCATAAAAAAATGTAGGATGATCTTTGTTCAACTTTTTAATTCTTCAACCACCACCAACTTGATTAAAGCATGGTGAAAAATTCAGGTATCACTAGTTTCAGGTTTTCCCTGAACTTTCTCTGCCATTTTTCCCAAGCTCGTAAACAAATAAAAAATAAAATATAAGGGTTTCTTACTTGTGAAGTGTAGCAACAATTTGAAATGGTATTGATATACTGTGGTGAATCTACCCTCACATGTGAAGTAATTTTGGATCACCATTATAAATTTTGAAAAATAATCTTTAAGGCATGTTTTATGGATGCTTGAAGCCATATCAATGCCTCTATGTTCTTCTTTCAAGAATTCATCACAATTATGCAATTTAAACTTATGTATTTTGAATCATGACTCTCCTGATATGGGGATATCAGTGGCTTGCGCAATGGTGTCTGGGGATACAACAAAACTTGACATTCCCACTTTTGACCTTGTTCCTATAAAATTGATATAAAATTCCTTTGAAACTTGTCCATGATGTCCC
Source organism: Pinus albicaulis (assembly GCA_034641835.2). Classification (NCBI taxonomy): domain Eukaryota; kingdom Viridiplantae; phylum Streptophyta; class Pinopsida; order Pinales; family Pinaceae; genus Pinus; species Pinus albicaulis. The sequence goes on along the minus strand of JAXQQM020059390.1, from coordinate 353,124 downwards.
TGTAATTTTTGACAGAACTGGAGGCAACCCACTATATCAAACACTTCGGAGAAGGTGGGGTCTTATTCTAACTGCTTCATGTCCATGGGCTTGTACCTAATAATAGATCCTCCTTTATATTTCTTCTTTTGTGATTCCATGGCTTCAAAGTGTATTGAATAGTCAACCCTTTGCTTGACACCTGCAAAGAATTTTAGAGACAAGACACAAAGATTTTGACACTAATAGAAATAACCCTGAGACAACTAGAAAAACATCCTAGACCTCCAAACCAATAATGAGATAAACCAAGCAGCTCACAAGGATGATATAAGGTGTATTCAAGACAAGGAATTAGGATGAAAAAGTGAAAAGAGAATAGGATGACTAAGCAGCATGCATTTCAAAAACGATGGAAAATGATAATGATGAGTAATTATGAGCCAATATGCTCTGACAATCTCTGACCAAAATTGTTTTATACTATGTACACTTTTTTGACTGTTAGAAAAAAAAAAAACCGAATTTGGTAGCAAATCATGTATTCGATAGGGTATATTTGCTATGGAAGTGTTAGGAAATTTTGTAGCAAATCTCGGCCTTGTTACACTGAAGTTGCTGCGAAGTATGAAAAAGTGTCAAATTTATCATAATGACTAAATCAACTTATGCACAACGAAATTTTGGGTTTCTCTTTGAAAATGGCTCCCATAAACACCAATGATGACCTTTCAACATCACTAAAGGACCTTCATACACGTGAAATTTTGAAAATTATAAACTTAAAAATCCTATTAAAACCTAAGACACTTACCCTAATTAACTCAAGGCAAACCTAATGGTTATCATGGATAACAGGTGGCTAATTGGTTATTTAATGACTTGATAATGAGCTTAGCTTGTTGAAATACTCTGACTTTGATTGGGATGAAAGTGTCATCGATGGAAAGACTGCATTTGGTGGATGATTTTTATTGGGCTCAACAATGGTTGCTTGGATGAGAAGGAAACAATATTTTGTGGAATTTAGTACAGTTGAAGTTAAATGTATGGCAGCCTATGCAGTTTTTTGTGAAGAAGATTGGCTTCAGAAATTCTTTTCGAGAATGTTTGAGCAAGTGCTAGAATCCACCATGATATTTTTTTATAGTTAAATTTGCATGGAAGGCCAAAGCATATTGAGATCAAGTACCACTACATTCATGATATGGTACAGAAGGGAGCGGTGAATCTATAGTATATCTCCACTAATGAGAAAACATATGAAATTTCTCACAAAACCTTTGTCTCGAACAAAGTTTGTGTACTTCATAGAAAAGCTTGGATTAGTGGAGGACTCCTATATTAGTGAGAGGGAACATTGATGTGATATCAATATGGGTATGGCTCAGACTATTGGTGGCAATAGGAGCATGGCCCAGATTGTTGATAGATTGAAAATAGGGGTATGGTTTAGACTGTTGTTGAGAATAGGAGGGTGACCCAGACTGTTAATGGATTGACAATAGGGGCATGGCTCGTGCTATTGGCGACAACAGGAGCATGACTCGGAATGTTGATGGATGGACAACAAGTGTATGACTCATATTGTTGGTGACAATAGGATCATGGACTCAGATTATTGATGGATGGACAACATGGGCATGACTTGAATTGTTTGTAACATCAGGAGCATGACCTAGACTATCGATGGATATACAACAGGGGTATGGCTCGAACTATTGGTGACAATACTAACATGACCCAAACTTTTGATGGATCGAAAATAGGGGCATGGCTTATATTTTTGGTGACAACATGAGAATGACATGTATTGGTGATGGATGGAAAAAATGGGTATAGCTCAAACCGTTGTTAACAACAAGAGCATGACCCATACTGTTGATGGATGTACAACATGGATATCTATTGGACTATTGGTGACAACAGGAGCATGATCTAGATTGCTAATGGATGTAAAATAGTGGTATTGCTTGGACTGTTGGTGACAACAGGAGCATGAACCAGACTGTTGATGGATGGACAACATGTGTATAACTCAAATTATTGGTGACAACAAGAGCATGACCCATACTATTGATCGATTGACAACAAAGGTATGGATGGGACTATTGGTGACAATAGGAGCATGACCTGGATTGTTGGTGAGATAACACCAGGGACAAGAATTATTGAAAGGAATGGTCTTTGAGGCTCGGACACTCGTAGACTGGTTGCCTCTTCATCATCATGACCTAGAGATATGCCTTTGGATTTGGTAGATGAGTTTCCCTAAGGTTTGATTGCGGGGGATGGAAAACCTAAACTAGTTAGAGTAGCATGAGGTGAGGCATCCACCAGATCATGATTAGTAGTTGAGTAAGTACCATCAGTTAGTAGAGATAACATGGTTGTGGTACATATTGATGATGATGTTGATGTAGGCAAAGGGTATTGACCTAGATAAATATGTTATTGATTTATATTTATTTTTAGAAATTTCATGTATACATAATTAGGGATGTTGTCCATGTGTCAAGTACATTGACCGGAATTAGGAAAATGGTTCTAGAGGATGAGTTGTAGCCTCCCAACATCCTACTTAGATCTCCCAGAGATTTTCTTAGATCTTTGAGAGAGCTACTTGGATCTTTGTTTAGATAGAGTTGCTCAGATATCTAAGAGACATGCTTGGATATCTGAGAGAGTTGTTCAGATCTCTATTTAGAGAGAGCATGTTTTGGTATCCAAGCCTAGGTTTAGGCCATTTGGAGTTTCACCTAGACTATGTGCACTAGTCATGTGATGGTGGAAAAGGACTAGTCTGGATACCATGAGGTTGACACATCGACCAGATCATGGTGACTAGTTGATATTAATGTCGTACCATAGCTACTTGATGGATGCCATGATTATTATATGTCAAGAGGGTTGACCTAGTTAATTGTGATGCTAGTAATGTTGATATTTATTTGATAATTATGATAATATATTCTTTCCTTAGAAAACCCTTCAATTATTTATCATCTTGTTATACATTATGAATAGCTACCTAGCTAAGAGGGAGTATTGAAGAGAGTATCTATGGTCAGTCTTCGTAATCCTTCATGTATTTATAATACTATGTAAAAACACAAAATAAAATTAAACATTAAATTAGAAGAAAGAAAATAAAGTAAATCAACAAAACCATAGTTCATACTCGCATAAATAATATATTTACCATAAGTTACTACCCACCACAATTTAAGAAAGTATTTACATAAAATATGGGATAAGGAACAAGATGTAAATAGGTATACTTACCAAGAGTTACTTCCCACCATTATTTACATAATCTTCAACACTTTAATAAATATGAGTAAAAATGTAAGTATACAGACTTACTAGAATTTAATTTACAAGGAGAAGTGTTTTTAAAAGACATGTCCCTTGGGTATCTTCGATATAAAATATAATTAACTTTTACATTCTGCGCATTCAATTTTCACACACATATCTCTCTCTCTCTTACACAAGTGATCTCACATAGCCTAATTTTTTCAACGTTTTTGATCTTTAATTTCCTTTCATGGTTATTGGTTGAACTTATGAAGTGTGATTGAATTATGAAGATAAATTAACTATAATATATTTTCACAAGTAATTACCATAGTTCAAAAATAAAGTACTTGTATCAATTATACTGAAAAATAAACTTATAGAGGACTCCAAGCAGACCTAGATTTTCCACTGACCAAAAATACATAATTTTTTGTCTGAGCCAAATGACAGACCAAAATATCATCATTTTATTTGTCAAAATAAATACATAGAAGAACTATAGCCTTGTCGGTTTCATAAAAAAACATAGAGTTATGAAGAGATGAACCTATAAAAAAACATAAAGAGATACAAACTATCATCAGAGATCAGGATTGAGGAATGTCAATATGAATCCCTTCATTGAAGGGTCTATGATAGTAATATGTGGAGACCCCATTTAGTTGCTCGATGACTTTCCATACCCCCAAATCATGTGTAGAACCAACCTTAGAGAGTGCATTTGTGACTTGGTTCCTCTCCCTGTCAATATGGTGACAAAAAACATGTAAAAATAATAATAAACACACACACACAGATATAGACACACACTCATATATTTATTATTTTATCAAATAAATACATTTTAATTCATATTCATTCTTCCCTTCCAAAAAAAACAATTCTCTCATTTTTTCCCTTTGCAATGAGATCAAGATACCATTTAGAGAAATGCACTAAGAAATACAACTTTTCATACCAAACCCTAATTCCTTAACCATGGCTCCAACCTCTTTTTGAATTTTTTTTTTCAATTATCATTATGAAGAAACCCTTTAATATATATATATATATATATATATATATATATATATATATATATATATATATATATATATATATATATATATATATATATATATATATATATATATATATATATATATATATATATATATATATATATATATATATATATATAAGCTTGTCTGATACATAATTCACCACACTATTACCCACTTTTATTCCCAATGGGCTCCTTATATATTACATTTCATTTTAAAGAGTGTTTTCATTTGTTATGGTTCTTTCTCAACCTCTTCCTTGAGGTACAACAATATTTTTCTCATCATCAAATTTTATCTCTATTATACCTTCAATTCCACCATTTCACTTGTTGTTATTATTGACTTTGCTTCAACAATATGAATTCCTTCTTCATCCTTCAAAATTTATGGGAATTAGAAATGGGTGTTAGTATTGATAAGTCATGGATGCTTGTCTATTTTTTTTTAATTATATTTTATTTTCACTTCACACAAGAAATTATTTGGAGGAATGATGCTAGTAATGATTTCCAAATTTGGATAATAAATTATGGCTTCCAAATAACACAATATACTATATTATTGTTATTATCTCTTTTATAGCTCGATATTTCTTCTACAACAAGTTAGCATAAGTTAATCTCATAGTTAGAACCAAGAGATTTTATTTCTTATAGTATAACAACTTTTGTAGTAGTTATCTCTTATAGTGTAGCAACTAATGTAGTAGCATTCTAACAACATTAAATATACAGATACATTATTTAAAGAACACCTAGAATCTACTAAAATTGAATCAGATGTTCACAATAGCTTTATGTTCCAAGGATGCTCCTACGCCAAACCCCTTTAAATGATTATTTTGAGCACCTTACTCAAAATGTCGGCTAATAAAAGGTGCAATATGACTGCAAAATGGACATCCTCCTCTACCATTTTGTGTTTCTAACATCCATAACATTTATTTAAATGTCCTAACCCAATTTTTTTCTACATCGACCCCAATTTTTATCATGTCTTTGGTTCCTTGTAAATTTTTTCTACGAAATAGCACTAGCTCCTTCTAATTCACCCCATCAATGCTTGCTACCTTAAACCACTCCCACTCATTGGGGCTTACTTCTACCCAAACCTTCCTTTTAAGAACCACTCTCAATTCGTTTTACATGGACAACACAAATATTCCATTTTCCTCATTATCAAATTTTCCTTTACTTGTTTCCCTCATGGCCACATCCTCCACTTTCTTTATTGAATTTCTTGAAAACATATCACCACATAAAATATCATTGGAATGATAACCTCCTATCTACTTCTATTTTAAAAGTGTTAGTCTTATAGCAACTATACTTGCTCTTTATTTTCTTCAACCCAGTACTCCATCACTTAATTCACATACAAAAATATTGGACTTAACATCCCTTTCATATCCTTCTCTATTCCTCCATTTTATGGATGTAAGTTAAATTCCTTCCCACCTTCTCAAATTACTATTAATTTCTTACCCCATCATCATAACTCTTCTATAAACTACGATGGCTTTCCAAACTAAATATAACAAGAATCCATGGGTGAACTATAAAATATGATGCTATCATTATAACCCTAAATATTAAAATTAATTGATATAATACCAAACATAATTAAATTACAACCTTTATAAGTCAAATCTCGCATTGATTTTCCTTTTTGTTTGTTAGTTGCGGTACTAACATGTGGATTTATATATTGAAACCTAAGGGCATCTAAGCTATCAAAATAACATGGTAATCACACTTGGCCTTGGCCACACCAACTCATACTCATGGATGGGTTTGTTCCCACGATATTTTGAACTAGTGACATTTTCACCACATAGTGGCTTAACAAAACACCCTATCACCCATTGTTGTGCCCCATGGGCTCCCCATCTCTTAAATTTCATTTTAAAGAGTGTATTCCTTTGTTATGTTTCTTTCTCATCCTCTTTCTTAAGCTACAACAATTTTTTCCTCATTATCAAGTTTTCTCTCTTCTCTCTACTCTACCCTCAATTACACCACTTCACTTGTTGCTATTGTTGGCATTGTTTCAACAATATGAAGTATATCCTCTTTCCTTCTTAATCCTTAAAAAAGTATGGGAATTCAAGTTCCATATGGCCATGCATTCCATAAATAAATAAAATTCCTTCAAATTCCCTCCTCTGTGTCTACCTCTTTCTACCTCACCTCTTTGTTTTTCAACATCAAAGCTTCTTCTAAAAGGTTATTCCATAGTTTTGGGAGCTCCTTATACCCTCTTCCACTTGTTTTTCTTTACATTTTCCTCTTCCATATCTTTTACTTTTTTTCATGGTGTATTAATTCTTCGAATAATTCGCCACAATCCTCAAGGCTACTTGATAATCCTCTAGCATTAACTACGAATTCAAAAACATGAAAATCATATTTGATGTCATTTTCTATATCTTCATGATTTCCAAATCTTAAATAAATTCTATAAAATTTATTTGTATTAATTCTTCAAATAATTCTCCACAATCCTCAAGGCTGCTTGATAATCCTCTAGCATTAACTACGAATTCAAAAACATGAAAATCATATTTGATGTCATTTTCTATACCATTCACATCCGTGAAAAAGGATTCTAGAATATCTTCATGATTTCCAAATCTTAAAGAAATTCTATAAAATTTATTTTTATTCTCCTTTACTAATATCTTCTACTACTTCAAATTTAGAAATATTCTAAATAGATCTAAATCATAATCCATAGATAAAATAATTATTATTCAATTTTGACACTATCCTACCCCAAGTTTTAATCTTCTCTCTACCATGGCATTATTTTATTCAAGTATAACTTATCCCACCAAAAAGATGCATGAATTTCCATTTTTACTAATTATCTTAGGATCTCTAATCAGCTCAAATTCAAATAAATTTTCCATTTTTTTGTATTGATTTTATCAATTCCTTGATTTCAAGTTTCGTGATATATAGGAGTATCAAGTATAATTTTACCTCTAATATAATTGATTAATATTATCATTCTCTCTTTCACTATCACACAAACTTCTAGTTCTTCCCTTATAAATTTTTATTTTACTTCATCATCATCCATGTCCCACACCACATGTGCAATACCTTTCCTCTAGGATACCTTAATGACATCCATTAAATCCATTTTTATTCTCACCATCGTTGCAAGGTCATTCAAAACTTTTGTGGCTTATAGTCTTCTACACCTCCTACAACTTCTTTCTTTATGTACCATCATTATGGTTTGATTCTAATATATCCTCTTGTGAACTCCCCACCTCTCTGTAATTTTTAAACCTTTACATCGAACATATATATAAAGAAAATGAGATAGAAAATAGTGTAAATCATGCACAAATAAACACCAATACCATGATTTACTCTATAAACCTTAAATAATAAAACCAAAATGTTTATATTTGAACTGATAACTCTCGTTGTATTAAATTTAACATTACAATACAATATATAGGATTTTTTCCATAAACAACCCTAATCCATTAACCTAGATTATAATTCTTAATCAAAATTACATTAGAATGGGTAAAAAAAACATTGGTTGAAAAAAACAAAAAATAAGCCAAAAACAAAACGAAAACAACCCCCAAAACAATTCAAGGGCTCTACCCCCAAACCCTCAAGCAAGGGGGACCTATCCAAGCCCTCCTATGACCTCCCACACGCACCCCACATAGTGAAACAAGTGGGTCTAATCAAGTAAATAATATAACACATAGAAAACACTCACCACATTCACATATTACTCAATTTGAGACCAAGATCCCTTGGTTCATCTCCATTGCAAGTTCAACCTAATATAATACCCCTTGATGTAGCATGAAATCTATTATTAGAGTTACTCAGCGCATTTCAAGTCATGAAGCAATTAAAACTACCTGAAAAACATTCAAAATAAATTACTACTCAAAATATACATTCTATTATTCAATAGTAAATGGACACAAGATCTTGAGCCTTTATTACAACCACACAACGATTACCTCAATTTTTTTTAACTGTATCTTCACTCCACATTATGAAGCCTGACTTGTGAGAGCTAGGTGTGTTATTCCTTACAATACACCAATTTATAAAATCATGAAATAATATCAAGTGCTTAAGCTATTAGAATGAATCACTTAAATCCCAAGTAGATTGGTCTTCAAGGTAGCCAAACCATTTCACATTCACCATCATTATCTCTTTTTGACCTCTAAGCTAGCTACATTAATTGACCCCATAGATTGGATGACACTATTTAATTTATGTAAAAGTTTAACTAGTAAGTATTCGTTGCATTATTTAGTTTTCTCAATGCACTATTGCATTAGATAGGAGCCTTACAAACATGAAAGAGCATTATATATCATTAATATAATGATGTTATATCTATCGATGTAATTCAAAGAGATTCCTCTAAGATCTTGGTTTGTTATCCTAGCCAAAGATAAGTGATCATATAGAGTTTCTTTTATATCAATCCAAAAATTCAATGTAAACAATTTGTTTTTTTAGTGTGATAGAAAAATTAAAAATACAAGTATCATATGCATATGCATGCTAGGAAAAATAGAGAGACGCAGATAAAGGACAACAAAATCTAAATGGGATAATGGCTAATTTAGAGATAGGTGCATCTACATGATCACCCACAAAAACCAATTATAGATCATCTAAGGTGGTTTAAATTTTATGTAAACTAGTATTCCTCTCCTTGATATCATCCCTTAAACTAGCAAGAGAACTAGAGATGTCCTTATTAGTCTTCACCAAGCCCACTTTAGAGTTTTGGGTGTCATCTAAAGGAATTTCTATGAATTTTTTTATGCATTAAAATAAGTTATGTCATAGAAAAAAGAGTATGCATCCCTTTGGTCTAGCCTAAATATTATAGAAGAGTGCTTGAAATCTAGTTTAACTATTCCATCTCACAATAATCCACAAAGTCATAAACTCATTATTTGAAATCCCACACATTGTCTACCATCGTATTAGAGTAATTAAAAGAAAATTCTCCCTCTAAATTAAACTTATTTTGATTTCTATCAATCTAAGAGTGAGGTCCTCCATGCTTTCTACCAAGCCCCACAAACTTGTAGTTAATTTCTCTCTTAAGAGTCACCATTTCTTAAATATTATAACTAACCCAAAAAAAAATTATAATATTATCAATATTCACATCATTAATATTATCAACATTTAAGGGTGTTGTCTATCGAGGAAGAAAATTTTCCCAGAGAGCCAAAACTTGGAATCTGGTCATTTTTTCCTAAAAAATCTAGCAGTAGGAGTGCTTGAATCTTTTTTTTTATGGTGGAAAAAGATTCGATGCCATAAAAAATGCTAGGGCATCCAAAATCTTGAAGCTTGACAATACTTTTCTTTAAATTTTACCACAATTATACTAAAATTTCTATTGTTTTCCGAGCAAATTTACAACTTCATTAAACTACACAACATTTAAATCATAAAAATTAAAATATTAAAAATATATAAGTAACAATTATGACATCATCTTCATATTACTCATTATCCTCCTCATCATCAATAGTGCGATGTTAAAAATCATTGTTTTAGTATCAAGATCGATAGACTCAACGTCATCCTCATGTTACACATTTTTATCTTCATAGAATAAATTCATTCTTGAGACTTATGGCTTTGTTTGAGAAAAAGAATTAATGGTTAACCTTTAACTAATTATATAAATAACTGGCTTGATAATCGATATTTATTAGTCATTTAATTTATATGGCTATTGTTAATGTTATTAAATTTAGATTAATTTTAGTGTAGTTTTTCAAAAAAAAAAAATATCAAAATCAATATTTTTAAAGTGTAAAATTAGAATTTTAAAATTATAAAATCTAATTCTAAATGTATTAATGTTGGATTCTAGAATTAGGTGTTCTTTTTATCATGATTATATAAGCATGGATTTTTGTATCCAAAATATGAGCTCTAATACATTCAAAGGTTCTGAAATGTTTAACAAGGAGTTTAAATAGTGGCTAAAGATGACCAAATCAAGATTAACAATATAAATTAGTGTTTAGGATGGTCCACATATAATTAACCTCCCATTTTTCCACTTCAAGTGCATTGATGAGGCTTGGAAACAGATAAAATTGGATTTTTTACAAAGTACTATCAATTTTTGGGGTATTATCAACATTTACCAAATGCACTTTTGTGGGTGTTATCCATGTTATGTAAGTGAACTTTTGGGGGGTATTATCTAAAATAACTCTTTTTTTACTTCAATATGTGACTAATTATTATGGTGATATTTCAATAACATAATCTTACTCGTAACATTGGATTAATGGAGTGACCTCATATGCTTTATTTATAGTGAAAATAGTGCTTAAAACCGCTTGACATGGTCTTCCAAATAGTGGATAATGATTACCAAATCAAGTTTAACAATAGAAATTATGGTTTAGGATGATCCATATATATAACTAACCTCCCATGTTGCCACTTCAAGTGCATTGATGAGGGTTGGAAATAGATAAAATTGGTTTCTTTACAAAGTACTACAAATTTTGTAATAATATCTACATTGACCAAATGCACTTTTGTGGTTGTTACATTATTTGAGTACACTTTTGGGGGTATCATCGAAAATAGCCCCTTTTTTTACTTCAATATTTGACTAGGTTATTTCTAGTGAATCTGAGGTCATGTGGTGGTGGAAAGGCACTAAAAATGGAGGATATGCATGCCAATAGTAATATATTTCAATAAGACTAGTGAATGTTGAGTGAGAAATTTTGATGTGATAAAAAGTTGCTTGATAGGTTAATGGGGTGCAGGCGCTAAGGAGAGCTGGTCTCTCCTTTCTCTGTGTTTACTTTCACCATGGGAGTCTACTCAACTTTCATATTTTAATTTCATTTATCAAATTCGTGGAATTTGATAATGAAATACCATAGTCTAATATTATATCACCCCTCAAATAATATGGCCTATGGTTCTTTTTAAATAAAGCGCTCAAAGCTATATCACAATTTAAAAACACTTAAATAATATTTTTTGAGACCCCTTTTTGAAATATTGCATTAAAGGTAATGAACCGACGTTTAACCTTTCCTTTTGAACAATATCTAAGTCTCAGCGTTAAGGTAATAAAACTCTTTTATTTTCCGACTTAAGCGCTTAATACTATAACAAATGGTTTGACTCCTTTGAACAAATACTCAAGCTCTTATGATATTAACAACCATTGGTATGGTTATTTCAACCCCATGTTAATACCTTTTCTCGGGCCCACCATCAAGACTTATTAAATAAACATTTATCAATACAAAACCATTGGGCCATACCTTGTGTTATCTCCCATGCACTTCACTGTGCGATTGCCTTTGGATCTGTTGTCCTCCAGATCGAACGGTTCGGGTAGCTCTCGTGTTTTTTCAAGGGCTAAGCGTTAATGTGAAATGGGAAGTTTTACAAACATGACGTGGTGAAAATGTATTGGATCGGGTTTTTTTTCTAAAACAGCTCTGAGTCCCAAACATCGCGCGATACTGTTGGTTTCTCCTCCAAAACCGCTCACTTGCAAAACTGGTATTTGAACAGTGTTTAACTTGGATTTTCACAGCATTTAGGTTATTTCTTCAGTTCGCCTTCCCGTGTTAACACTGTGGGTTAAGTCTCCGCAACATCGTTCCACCAACAGCAGAGAAACAGTATTCTATTCTAACTAAGATCACTCCACAAATAGAGTTTCTATAATAGTTGACATGCTCTATACCAACAGGATTTAACACCTTAGATAGAGTTTCGCTATCCTTTAAATAAACAGATAATTTCTAAGGTCACACTCAACCAACAGAGCCAACATAAACACATTCAATTCGAGCGCTGAGAACATGAGTTCAAAAGCATTCAGAGAGTAATAAGGAGATGTTCACATAGAATTCACAAATCGAAGGAATGAGTCCTTTGGGAGAATTGTCAATAACATGCACAGATATCAATCAGTCCACAGTTTTATTAAGACAGAGAGAAAAGCCTCTCAATTCAACCTCCTACTGCAAATTATCCCCTTTACTCTGTATCAAGGATTACATTTTATAGATTATTACATGACTCTTCGGTTCCTCCTCGAGGACCTTTTTATTCTTAACATAAAATAAAAGCCTGATTACATTCTATCAACAGAAACTTAACAGACAGACACGAATCAACCTATTCAACTTCCTCAATTATTAGACTAAACCTAACTACTCTAAGTGCAATAGAGAGCTAAGGTACTAACACCTTGCTGGTACATTTCTTGAACAATTTTGAACTCTTCTAGCCATAACATGTGGACAATTATCTCACATTGCTGGCTAGTGTCTAATGCCCCTGCATCAGACTCCTGAGGGCAATTTTCTTCTTGGACTTTGTCCATGAGCTCTTTCATAGAACTGCCTAGCTTCTTCAACATAACTTCTGTCATCCAAGTAGCATCTTCATCTGGATGGTCCTTCCACTTGATCAAATACTGGAAATATTCTTGTCCTCTAGTCTTTTTATACACCTTTTTGTCCAAGATCTTCTCTAGTTGTAATGGCTGCGCTGTAGGTAACTATTTTACCCACTCAATATACTCTCTATCTATTGGTCTTTCATCTGTGCCATCATCTTCGTACCTGTACAAATCTGCAACATTAAATATGGGAGATATCCCAACATCAGGAGGCAATTCAATTTCATAAGCATTAGCGAAAACTTTTATCAGTATCTTACATGGCCCTATATTTTTGAACTTCAACTTGTTATACTGCTTCTTCGGGAATCTTTCTTTCCTCAAGTGTGCCAAGACTAAGTCTCCAACTTCAAAATTAACTTCCCTCCTGCTCAACTCTGCTCTGCCTTTGTACTTGATGCTGCTGCCTTGTAGCTGTTGTTTTACCTGCTCATGTATGGCTTGGATCTCTGAAGCAATTCTTCTCCATCAGCACTCCTCATTTCTGCTCTTCACAAGTTTCTCAGTTCAGATATTCCTCTGGGGTGCATTCCATAAACAATATGAAATGGACTATGTCATGTACTTCTGTTTGGTGAATCATTGTATGCCTACGCTGCCTGTGGAAAAATATGGTCCTACTGCTTGGGATGCTCTCTTGCAAGGCTTCTCAAAAGATTTCCCAGACTTCTATTTACTACCTCAGTTTATCCATCAGTCTGAGGATGATAAGATGAGCTAAAACTCAGTTTAGTACCAATTTTCTTCCATAATGTCCCCCAAAAATGGCCCACAAATCTAGTGTCTCTATCAGAAACAATACTCTTATGCAACCCATGCAATCTAAAAACTTCTTTGAAAAAAAAGTTGGCAACATGGGTAGCATCATTGGTTTTATAACATGGAATAAAATGTGCCATCTTGGAAAATCTGTCAATTACAACAAAAATTGCATCATTCCCTCTCTGTGTCTTGGGCAATCCTAGAACAAAATCCATACTCACCATATCCCAAGGCTTGTCTGGAATAGGAAATGGAATGTACAATCTTGCATTCTAGCTTCTCCCTTTTGCATATTGACAAATTTTGCAATTCTTCACAAAATTTTCCACCTCAGTTCTCATCTTTGGCCAATAATAAAAATGACTCAGCTTCTCATAAGTTTTATCAGTACCAAAATTTCCACCAAGTCCACCAATATTCTTTTCTTTAATTAAATTCTCCCTCATGGAACATTTTGGTACACACAATTGATTTCTTCTGAACAATAAGCCCTCTTGCAAGAAATAATCCAACCACTGACTTCTATCTGTCAAAATAGGGTTACAGCATGCTTCAAATGCTTCTTTGAAATCTGAATCTATCTTATAAAGTTCCTTAAGAAAATCAAATCCTACCACTTCAAACTGGTTTTCTTGAACAAGCATGTTTCTCCTACTCAAGGCATTAGCTACCTTATTTGCTTGGCCACTTATATGCTTCAAAAAAAAATTAAAACTCTAGAGATATTCAATCCATTTGGCATGTTTTTGATTCAATTTGGGCTGTTGCATAATATACTGTAAATCATGGTTATTTGAGTATAACACAAATTCTTTAGACATTAAATAATGCCTCCACTTCTTCAATGCCTACACAATTGCATAAAATTATTTTTCATAGGAGGAATACTTTCTTCTTGTCTCATTCAGATTCTCACTGAAATATGCTACAGGCCTATCATCTTGACTCAACACAGCTCCAATAGCTTCTCCACTGGCATCACACTTCACTTGAAATGGTTTGTTAAAATCAGGCAAAACTAGAACAGGCTTTTCAATTATCTTCTGTTTCAAAAGCTTAAAATTATTTTCTGCTTCAGCAGTCCATTTGAATGGTTGTTTGTCCTTCTTTATAGTTACAATGATGGGTGCATTAATCTTGCTAAAATTCCTTATGAATTTTCTGTAAAAATTTGCAAGTCCATGGAAACTCCTTACCTCAAAAACACTTCTTGGTGAATGCCACTCCACAATTGCCATGACCTTTTCTGGATCCATCTTCAGTCCTTCAGCAGAAACAACAAAACCCATATATGCCAGCTCTTCTTTCATGAATGAACACTTCTTTAAATTTATCAGCAAATTTTCTTGATGTAACTTCTTCAAGACATAATTAAGATGTCTTAAATTTTCTTCCTTTGTTTTGCTGAAAACTAATATGTCATCCAGATATACTATTATAAATTTACCAATAAATTCCTTTAACACTTCATTCATGAGCCTCATAAAAGTACTAGGTGCATTTGATAACCCAAAAGGCATTACCAACCACTCATACAATCCTTCATTTGTTTTAAAGGTTGTTTTCAATTCATCACCCTCCTTTATCCTAATTTGATGGTATCCACTTTTCAAATCTAATTTTGAAAAATATTTTGCTCCACTCAAACAGTCCATTAAATATTCAATCCTAGGTAAAGGAAATCTATACCTGATTGTTATCTTATTGATGGCCCTTGAATTAGTGCACATTCTCCAACCTCCATCTTTCTTTGGACTCAACACTACAGGTATTGCACATGGACTCAAGCTTTCTCTAATTAGACCTTTGTAAACCAATTCTTGCACTTGCTTCCAGATTTCTTCATTCTCTGTGGGAGTCATTCTGTAGGCTACTTTTTTTGGCAGATTTGATCCTGGAATCAAATCTATCTAATGGCTGATTTTTCTTATAGGTGGAAATTCATAAGGAAAATCATCCACAACAATATCACAATAATTGTCCAGCATTTCTTGAATTTCAATTGGCAAATCAGAAATTTTTGTGGAAGTAAGCACTACTTTAGGTTTGCAAACTAAAGCAAAATTTACCTCTTCCTCTTCAATCTTATGTAAGTACTCTTTTCCACTCAGCAACAAAGTCTTTGGATCAGACCTTTTTCTTGATGGTTCTCCTTCCTCCATAGGGATCAATGTGTGGTGCACTCCATCCTTAAAGAACTTGTAAGTGTTCTTCTTACCATCATGTACTGCTGCTCTGTCATAATTCCAAGGTCTACCTAGCAGTATGTGACACACATCCATAGGCATCACATCACACATGACCTTATCTTTGTAGCTGCCCATCTGCAACTCTATCTCACAATGCTCCTTCACAATCAGCTGGTGTCCTTTATGAAGCCATGATACCTTGTAGGGTGTTGGGTGTTCCCTTTTCTTCAATTTTAATTTCTCTATCACCTCTGTAGAGACCAAATTGTCTGTGCTGCCACTATCAATGACCAATTGATAGCATTTCCCTTGGAATTTGCACACACTCCTGAACAAAGTCTTCCTCTGTGCTAGTTCAGCAACTTATTTTGTCTGCTTCAAAAAAACCTTATTGACCACCAAAGATTCTCCCTTCTCTGGCAGAATTGCTTCTTCTATTTCAGACAGCCTTGCTGCCTCTTCTCCAACCTGAGCAACAATTGCATTTCTTTGATTGGTACCCATATTCTCTGGGCACTCATAGTGTTTATGTCCCAATTGGTGACATCTATAACACCTCACTTCTCTTCCTCTGTTTCTGCCTCCTCTTCCTCTGTAGGAACCCCTTCTGCCCCTTGCATCACCCTCTGTGGATGCATTCTAAGGTGAGCTGCTGCTAGCTCCATCCCTTGGTGTTGTAGACCTTTCTCTACCACCTTGACTTCCCTTTCCTTAGAAAGTACCTCTTCCTTTGGAAAACTGCTTTCTCAGGAGTTTTTCTTCAGCTTTCAAGGCCATTTGATAATCCTCTTCAACTGTCTTAGGAGACAAAATACCTATCTCATCCTGGATCTCCAACTTGAGACCTTCCACATACCTGGCAACCTTCTCTACTATGTCTTGGATTTGTCCAGCTCTTATACTTACTTTATAAAACTCTTATGTGTATTATTTCACTTTCATCAATCTCTGTCTAAGATTCTACATTTTTCTAAACAATGTAAGCTGATAATCACTAGGCAAGAACTTACCTTTCAGTTTTGCCACCATTATGGTCCAACTCTTGATTGGTTGTTTACCAACTCTCCTTCTCTCTGCTTGCACTCCATCCCACCAAAGTGCTGCATGTCCCTTCAACTTTGTCACTGCAAACTTGACTCTTTTGTCTTCACCCATTTCTTCATAATCAAAGCACTTGTTCATCTCATTAATCCAGTCTATCAATTCTTCTGGATTCAATCCTCCTGCAAAGCTTGACACTTCAAGTCTAGGCTTGGATGTAGACCCCAGAACAGACTTAAGGAGTCTCATCTCAGGAGGAATCTCAACATTCTCTCTTGCCTCTTCTTCAGTTTTAGGTTCACTGACATCTTCAGGATCTCTTGGGTGTCCTAATTCCATTGCTTCCAATCTGGCTTGGAACTGCTGTAACGTCTCCAATACTTCTGCATTGGCAACTAGCCTGCCTCTTCTCCTACCAGCAGCACCTCTGGCAACTCTGACAGCCATGCTGGAATTCTTCTTCTGTCTTTTGGAAGTCAGTTTAGTCTCTGCAAAATGTCTTGAAATCTTCTCTGATACCACAAATGATAGCTTAATGGGGTGCAGGCGCTAAGGAGAGCTAGTCTCTCCTTTCCCTGTGTTTACTTTCACCATGGGAGTCTGCTCAACTTTCATATTTTAATTTCATTTATCAAATTCGTGGAATTTTATAATGAAATACCATAGTCTAATAGTATATCGCCCCTCAAATAATATGGCCTATGGTTCCTTTTAAATAAAGCGCTCAAAGCTATATCGCACTTTAAAAACACTTTAATAATATTGTTTGAGACCCATTTTTGAACTATTGCATTAAAGGTAATGAACCGACGTTTAACCTTTCCTTTTGAAAAATATCTAAGTCTCAGCCTTAATGTAATAAAACTCTTTTATTTTCCGACTTAAGCGCTTAATACTATAACAAATGGTTCGACTCCTTTGAACAAATACTCAAGCTCTTATGATATTAACAACCATTAGTATGGTTATTTCAACCCCGCGTTAATACCTTTTCTCGGGCCCACCATCAAGACTTGTTAAATAAACATTTATCAATACAAAACCACAGGGCCATACCTTTTGTTATCTCCCGTGCACTTCACTGCGTGATTGCCTTCAGATCTGTCATCCTCCAGATCGAACGGTACGGGTAGCTCTCACGTTTTTCAAGGGTTGAGCATTAACGCTCCAAAAAATTGCGAAATGGGCGGTTTTACAAACATGACGTGGTGAAAATGTATTGGATCGGGTTTTTTTTTTCTAAAACCGCTCCGAGTCCCAAACATCGCGTGATATTGCCGGTTTCTCCTCCAAAACCGCTCACTCGCAAAGCTGGTATTTGAATAGTTTTTAACTTGGATTTTCATAGCATTTAGGTTATTTCTTCAGTTTGCCTTCTTGCGTTAACACTGTGGGTTAAGTCTCTGCAATATCGTTCCACCAACAGCGGAGCAACAACATTCTATTCTAACTGAGATCGCTCCACAGACAGAGTTTCTATAATATTCAACACACTCTATACCAACAGGGTTTAACACCTTAGACAGATTTTCGCTATCCTTTAAATAAACAGAGAATTTCTAAGGTCACGCTCAACCAATGGAGCCAACATAAACACATTCAATTCGAGCGCTGAGAGCATGAGTTCAAAAGCATTCAGAGAGTAATAAGGAGATGTTCACACAGAATTCACAAATCGAAGGAATGAGTCCTTCGGGAGAATTTTCAATAACATGCACAGATATCAATCAGTCCACAGTTTTATTAAGACAGAGAGCAAAGCCTCTCAATTCAGCCTTCTACTGCAAATTCCCCCCTTTACTCTGTATCAGGGGTTACATTTTATAGATTATTACATGACTCTTCGGTTCCTCCTCGAGGACCATTTTATTCTTAACATGAAATAAAAGCCTAATTACATTCTATCAACAGAAACTGAACAGATAGACACGAATCAAACTATTCAGCTTCCTCACTTATTAGAATAAACCTAACTGCTCTAAGTGCAACAGACAGCTAAGGTACTGACACCTTGCTGGTACATTTCTTGAACAATTTCAAACTCTTCTAGCCACAGCATGTGGAAAATTCTCTCACATTGTTGGCTAGTGTCCAATGCCCCTACATCATTGCTCCTAAATATGTGAGGTTAAGAGTAAATTTGTGACTAAAATACATCATAATTTCTTTATTCAAGTATAGAAAATACCAAAGAGGGAATGGGGTATCCAATGAAGGAGGATGGTTGATGGAAGGGTGATGGAGAGCCACCTATCAGCAATAAGTTAAAAAGGTAATATATTTTTGTATCCAAGTTAACTTATCATTTAGTGTGTCCAAGAGTTGAATTAAACATGTTTTTTTATTGAGTTTTAAGGAAGAAATTAATTTGATAATATAATAAGGCATCCAAATAATGCACCAATAAATGAAGCTATAGAATAAAGAATTGAAGTAATAATGTTGTATTTTATAAATATTAGCCAATCTTATAGAATAAAGAAATAAATTATTAAAAAATTGTAAATATCTCTAAGCTATATTTATTTAAACTTGCTCTTAATTATTGAGAAAAGAAAACTCTCTTTAAAAAAAAAAAAACATAGCCTTTCACAAACCTGTTAAATCTCATAGCAAAATTTCCTTAATGCATTAAGAAAACCAATGTATGTGTCAAAAATACTAAATATGATTGAGTTGTGTTTATATCATGAACTTAAATATTAAAAAAAATATGAAAGCTTAAAGGGTATGAGCATTCTTTTTTTGAAACCATAGATTTAATGACCTTGTTTTAGTACCAAAAGATCATATATATGATAATAATAAGCATAGTAATTGAATTGAGTTTTACATCCTTAATATTTAGGTTATGAAGTTATAACTGAGTGATATATTTAAAATTTCATGAATAAAATATTTTTGTATTTTTTAATATTTATAATATTTAGTTTTTTATAAGTTATTATGATTATAAAATATGTTATGTTTTTTTAGTCTAAAGGTTCATTTGTTTATTTTACGGTTTAATTTGAAAGCGATGTATAAAAACAATGTTGACTATAATCTTTATATTTTTCAAAAATATTTTGACTATAATCTTTATCTTTATAATCTTTACATTCAATGTCAAGTCTATGTAAAAAAAGCACTTGATTTGAGTTATATAAATAGTATCCATACAGCCTAGTGTCCACGTTGCCATTTTATCCTCATTGTGACTCGATACGGTAAGTCGGTAAATTATAGGTCGGAGAAAAGCGATTGCACCTTCACTTTTACGATTGCGATTTACCCTTTCATTACTTGTGTCCACCATGGTGTCCATTACAACAAGTAGTGATATAGGTCGGAGAAAAGCAAAATTACATGTATGGAAGCTAGGAATGAGGAAACTCCCAATGGTTTTTCATAGGGATACACACTTTTGGAATTCAACCAAGTGACGCAGAATATGATCAAGTCCTCGAAGAAAACAAATCTTATTGTAGTGTGGGTATGAAAACAAATCTTATTGTTTAAGAGATAGATAATTGTAACCCTAGTGCCGCTGGAAATCAATTTTTATGTTCTCAAATTTAATGTTAAAAGTTAGTTTTGAAGTTTTATAGTTAGTTGAAATTAAAATTTATGTCATTATTTTATATATATATAAATCTAGTCCAAGAATATTTTACTCGACACAAGCCATAATATTGAAAAAAAATTCACATTATTTTTCTATTTTGATTATTATTATTAAGAAAAATAATAAATTATAACAATTACCATAGATGTGTTTTATTTTATTTTAAAAAAAATATTTGAGCAAAGGTTTTTATATTATAAAAAAACATATTTTACATAGGTAATTTAGAATGTTTTATTAGGAAAATGTTTATGATTCTTCATTTACAATCTTATAAATCCATAGAGAAACCAAAAGAGCCAAGTTTACATAACCTTGAACCCAACACATCACAAGATACAATCTCAATTTCAATGCATTTTTATCTAATACATAGCAAAAAAGAAACGACAATAGAGCCAATGTCGAAACTAATAGATTCAAAACCCACAACAGTAACATACAAACCCCAACATACCATAAACTCATCATGGATGCACCTCATTACAACAAAATTTTAAATGAGGGGCCAAAACAATTACAGCAAACAATTTCAAAAAATTGAGTCGAGACCTTGAGAACAAATGCCCACCAGAATTGCGACAAAGCATTAGTAACCAAGACGCCATACTTGTAGGAACAACAACAACATGATTGAGGATACGAACAAGAATTCCCATCAACACTACCAAATCTCAACAACACTAATCATTTTTAGAAGAAGAAATTGTGCTTGGCACTTCAACACTTGAACATCAAGGATCTAAAATATCTCCTTAACCTGAGGAATCACTCACAATGTAACCCTCTACATGTGCCAAATGGGAATCCAAGTTGTCCAAGTAGAAACATTGATTTCAAAGCATGCTCTTAACATACTCCAGGGAGGAGAATACATTATAGTTTTTCATTTGCTTGTCTTTGAGGACTAATCTCAGCAAGGTGACCATTTGTTGATGCAAAGTTAATGAGTTCCAAAATTATTTCTTCTTGCACCTGTAATAACCAAGGTAAAGAATCATTTTCCAAACATTGTCAAGGAACTCTAAGTCAAAAGGTTTCGTCATAGTGATTTTCACTAAATCAAAAGATTATCATAAGGCCCTAACTGCTGGACCTTCGTTCTGGGGTAAATATAGCTTTTTCATAACCCCCTAGTTTTTGAATTTTGACTCTTCTACATTAGTTATTACCAAGCTTCCAATATGGGTTTGACTTCTTGATATGCCTGCCCACCTTTGGCATTTTTCAATTTTTCAAGGCATAAGAGACTCCTTGGGACATTTTCTAGCCACAGATCCCTCTCGTTGGCATAATGACCTACAACTATGGAAGAATTTGTGGAAATTGACATGAGAAAAGGGCTGCTAGATCAAATCAATTTAAGAAGCAGTGATTTTCATTGGATCCAATCTCTAGATTATGAGAATACTACATTTTGTTGTCGCTCTTATCTTCAAATAGGTTATTTATAGAATTATTGCCTTATGTTAAACTCTAACAATAAATGGGACAATAGATTTTCCAAATCTAAAAGTTGGAAGCCTTGTGACCTGCCCCCTATAGAGGGTGAGATTTATTCTATTTCTAACCAAGAGGATGAGGGCTTTGATGAGGACATGATTTTAGGGGATCAAGCTCAAACTTTTTCTCTTCATCAGAGTCATGAGGATTCAACAATAAACCCAGTTCCCCCAATAAATATGCAGTTGATGAATAAAAATGTTTCTTTGGGTGCATTGAAGCAAAATTCATGAATCAACATCTTCTAATTCTGATAAGGACTCTCCTTCATCCCTGAAGGATAATCTGCAAATAACTTTGGTTTACCCACCTCTGGTAGGTTGGACCAAGGTTTTGAAAAATGAAGGAAATAAAGGTCGCTCTGAGGACCATCACCAAGTTGGGTGATTATTTTGTTATTATTTCTTTTGTGTCCACTTGTCTCCCCCGTTATTCCTTTTCTCGTACATTTCAGTTATGTTCCTTCCCTGCATGGTTGGACATTGATATTGGTTTTGTATGCCTCTCTGTAATATTTATTATGCATTCTTAATAGATTATTAAACTTTCTTACAAAAAAAATACATATAGTTACATATATATGTGCACTATATTTCTTTGGCATGTTTTATATTTTTTTAATTTAGTTTTTTTATGTGATATATAGCATTGATTATATAGATAGATAGATAGGTTTCAAAAAGAATATCTTAAATATTGAATTTTTATTTAAGTTTATTAATTAAATTCAATTATTAAATTATTAAATATCATGTTACTAATATGAATTATTATTTTAATTTATATGGTTACATAAATATTAATTTATATATATATAAATTAATATATATATATATATATATATATATATATATATATATATATATATATATATATATATATATATATATATATATATATATATATATATATATATATATATATATATATATATATATCACATTTCCATATTTAGAAAAAAAAAGTATACATTTATTAATTAATTTTTTTAATTATTTATATGTTTATTAATTACGTCGAAGGTATTGTCTATATTGGAATTGGGCTTGAGGAATTTCAAAATTTTTAATTATCAATGGTCAAGATTTGATAATCTGCGAATATTCTTCATCTAATACATGATCCAATAGATAGTATAGAAGGTATGTGAATGGTTTTTTAGTTTCTTTTTTCTGCTCCTATATTTAACTTATAAAAAATAATTCAGGAGTCATGGTTGTCATTTCAATTTTTTGTTGTTTATTTCAAGTTCTTCAGCAGCGTCAATTTCAATTATTTTTGAAACGATAGTCTGTGCATTTTAGTTCCAACCATTGTCGTATACCCATCCTCGCTCAAGGAGTTAGAGGGTTTGAATTACATGCTTCAGTTGTTCTTTTTGGTGACGGAATGTGATCTAGGATGTTAGCAGGTATTGGGAAGTTACTTGCATGGTTTCACGTGAATTATTTGCACATTACAATTAGTGCATTATCATTTATATGTTATCATGTTCATTAAGTGATCTGATAATATTAATGTTTTCTATTGCACAAAATGTGAGCTAGAGTTGCTCCAATGCAAATTGGAGGCTAAGGTATATGCAATTTAACTTTATCGACATCCATGTCCTTTTGCTTCTCTATATTTTGGATTTGTCACGAAAGTAGAAAGAAACTATGATGCAATATGGATATGCCAAGTAAAACTTGAAGTGGTAGGTTGTTTAAAACTGTGAAACTGCAAACAATTATCTAGAAATGAATGAAAAAACATTTGTTTGTAAGAAAATAACATAGTGACTACATTTACTTATCATCATACTTACAGGATAATAATTTGGTATGGATATGTCATGGTAAGCCTGAAGCAATAGGTTTTTCAAAACTCAGAAATTGCAAACAATTATCTGGAAATGAACGCAAAAACAATAGTTTGTAATAAAAAAACTTAATGATTGCATTTACAGATCTCCATGATAATAAATTTAAACTAGTTAAAGATGAAAATTGAAAGATCTTCTCCTTTAAGATATCATCAAACTCATTTAATATCCTCCAATATATGTTGTGGTTTCTTGATTAGAATATAATAATCCCAATGCTTTTATGGGTTTATTCTCTTTAATATCCATCATTTGCGCTTGTGACTATGTATTTTAGAATTCCAATAACCACATGTGCTGAGAATAGTAAGATCTACACCCATTAAAGTCTACAAAGGCCTTTGTCATTTTGAATTTGAATTCTTGATAGGAAACACATATTCATAAACATGTTATTAATGTATTACTAATGTGCTAGTAATAAATAATATTAAATTCTGCTGATTGGACTCATTTACAAAAGTTGATTCGCATATAAATGATGGAAAACGATGTCTTCAATTTGTATCAACCACATTTACTAATATGATTGTGCTAATTATATGTTCTCAAATAGCATAGTTACTAATGTAATTCATTATTATTTAAATTTATTTTAATATAATATGCATAATTTTTTTTTTGGAAAATAATTATTTATAATTTTATTAATAAAAACAAATTTATTAATATTAATATTAATATTATTTTTATTTGTAATATTTAATTAATTCGATATTATATTTTATTATCACTATTATTTTATTTAATAATTCATTTTATTTGTATTCCATATCTCTATATCTCTAATATTAAGTTATTACATTTATATGATATATAATATATGATTTATATAATAATATTTAAATCACAACAATGTATATTTCAATTTATATGATATATAATATACCGCTGCAAAACTAAAATTGTTTATATAAAATAAATAAACATTTCATTTGGTGAAGATTTCCAATGGCATTAAAGGGGGTGGGCCTAAAAGTTCCTTTTTAGTGCTTATGAAAATTTAACGCGTTCATTTCCTCCGCTTTGACGTATGTTCGTTAGAAAATACTGTGTCTCCAAGTTTTTTTTATGTGACGAAGACGGTATTGTCTCTCACGTAGAATTGAATATATATATATATATATATATATATATATATATATATATATATATATATATATATATATAGTGGTTAGTCACCTCGGAGGGTTGACATTCATCATGGAAGCCACTTTATGGATGACAGATATGAACTTTGATTGAGACAATGGCACACAAACTTTGCTGCAGTGGCTGCATTTTCTTCATCATATAACTTGCCTTAGGAGCGAGCTAGGAGCTACAGTGACACGTCGCCACCTCATCAAATGCTTTACATATGAAGAAAGAAATTATTTTTGGATGAGTTTTGTGTGAAATCTTATGAAAATAGTTGGAATGGAAAGTTGGATACATTTTCCCTGCTAAATTTCTATATTATATAGATTATATGAGTTGGAGTGTTTTTATTGCAATTGTAGATTTTTGTATATTATATAGATTATGTGAGTTGGAGTGCTTTTATAGAAATGGTAGATTTTAGAAATATTTTGGAATTTGATTATTGGGAGAAAGGTTAAATAATTAATCACTATTTTGATTGTCCGAGATATTTTTAGAATCTATAATCTATATAAGTTGAAGTAATGAATTAGATATTTTTGTTATTGTGTTTGTTTATTAAAAAAAATAACAATTTTATTAATAATTATATTATTGAAATTTCTAAAACATAAAGTGATTGATGAAAAGATATATTATTAAGATACCTTTTATATAAAGGTTTAAGGTTTGAATCTATATTTATTTATGTATTCAAATATTTAGTAATATTCTATGAAATCAGAGAAGTGAAACGCTATATATACAAGCCAATACATGTTTCAATATATATACTTCTTTTATAAAAAAAAATATAAAAATCCAAAAATATTTTAAAATTTGGAACAAAATTATTCAATTAAATTTGTTTCTTCAATCAAATTTTAAAATATTTCCAAAATCCACAATGAATTAAATAAATAAATATACTCACACTATAGCAACTTTCTTTTATTTTCATTTCTTTCATATAAGAAACTCTTACTTCTGCCCTCGATAGATTATACATAATTCTAGTGATACAAGCCACTGCAATGTGAACTAGGCATTTGTTGTTAGTGCTCGTGACCTTAACGAGTTTCATCTTTATGTCATTTATATGCCCCACATTGGCTCAAAATGGCCTCCATGTGGGATTTTATAAGACCAAGTGTAGAAGCAATAGTGGCTATTGTTTTTAGAAAGAGAAAAATAATAGTTTTCATTAATATGAAAATTGTTTACATGTGTCTAATTTTTGCACATAACTGCATATACAATATCCTGGCTCATGGAGTGGCCACAATGAAACTGAATCTCCCTAAATAAATTTACACCTTAACAGCATGACCCCGGGGTCTGCACACAAAAAAAAAATCAAAATGAAGCATAAAGTATTCTGGTAAAAAGCATAAAGTATTACAAAATAAGTTAGGCCAAAAGACCCACCCCTAAATGCTACATCTGCGCAAGCCCAAAGGCCAAGACCTCAAACATCAAATAATATGGCATCAAAATAGAGTGAGGTGATGACATAAACACCACGACAAACATCTGTAGATTCTGACCCGAAGGAACCTGCAATTCGTTGTGGCAGTGAAAAATTATCTCATCCAAAATCCCAGAGACACTGGGCAGGGGCGGAAAGCCCAACAACGAAGCCTAGAAGTAGAGACATCAACGATAAATCCCATCATAAACAAAGGAAAGCACAGAAATAGAGGCGCCACCCAAAATCCTAGTAGAAAGTAACCCGGAGGAAAACATAGCAACAAAGCCCTAAAACAGAAGCAACAACGAGAAATCTTAGCAGAAAGAGGCCCAGCGACCATAGGGAAACAACACCCGAGATGGGTCGATGATAATCTCATATGAACAACAATCCAAACAAAAGAAGCAAGGAACAAGCCAAACCACGGAAGAAGGAAGTTATGTTTTCCCCACCGCCCCCAACCCCCAGAATATTTTACCAGTCAATACAACCAACAATGGCTAAATACTTCATTGCCGACAACTTTGTTCTAGTTGTGCTCCTTCGCATGCATTCATGAATGCTTTATAAGGATAAGTAGCTTCTTGTTGTTATTACAATCATTATTGGATTATATAAATTTATCTTAAGATTAATCAGAGAACCCATAGTATGTATAGTAGTTATCAAATTCTAGTTCGAATTCGAATTCTGATTCGATTCGATACGGAAAAGATTCAACTACCCTAATTTTAATACTGTAAAAATTCGGAAGTATACATCTTATAAATATCAAAACATATTATTTTTTGAAAATTTTAAATTCTTTTGTCCTTGCCTTGATTACACTATCTTAGTCTATTTTATTTTTGAGAATTTGTTAGTTTTAACTGGATGTAACCATGTATAAATCTACCAAACCAAAATTAGGCACACAATTTGTATCATTTTTAGGGATATGAGTAGCCTCAAACTCATGTCAAATCTACCTTTTATTGCACAACAATTTAATAGAATAAGAGGAAGTGAGATTTCAGTAAGATAAACATAAGAATGACATAAATAGCCTATTGACTGAGTAGAAGTGGTTCTATCTCTTTTTTCTTGTGGATGGATTGTTAAATATATAGAAGGAAAACATGCACTACAAAGATGATGAAATGATATGTTTAAGGATTCATTCTAGAGGAAGCCATTAGTATGACAAGTTTGAATTCACTGGGATATCAATTCCATATTTAATACCAATAAACACTTGAATTCATTGTTGACATCTCTAACTTCAATATCATCATTGTAGTGTGCATTTTGGTTTTACTTTTTCTTAAAAAAAATCTCAAAAACAAGGGCAAGAAATCAGATTCAAACAAATCTTTCTAAAAACAAATATTTAATCTAAGAAAAAAAATGTTTAAAAATTACCAACTTAAAATAATTTAACATTAAAATAAATCTCTTTCAAGAAGGCCTCAAGAGAAACACATAACATAATTAAATGCAATTTCAATTTTTTTTTGCATGGAAAAGGATTAATTATTAGAAACACTTCTAATTTGTTAAAAAAAACCTTCTAATTTCTTATTTATGTAAAAAAACATAATATGAAAAAAAATTATTAGAAATACTTCTAATTGGTTAAAAAAGCCTTCTAATTTCTTATCTATGTAAAAAAATAACCTTCTATGTAAAAACGTGGAGGATACTTATTTTTGAAAGATATTCAATAAAATTAATCTAAAGAGAAAGAGGCAAGAAATATATGTCCAAGCCTTGAAAGCATTACCAAAGGCAGCAAAGGATATTGGAGCGCAACCAACCACACACCAGGCCTTATTGAGAGGTACACCTCAACATCTAATAGTTCCCAACCACATAAGAATGTAATGACGGTGTATATTCAGTATTCTTGGGCCAGCTGGTTGTATCAGCAAAAATTAACTGTTTTGTTTTATTCTTACCAAAACAAAAATTACCGAATCGAATTTGAATTTAACGTATTAATAGTTGAACCGTACCGTATTACCGAATTTCCGAATTATTTAGCGTGATTCGGACGAATTTGGTAACTATGGTATGTATCAGTAATTATTAGGTTGTATATGGAAATATCAAGACATGAACTTATGAATTGCATCCTTACATCCATTTTGATAGGAATTCAAGATGGAAGCAATGTAGCAGAGAAAGAATCATTCCCCAACCTAACAGTGAGAGGATTTAAAATCATCGATGAAGAAATGTCTCCTACAGGGATATAATTGTCCTAGTTGCACGAAGTAGCCTTTGTGTGAAATCATATCTTGATATCTTGGTGTTTAAGATGAATGTATAATTTGTTTTTTTAATGGTTTGTTGATTTGAGATATGTGTTCTATATGATCCATTATAGATTCAAACAATCAATTTATTTGTGCTTGTTTTATACAGTATAGTATATTATGAAAAATATTAACATAATATAATTTAAAAATGATAACATTATTTATGAAAAAGAAAATCCTTGGTGGAAATAAAAACTTTAGATTATTCATGGGTTTAGAAAAAATGGCAAATATTTAGGCATAAACTTATGTCTTAGTACATGGGATCCTCCTTGCCAAAGAAAATCAAGTTTCTTCTCCCATTGTATTGGGGGTTCTCTTGTTATCATTCAATAGATGATTAAAGATTAATCTCCAAGAGATCATGTAACCATCCCACCCCACATTTACCCACTTTACAAGATCTCCATGGTAAACATGAGTTGAGAGTTACTATGACATGACTCGAACTCCAAGTTCCAATTATGGAAGTGGGCCCTACTAACTGGAACTCTTACTGCCACCCATCAGGGACACCACACCAGATCACTCAGGAGTCTGACAACCACTCTTGGTGATCAATCCCTGGTTGGAACTTATTTTCACAAGCTTTACCTCACAACTGCACCCTTGACACATTGTGCATGCAGTTGGAAGGCTCCAGTCGCACCCAGAAGGCTTCCTACATGCGGTTATAGCCAAAATATTCTAATTTTGCGCATACAATGGTGATATCTATGCCATTGTTTTCAGGGTTGCACTATAGGCCACTTCCCATAATCTCCAAAAACTTTCAATAATCATATCTAATATTATAACAAGTCTAAAAAATCAAAACTACGGCTAGATCTTCCTGAATATATTCTAGTCAGATGATAAAAATTTCATCAAACATATGGTAAACTTAGAAGTTATAGGCCATGAATGAATATTTGATCATGATATTCTTAACTTCATGGGAGAAGCATCAAGAAGGCTCAATTCCATCTCAAGTTAGTTGCAACAACACTTGTTAGTCCATGCATTCATCAATCATTCAATAACTTGTCAAATCATGAACAATATCCATAACAAGAGCACCCCATATAACCATGCATATAATCAGAATATAAATAGTGTAGAATACATTAAAAAATAGCCATAAGATCAACATAATATCTAGTTCAAGTGTTCATCAATATGAAAAATACAACCAAGTCAAGGACTTTGACGTACCACCCAACCATAGATTGGGCTTAACCAAATCTCTATTTCATCCAATCACCCTCGTGCCATATTCTAAGCATGAATGTGGGATCATATGGGTTAAATAAAATTAGAACCAACCATGGCTTCCACAGGCCAAACCACCTCAACCGTCAACCACAGTGATTTCACCTAAATCACTCTAGAAATAATTAACACCAAACAAGCTTGGATGCCTCCAGCTTATTTCACCAACTCCAGAAATTTCTTTATGTCTCCAACGATCCATCAAGAGTTACAGGAGAAAATCCCTCTCCACCCTTGACCCTTGGGAAGTTTCCTGGAACCACCTTAACCAGGATCCAATTCTATCGTCCATCCAAAGATTAAAGAAAAACAAGGAACCCACAACACCATGGCTATCCAGCAAACCAGGAAATGGAAAGGCAAGGCTGAAACCATTGTCAATCCAGGAAAATCCCATGTCAATGACAACAAACATAAACAATAAACCAATGCATGCACCATGCATTCAAATCTCAACATGCTAAATCTCACATGCACATTGTTACCTGCAATCCACAGTTATTTTTTTTCATTACTTTTTTTTTTCCAAACTTTCTCTTGTGCACCCTTGCTTTCCTTTCTTGCTTGTCCAAGTATTTGATCTTTCTCCTTTTCTATAAACTGATCCAAAGTTGAGAAAAAGTTGGCAATTTTTTCTCAAGTGCCTTTTTATCAGTGATGTCTAGTATCTTCCTTTCATTTTCCTCTTTTCTTTCATTTTCCTATAATTTCTCTCTAATTTCCCTTACATTCATATCTGTGTCTCTTCATCTTCCTTTTCTCCTATTTCCCTTTATTTCCTTAATTAAATGTCATTTATTGGATCTTTTCCTTTGCCAATTTCCATAGCCATTAATGAACCACAAGTGATGCCCACTATCATGTTTAACCACCATTCATCTTGGAATACATGTCCCATGACCTTGGTTTTTATTTCTATTACATGGAAAATTGACTAGGGGTTGTTACAGATAAATTTTTGTATACTCTCTTAAAATGTGTCAAGAAGGAAATAAAATATATCCCTATTATGAGTTATATGCACATACTACGAGATATAATAATAAGGAAGTGGATGGATGTGCCAATCTGGGATGCAATCTTAAATTTGGTGAATTTATGGTTAATGGTCAGTTAAGGACATCATTTATTCTTTAATAATAATTTCAATGATAATTCATGAAACAAGTTATATCATAAACTAGAAGTGTTTGTACTGCAAATTTTTCTTTACTTTGGGGCTCTATTAGAAGGTATTCACCTCCAACCCCCCCAACCCCCCCTTTTGTCTATGTAAATAATGTATCTCTTTAGTAGATATCTTTTATTTTGGAGAGGAAATATTAGTATGAAAGACTTAGACTTATGACGATGTATTTTAATATAAAAATTATCATTACTACATATATATATATATATATATATATATATATATATATATATATATATATATATTCAAAATAAACTTTATTGTTATTATATAATTGCGCCAATAGATAGGTGTGTTTATTTTGGAATATAACTTCCAAAATTTTAATCTAATGATAAAGTATAATTAGGTGGATGGAAGGAATTTAACCTTCACAGTATATTCTAGAATATTATTTGATTTAAAAATTAATTTTCACACACACGCACAAGTATTTTTTTTACATTCAATCTCAAATATAATATATTTATACAATTGGAGTGAGAAGTTGAGAGAATATCTCAACAATCTCTGACTAACCCAAACCAATTTACTAATGTAAGAATTAATCCTAACACCCTCTCTTAGCTTTCATTATAAGGAACAATATTGAAGTCACATAAACATATTTCGCACTCATATTCTTGCCTGGTTTAATATTCATGAACACTTTTATCCACTCTAAAATCTCATAACTTCAAGCTACCCCTTGATTTGTTTAATATACAATTTCTTCTGACCATAAATGATGTATCTAAATGATTGAATGTTCTTGACATAGTTTCATCTGTCCTGATGTCATAGAATTTTTCTCAATTTTGACTCACTCTATTGAAAAACTCTCGTCTAATGAAGACACAACACATTGCATTCACCATATATCTAGGAAATTAGTTTACATATTGAATGTATCCAACAATCAATCTTACAAAGTGACATGTTTTACACAACTTACTAACAAACATGGATCACAAATTATAACAATAGTCATTTTTCTTAGTTTTATGAGCACCAAGAACCACAAACCATAACAGACTATAGACATAGTCAAACTAATGATGTGTTCTTGTGTTTTTGAGCTCTAACAACCACTAGTTTAAGTTATGTTACTCTATTTTATGATTGTTTCTTCATCATATTTATTTTATATTCCAAAATAAAAATGTAAAACCAACTTAAAAAATAATCTATAGAAGTGAATGATGGAAAAGTGATCAAGAGTTCATAAATTTTGCTCAAAATTGAAAGTTACAGGATTGGGTTAAAACTAGGATGGTTGCGTAGATCTCATCTTCCTGATTTCAGTGCTGCAAACGGTTCGAAAAACTGATGTCGTATGAGGAAGATATTTTGTTCTGATCAAAATGCCAAACAGGTAAAATCATGACAGTTTGACCAGATTTGACTAGGATGCACAGTCAGCAAATTGGATGTACAGTCAACAAAAAGAGAATATTCCTTTCTCGGGACTAATCGTAGGTTGACAAGTGTCCTTGTACTATTTGTGGTATGGGTTGCCACATGGCCAGCCCTGAGGCCGTCATGTGGCCCTGAGGCTGCCATGTGGCCCTGAAACCGCATGTTAAATTTTTTTTGGAGGTAGTAGGGCTCGACCCTCTCACCTCCCTCCAAGCATGCATAATCGTTTACCATCCGCGCTACATAGGTTCTTAACCTCATAAGGCTTCGGGTTATATTTAATGTGTAATGCAATTATGGTTGGGGGTTGGGAACTGCCGCCGGTCCCAACCCACCAGCGGTCCCTGAGATATGTATCACATGCAACCATTAAACGTTAACAACTCCAACTACACAGTCTTTGCATTAACCCGCCAGCAGTTTTGACGGTTATGCCACATGACATACATTAAACTTCAACAAACACTGCGCGGTATATACGTTAACTCGATGACATTAACACAAGGTTTAAACATTAACCGCAGGTTGTGGCATTATTTTCGCTCCGACAGTTTGTGTAACAGTTTATGGGTGTGCATGTGGCCATGGCCTAACTGAAACATTAAATGCGTGGTTTAAACGACGGAAAAGTTTAGAGGCACACCCAAATTGGCAGCCAAGCTAGTTTTAACTCCAATTAACTGTAGTTCTCCACTTTTAGTGGAGTTTTACTAGGAGATACTGGGAAAAAGAGTAGGAGACTTGATTTTGGCCCATTTTGAGTGAATGAAGAGTCATTTTTTACTAATTGGAGCATTCTAGAGCCATTGGTGCAGAGAAAACAACCATTAGAGCACTATAACTACATGTAATAGCAAAAATTTTAGCATAATGAAAGATGGGCTAGCCATTGGGAGCTGGACTAGCAGATGTAGCCCAGGAGGGGTGAACTACTTCATCATGATTATTGTGTAAATTTCATGTGGTGACTTATTTCTCTATTTTACACTGTTTTTCAGTGTTATTTAAGCTTTTTTTATGCTTCTAATTCACTAAAAATCATGAAAAAAATCCTTAATCCTTATGCAAAATAATGAACTGATTATGCACATGTTTTTAAAACTGAAAGACACTTAGCACAACAAAAATAATACAGTCATTTCAGATCATATTGATATCAGAGATAGAGTTTTTTTTCTCTGGTGTTGTTTAGTGCAAATGATTGTTTAACTGTTTGCAAGTTTTAGATGCTTATAATGCTCAAGCTCAAAAGAGGAGAAGGAAAAGTGGTGGAATTAGGAGGGTCTTAAAAGGAGCCAAAGCAAAGGAGAGCATGCAACAATATCCACCACCTAGTTCACCTCCTAAAGAAGCAGAAGCTCCATTAATCATGCCTCATGAGGAAGGAGAAATCCATGAAGAATTTGACCCTAAGGAGGAAGAAAGATTGTTAAGGAAAGCATTCCTTGACATGACTGAGATGGTTATAATTCTTTATCAAGAAATAAATGAGATACTAGAAGGAGAAGGATCTAAACTCCAAAAGGAAGGAAAAGGATATTTAGGAGGACAACATGATGAAGACAAGTCAAAGAATGGAAATGGAAGAAATGGAGGAAATGGAGAGCCATCATCTTCACCTGCATCATCATCATCGTCATCCTCTACTTCTTCTTCGGTAAATTAGCCACACAAGTCCAAGAACACTGGTAAATCTCCTTTATTAAAACTTGATGTTAAATTCGAATTGCCAATTTTTAATGGTGAAGTAAATGCAGAAAATCTAGATAATTGTATTAGACAATTGGAGGTCTATTTAAGAATACAAAACCTTCAATATGATGATACAAAAATTCAATTAGCTTCTTTGAGAATGGAAGATGCAGCACTTGTTTGGTGGGAAGCCAAGACAAAGGAGGAAATCAAGAAACATGGTAAGATTATTCTATCATGGTTAGATTTTATTGCTTCTATTAAACAACAATTTTATCCATTAGCTCATATGTAGAAAGCCATCATGACCTGGCAGAACTTTGGGCAATTAAAGGGACAAAATTTGCAAGAATACACCCAAGAATTTAGGAGAAGAGCTCTTTTATTAGGGGTGGATTTGCAGAGTCAAGACACCTTGCTAAATTACATAGGAGGCTTACATAGCTACCTAAAACATACTATTCTCATGTTTAACCCCACTAGTCTAGATGAAGTTTGTGTTCAGGTTGCACATCTAGAAGCTAGAGGGAAGAACATTTCTAAAGAGTGTAGAAAGAAACCTTTTAAGGGTAAAGCCAAGGAAAAGACCTCAAAAGGTAAAAACAAAAAGAATGCATCTATTAAGAAAGAGGGAAAAAGACTGACTTGTAAACATTGTTCAAAAGAAGTCCATGATGAAACTCATTATTGGAAATTACATCATGAATTAAGGCCAAAGAAACCCAATAACAAAGGGAAACAGAAAACTGCTACTACAACTCAACACGATTTAGGATCTGATTCAGGTGATGAAACTAAAATTACAGCCATGGGATTGAAGAACATAAAGGGAGAATAAATTGAAACTAAACCCAATACCCGTACATCAAACTATCACATAAACACTCGAAATGAAGAAGAAAGAATATAACTGTTTCATGTGAGGGTCATATCCAAGCATACCAATATTGACACACTGTTTGACAGTGGGTCACAAGCAAACTTAATCTCTTAATATTTGGTCAAGAAACTTAACCTTGAGACCATACCACATCGAAAAGCATATCCATTGGGTTGTATTTGTAAGGATTCAAATCTACAGGTTTCAAAGAAATGTATATTAAGGTTTGCAATCACTGCAAGCTTTGTTGACACAGTTGAATTAGATGTGGTTCCACTTGACATAACTAGTATTGTATTAGGGATTCCTTGCTTGTATGACAGGAAAGAGATATTCTATCGCCATGGGAACAAGTATCATTTATTCAAATATAGCAAGGATTTCATTGTTAGACCACATCGCAAGAAGAAAAATGTTGCTTTCGTAAATGTTGGAAATGTAAAGAGGCTGGTGAATTCAAGTAAGAATTTTTTTCTTCTTATGATTAAGCCTAAAGCTAATATTAATCATGAATCCTTTGAGGAATGTGATCCTAAGTTGAAATCATATTTATATGATGTGGTTAATGGGCATCATGCGATGTTTCAGGATCCAACAAGATTGCCTCCAAAAAGGGAAATTCAACATGAGATTCAATTGCAGCGGGATTGTCCTCTTCCAAAAATCGGTATGTATCACATTTTGATAATGGAGAATGTTGAAATAAAGAGGAAAATCAAAGAGATGTTGGATAAAGGAATCATAAGGCCAGGCACCTATCCATGCGGTTCACTTATAGTCTTGATACCAAAGAAAGATGGGACTTGGCACATGTGTGTAGATTTTAGAGCTTTGAACAAGATTACGATAAAAAAATTGTTACCCAATCCCAAGAATAGATGATTTTCTTGATCAGATGAAAGAAGAAACATTTTTCACTAAGTTATATTTACGAAGTGGATATCATCAAGTAAGAATTGCAAAAAGTGATATATGGAAAATTGCATTCAAAACCAAAAAAGGACTCTTTGAGTGGCTAGTTATGCATTTTGGTTTATGTAATGCACCAGAAACTTTCATGTGAGTTATGGACAATGTTTTGCGACCATTCCTTGATGAATTTGTTATTGTGTACTTAGATGAAATTCTAATTTTCAGCAAAACAAGAGAAGATCATGTATTGCATGTGAAAATAGTGCTTGATATTTTGAAGAAAGAGAAATTGTTTCTTAAGATCTCAAAATGTGAGTTTGGAAAGACTTATTTGGTCTATTTGAGGCATATTGTAGGAGGAGGAGAATTGAGGATTGATCTTTCTAAAGTGGAGGCCATTTTGAATTGGCCCACACCCAAAACAGTTACTGAGGTAAAAATTTTCTTAGGTGCAGCTCAATATTGGAGGAAGTTTATTGCTAACTTTTCTTCCATCCCAGCTCCTATGCATGCAGTGACAAGTGTGAAAAAAGGCTTCCAATGGGGAGGAAAACAACAACAAGATTTAGAAGCTTTAAAATACAAGATCAGTTCAGCTCCAGTCCTTGCATTACCAAATTTGAGACAGCCATTTGAGATACAAATCAATGCTACTGACTATGCCATGGGCACAGTACTTTTGCAACATGGTAAGCCTATCACCTTTCATTCAGAAACTTTTAATGTTGTTGTGACTAATTATCCTACATATGACAAAGAACTATATGTTTTGGTACAAAGTTTCAAGAAGTGGAAATGCTACTTGATGGGTAAAGAGACTATTGTGCACACCGATCACCAAACATTACAGTATTTGCAGTCGCTAACAAAATTGCAGCAATCAAGACATTTCAGGTGGATGGGATTTCTTCAACAATTTCACTTGGTTATAAGGTAAAAAAAAGGTATATTCAATAAAGTTGCAAATATTCTTTCGATACCAATCATTAGTGCTTCTACTTTACTCAAAAATTATTATGTTGTACATGAGAGTTACAAAAGAACAATATGCACATGACATTGATTTCCAAGATGTGTATGCTAGTTTGAGTGAAGGGAATCAAGTTGAAGAAAAATATTATCACATGCATAACAATTTGTTGTTTCATTTGGGCAAGTTATGTATTCCACAAGGAGAGAGGCTAAGTGTCATGAGAGAATCTCATTCTTCTCTTATTGTTGGACACTTTAGGGTAAGAAAAACAGTGGCACATCTACAGAGGTATTATTATTGGCCTCACATGATAGATAGTGTGTCATGTTTTATAAGAGTTTGTTCTATGTGTGCAACAAGTAAGCCTAGTAATAGGAAGCTTGGATTGTACACGCCACTATCAGTACCATCAAGGCCATGGGAGAGTGTGTCAATGGAATTTTTTGGAGTTCTACCTATGTCAAGAAAGCAACATGATTATCTTTTTGTAGTTGTGGATAGATTGAGTAAAATGTGTATAATCATGCCATGTAAGAAAACCATTACTGTTGAACAAACTGCTGAACTTTGTTTTCAAAATGTTTGGGTTCATTTTGGATTTCCCACTTATATTGTTAGTGACAGGGATTCCAGGTTCATTGGGGATTTTCGGTCAAATCTATGGAGAATGATGGACACAAAATTGAAAAAGAGTATCGCTTTTCATCCACAAACAGATGGACAAAATGAAGTGGTGAACAGAAAAATTATGCATATGTTGAGAGGATATTGCAACAAACATCCTAAGTTTTGGGATGAACAATTGCATTACATTCAGCACACTTACAATCGGGCAAAGCACTCTTCAACACAAACCTCACCTTTTGAAGTATGCTTTGGGTATTTGACAAAATCGCCATTAGACTTCATCTTTGGGAAGGATGTTGCAATTGATGGCCATAGTGACATTGATAAGGCTCAAAATTTCATTGGGAAAATTCAGATTATACATCAACAAGTTCAAGAACAGTTTGAGAAAATTCAAATCAAATACAAAGAGAGGCATGAAAAACACTGGGTTGATCACAAGTTTCAAGAGGGAGATGAGGTATGGTTGCACATTAGCAAAGAAAGCATGCAAGGGGAAGGTAAAAAGCTCAAACCCATTTGCTATGGTCCTTTCAATATCATAAAGAAAGTTGGTAATAATGCATTCTAAATTGACTTGCCTTCTTACATCCAAATGTATTCAATTGTTAATGTTGAAAACTTATGCTTGTATGCAGCACCTTTGATCGATGATCAACGAAGTGATGTTCAAGTACCTTCTCTTGAATATTTCTCACCAGAATTTCTGGATGATCTCAAAGAAGATACAATTCTTAACAGGAGGAGAAGAGCATAAAAAAGGGGAAGTCTTGACTACCTTCGAGTTGGGCTCAAAGGCACTAAACCAAAAAAGGAAAAATGGACAGAGGTTGGAAAGGTGAGGGAGTTGTATCCTCATCTACTGAACAGGTAATCAAGTCTTTTGGGGCCCAAAAGCTTCCCAATGGGGAGGAATGATCATGAGTTCATATTTTTTCTCAATTTAAAGATACAATATTGGGTTGAAACTAGGATGGTTGCGTAGATTAAGTCTTCTTGATTTCAGCGTCGTGAACGGTTCGGAAAACCGATGTCGTATGAGGAAGATATTCTGTTCTGATCGAAATTCCAAACATGTAAAAATACGACAGTTTGACTGGGATGCATAGTCAGAAAAGTGGATTTATAGTCAGCAAAAAGAGAATATTCCTTTCTCAGGACCAATCGCAAGTTGAAAAGTGTCCTTGTACTATTTTTGGTATGGGTTGAAGAGCCAATAACAAGCTACCACATGGCCAGCCCTGACACCGCCACGTAGCCCTGAAACAGTATGTTAAAATTATGTTGGAGGCAACAGGGCTTGACCCCCTGTCCTCCCACTGGGTACGCATAACTGTTTACCATCTGAACTACACAACTTCTTAAACTCTTAAGGCTTCGGGTTATATTTAATGTGTAATGTAATTATGTTTCGGGGTTGGGAACAGCCAGCTGTCCCAACCTGCCATCAGTGCCCGAGATATGTATCACATGCAACCATTAAATTTTAATAACTCCAACCATGTAGTCTTTGAATTAACTCGCTAGTAGTTCCGACGGTTATGTCTGTAATATTCCAGAACTGGAACAACTCTTGAATCATGCATTAAAAAAGCATTTCCAACAAAATATGCAATAAAAAAGTGAAATTGACTCTTGGATCCAATAAATTATTCAATATGAAACCTAAATCCAAGAATAGAGCTGAAAAAAATCAAACTAGGTGGGTTAAACATATCTCCCACACCTAGGATTGCCAAAAAGTGCTAAAACCCCAAGACTGCAAAATACCGGAGTTGATGCATAAGGGATTGTGCAGTATAAGAGAGGCTTTACACTCAGAAATAGGAGAACAACATATCTACTCAAATATTAATCAAATATTCATTAAGAACCGATATCTAGTCTCCTTATACAAAATACAAGATAACCCGACAAGGGTTTCTTGTCAAACACTCTGCATACAAAATGTGATATTCAAAAATTTACTAAATCACCACTGCAACACTGAAGCATAAGAGTGTAAAAGGCTGAAATATGTCTGATCTGATTTATATCCCTCAAGGGCTTCCTCCCATGAAAGGATGAACCTCTCAATCACAAGGGAAACCATTAGGGGAATTTTGAGGTCTAAAATGGGCCTCCTAAGGAAATAATAAAATAATAACTACACCAATAAAATAATATTTATGAATTTGCAATTCACTTTTTGCACCACAATCCATGTAACCATAGTTAAATTCAATTCAAAAGTTGTACCAAAATAAAATTAATAAAAAAATTGTGTTGATGTGACTATAAATAAGAATAAGATTTTCAAGAAAAAATCATTATAATTGAACAACTAATGCATTTGTCCTTTGTACTTAAATAACTTAAAATAAAATATAAATATAAATTTATAAATTCTTAATTATATTATATGTTATTAATTAAAATTTATATTATTTAAATTTTATAATAACATGTAATTAATATACTATATAAAACTAATATAATAAATGTATAGAGATATGCATTGTTTCTTTCAAGAAATATGAAATGACAATAATATATTTTTATTCAAAAAGTGTGAAATGACATTTATTATGAGTACTTTATTTTGACTTTAAAAGTACTTAGAGCACTACCATGGTTAACCATGAGTTTTTATCCACCATTGAGAATGTGCCAAGTAAGTACCTTTAACTCAAGCAATGCCACCTCAACTATTAGGGATGATGTCATCCCCTAAAATGTGATTGGTTCTCATAAAGTGAATTTTGATTGTACATTTTCCTTAGAGGCCCATTTTAGACCTCAAAACTCCCCTAATCTCAGCAACGGAGCCACCAAACCATGCACTGAACACTGCCTCCAAAATAACGCATTCCCTAGCTAGAACAATATTGGGAATGTATGGGAAATGTGTGGTCTGATACCAAAGATCTGAAATAAGCTCTGGAGCTCTCCAAACAGATTCCTCAAGTGAAGGAAACCTTCCTCCAATGAGAAACTAGCTCAGAAACCAGGATTCCAATCCCTTCCATTGTTGCACCCAGCATCATTGCAAAATCTCTGGAAAAAACTGTGCTGATGAAGATGGATGAAGCTTGGCCTGAAAACATGATGTGGAATGATGAATTAAAACTCTCCCAATGAGGCTCCTCAAAGGAAATAGGTTGGATTCCCACTGTGAACACCCAAAGGCTAAATAGAACTACAACCTTGCTAAGTAGCAAAGGGAAGAACAAGTTCGGCAGACAAGAATAATAAGTTAAAAAATAAAGAATAATTCCACCATCCTCTTCCTTATATAAGATTTGAATTTTCTTCACCCACCCCACTCTCCAATTAGGCCTATCTCTATCCAAAGATACATCTCCCTCCAAAACAGCGTTATTCCTCCTTAGATTCCTCCTCCTCCACAATTGCGTTGTTGACTTAGTCAAAGCAGCTTGATTTTATCATTGTTCACACATGGAGGTGTTTTATTCAGCTAGAGTGTCCCCTTTCACACTTGGAGTGTTTTTATTCCTCCTTAGGAGACTTATGGGCTTTTCTACCCATTTATTTACCAGTGAGAGCTGCTGCTAACTCTAATGTTCCATTTAATTGTGAGGCTAAAATTTTGGAACATTACAGTCCTCCCCTCCAAAATATTTCTTGTCCTCAAGAAAATTTATAAGGAGAGAAAATTCCTCCCCTCCTCCTCATGTGGCCTCCCATCAATAGCCTTCATCACTGCATCAAGAGAATCTGCAAATAAACTGTAATCTAATGTTTCCTCCCAAGTGTGCAAAACCAAATGGTCTACATCAATCAAATATGGAAAGTGTGAATGGAAACTTTCTTGTTGTCTCATGGCCTCCACAAAGTAGGAGTGATGATAATCATGGTGAATGAGTGCCTCTCTCACCCATGCTATCATCCAAATGAAGTGATTCACCCTCCAACATGGTAACTCATGAAAAATCTCCTCCACCTTGTGCTCCAGAAGTGTAGGTGGGCTGAATAAATGAACATGATAGGCAAGAGGGCCTATCCCACACTGTCCTCCCCTTCATTGATGATAAGTGTAGAGGGTATGTTGATCTCGGGCTGCAACATGATTGCCCTCCAATGGCAAGAAGAAGATTGAGTCTCCAAAGACCCTTCCTCCAAAGTCATGAGTCATGTCAACCCAAACAATTCCATACAAGCTGAATGGCACATCACCACCACATGGCATCCAAATCAGAAAATGGTTAAATGTTATGTGCAATTTTGGATGATACATATGGTCTCTCTGGTG
Source organism: Pinus albicaulis (assembly GCA_034641835.2). NCBI lineage: Eukaryota > Viridiplantae > Streptophyta > Pinopsida > Pinales > Pinaceae > Pinus > Pinus albicaulis. The sequence continues at coordinate 311,279 of JAXQQM020059390.1, read as the reverse complement.
GATACAACGCAATCCTTTCAACTGTTGATTCAAAGCATCAAGTGGCAAGATGTTCTTCAAAGAATGTGCAGCTATGCATGTTAGCTCATCTACTATAAAGAAGTAATCTTCCATATATGCTAGTTGTGTACAATCAAAGAAATACAACACTTTCCAAAGGTCATGTAGAGATGGGTTATCAATATTACAATATTTGGCCCTAAAGTGACCATGAAAACCATAAATAATATTGCTCTTATGTGGAGCAATGCACTGTTTAAATATGGTGAGAAAGTATAAATACTCAATAGAGTAATAAACACACACATAAATGTATTTCTTACCATGCATAGTGAGTACGCTAAAAGTGAGGTCCATATAAGTTGCCTCATGAGGATCCTCTCATAAAAATCTACAAGAAGAAGGGATACATATACTTCTTGGAACACTCCCATGTGACATCGCTGTAGGCCTTAGAAATAAGGCTCCATGACTCCTCTATTTGACATTCCATATGCCAAATCCATCCACCATCATGCTGCTATGTGAGAAGATCTTCTTCCTACATGTAAGTCTCTCATGATCCTTCAATGTTGAAGGGTAGCCTCCTTGCACCATGAATGTGCCTTCCTTCTCTTTTTAAATCTCATGAAAAGTATGGGAAGAATTCTACCCATACTCTCCCAAGTGCAACCACAGCAACCAAAAATTTTGCTGCCGCCTCATCTCTCCCTCATACAAGCCATGAAGTAAGATCATGATGGTCAAATCGTATGATGCCCCATACAAACAAGTCTTCTGCTGCTCTAACATATGGGTGTCATGCCATCCAATTTGTTTCTCTCTCCACACAAAGCTTTCCTTGATCAAAAACATATTAGTAATACATTAAAGAAATGTACAATAAAAACAAGTTGCCAAATGACAACCGGAGAATGAATCATGGTCCCTCTCATGGAACCAACACAGTGCATCCTTGGCCTGCATCAAGATAAGAAATACCAAGTGCTTTTCCAGCCACTTGTTTGTTGCCACAGTCATCTTATAGGATGAAAACATGAAGTTACAATGTGGTGTCAATGGTGCACACCAAGAATCATGTGGCTTCCCCCACAAACCATCAAAAAGATAGCCAGAATCAATGCTACAAGTAGCTGCAAGTACATCATCATACAATATGCAAGAAGAGATAATCCTTCTTGTTACATCATGTTGCTCAAACAAGGAAAAGAAGTACAATACAAAATGTGAAATTATATCTCCTCCATCATGTACTTGAGGTCTTGAGCTGAAATGGCTCAACTGAAAATTCCCCCTTACTCCCAATGAGTAGGAAGGTGTCTCTGACATCCTCTCTATCACCATCCAGGCTATGCATCTCTCCATATGGTGAAATATGTCAGGTTGAATTCCCTCCCAAGTGAACTCCTCCATCAACTGGAAATATGCATCAAGGCATTAGGGGAATTTTGAGGTCTAAAATGGGCCTCCTAAGAAAAATGTACAAATAAAATAAACTTTATATGAACCAATAGGATTCAAGATGATGATGTCAATCATGGGGGATGATTCACCATTTTTGGAGTAAAAAAGTAAAAATATTAAAAAATAATAAAATAATAAAACTATTTTTTCAATTCGTATTTTCAACTTATCTCCCTAAGGGTTTACTCAAATTTAGAGCAGGAATACTCATTGGATGCAAAATTTAATTCCTCATCCAAGCAGTACCCATGTTGCATATTTTTGATACACTCTGCTACATGAAAAATAAGAAATACATAAAAAAACGTGATTGCAATCACGTTTTTTATGTATTTCTCATTTTTCATGTAGTAAAGTCAATCAAAATTATGCAACATGGGTACTCCTTGGATGAGGCATTAAATTTTGCATCCAAAAAGTATTCCCACTTGAAATTTGAGTAAAACCTTAGGTAGATAAGTTCAAAATACGAGTTGAAAAAGTAGTTTTTTTTTCCCTCTAAAATTTGATGATGTAATCAAACCTTATTTTATTATTTCCACTATTATTTTATAATTTCCTTAGGAGGCCCATTTTAGACCTAAAAATTCCCCTAATGATAGAATATAATTCCTCATGTGCTTCATGTAACAACTTCTCCTTAAGACTAGAAGATCCTGCTATAGGAATAGATGACCTCATCATCCACCATGTATCTATCATCTTCATCCGGGTCATCAAGAATCATGCTTGCACCAAGATCCTTGGAGTAATCTACCAAGAGCTGAGATCTCCAATAAGGATCAACCCTCCTAAGATACAACGCTGGTGATCTGGCATGTGAAGCTCTCCTCATGTTGTTGCCTGCTACTTTGACATCCCCCATGCCAAATTCTTCCTCCAAACCCTTCACCTCTCCAAAATCCAAGAGTGGTGAACCCAAAGACAACATATCTCTCATCAATTATAGATCTGGTGGCCTCCCAGGTGGAATGCCTCCATGAAGTGAGACATCAATGTTAAGAGTAGACTGCACAGATGGTTGGGAAACCTTGCCCCTGCTTTTACAATGTAAATCATCCTGCCTCTTTCTTGCATTGGCTCTCTAAAATAGATAATGGTGTGTGCCTCTCATCAAGTGATTATGCTCTTCCTCCCTACCTCCTCCTTCCAGCTACAATGCTGCACAATCATGATGCTCATTGATTGTGCTTGGACCTCTATGTATGAGATCCTAGGGAAATTCTTGTAAGGATACAAGAATCCCTCATGTTGGAGCATGTGCTCCTCCTTCCTCTGCATGAGGCACTGGATGTGCTCTAGATGTGACAACGCTGTTGCCCTCATCTCCCTCAATGTGTATGGGAAACATCTCAACAGTTGGATCCTCCTGTGAAAAGGAGATCCCCATGCTCTCTTGTTCAAGAATATGAACTTGAGGTCTTGTTTCCAGCAATGTGTAATGCAAGATGTCAGAATTTCCCATGGTTTCCTGAAGTGGGGTTTTCTCTATGACATCCAAGGGTTTTTTTTTCTCAATTTTTCCTTGCTCATGTGTCCTAGGGAGTTTTTCACCAAATCTCCCCACCAATGTCTCTATGAATCGTGCATAAGAAGAAGTATTTGCATTATTTAAAGAAAAAGATTCAGAAATTCACCATGCATGAGCCTTACCTCTTAAATGCAATGTTGCAACTCTGATAGCTTCATCTTCAGAAATATGGTGCAGCTGCAAATAGGAGTTCAGCTCCTTCACCCAAGATCCAGCTGAACATGTGGGTGACCTGGAAAAAGTAGATAGTATAAATCTACTTGCATCCTACTGTTGGCTCTTCTCCACCTGTATCTTGCAAAAATCTTGGAAATTAGTATGATCTCTAAACCTCTCAGTTTGAGATTCATACTCCCGCAATAAATCACTAAGAGTCATCCTCTTAGGCATTCTTCCTCCTCTCATCCATCTCAAGATAGAACTGGGAACTTGACTACATTGTGCATCATGGTGTGTAGCTGCATGCTCACACTCACCATGTGCAAATCTAGATTCAGCTCTAGATCCAAAATCCTTTGGAGATTCCATCTCCAATATCATTTTCTTCACCTCTCCTTGAAAGCTCTGCATAGATTTTGGAAGAATATTTGTAAGCTTTTCTTCCTTCCTTCCTTCACATACTGAAGCTTTATGGCTTCTGTCCATCTCTCCTTCCTCTGATAGTTGGATCTCACAGGCTGAGCCAGAGATCATGCTTTGATACCACTGTAATATTCTAGAACTGGAACAACTCATGAATCATGCATTAAAAATGAATTTCCAGAAACATATGAAATAAAAAAGTGAAATGGACTCTTGGATCCCATAAATTAATCAATAATAAACCTAAATCCAAGAATATAACTGAAACAAATAAAACTAGGTGGGTTAAACAGATCTCCCACACCTAGGATTGCCAAAAAGTGCTAAAACCCCAAGATTGCAAAATATCGAAGTTTCTGCATAAGGGAATGCAGAGTATAAGAGAGGGTTTACACTTAGAAAATAGGATAAAAACATATCTAATCATATATTAATCAAATATGTATTAAGAACCGAGATCTAGTCTCCATATACAAAATACAATATAACCCGGCAAGGGTTTCTTGTCAAACACTCTGCATACAAAATGTGATATTCAGAAAATTACTAAATCATCACTGCAACACTGAATCACATGAGTGTATAATGCTGAAGTATGTATAATCTAATGTATATCCCTCAAGGGCTTCCTCCCATGAAAGGATGAACCTCTCAATCACAAGGAAACTCAGCAACGGAGCCACCAAACCATGCACTGATAACTGCCTCCAAAATAACACATTCCCTAGTTGGAACAGCGCTGGGAATGTATGGGAAATGTGTGGTATGATACCACAGATCTGAAATAATCTATGGATCCCTCCAAATATATCCCTCAAGTGAAGGAAACCTTCCTCCAGTGAGAAACTAGCTCAGGAACCGGGATTCCAATCCCTTCCACTGCTGCACCCAACAACACTGCACAATCTCTAGCAAAAACTGCATTGATGAAGTTGGCTAAAGCTTGGCCTAAGAACATGATGTGGAATTATGAATACAAACTCTCCCAATGAGGCTCTTCAAATGAAAGAGGTGGTATTCCCGCTCGGGAACACCCAGTGCTAAAAAGCACTGCAACCCTGCTAAGCAGCAAAGCAGCAACAAGTCTTGGAAGACAAGAATAATAAGCTAAAACATAAATAATAATGCTACCATCCTCTTCCTTATATAAGATATGATTTTTCTTGCCCTTGGCCCCACTCAATTAGGTCATCTCTATCCAAAGATACATCTCCCTCCAAAATTGTGTTATTCCTCCTTGGATTCCTCCTCCTCCACAAATGCGCTGTTGACTTAGTCAAAGCAGCTTGATTTTATCCCTTTTCACACATGGAGGTGTTTTATTCAGCTAGAAGAGTGCCCCCTTTCACATTTGGAGTGTTTTTATTCCTCCTTAGGAGACTTATGGGCTTTTCTACCCATTTATTTACCGGTGAGAGCTACTGCTAACTCTAATGTTCCATTTAGCTGTGAGGCTAAAATTTTGGAACATTACAATGTCACATGGCATACATTAAACTTCAACAAACACCACATGGTCTATGCATTAACTCGACGACATTAACACGAGGTTTAAACCTTAACCAAAGGTTGTGGCACGATTTCCACTCTGACGGTTTGTGTAACAGTTTGGGGGTGTGGATGTGGCCACTGCCCATCTGAAACATTAAATGTCTGGTTTAAATGGTGGAAACGTTTAGGGGAGTGCCTAAATTGGTGTCCAAGCCAGTTTTAACTCCATTTAACTGGATTTCTCCACTTTTAGTGGAGTTTTCCTAGGAGATACTGGGAAAAAGAGTAGGAGACTCAATTTTCGCCTATTCTGAGTGAATGAAGAGTCATTTTTGACTAATTGGAGCATTCTGGAGCCATTTTTGCAGATAAAACAACCATTAGAGCACTGTAACTACATTTAATAGAAAAATTTTGAGCATAATTAAATATGGACCAGCCATTAGGAGCTGGACCAGCAAATGTAGCCCAGGAGGGGTGAACTGCTTCATTATCCCTGTTGTGTAAATTTCATGTGGTGACTTATTTATTTGTTTTATACTATTGTTTAGTGTTATTTAAGCTTTTTTTATGCTTCTAATTCACTAAAAATCATCAAAAAATCATGAAACAACTCCTTAATCCTTATGCAAACTAATGAACTGATTATGCACATGTTTTTAAAACTGAAACACACTTAGCACAAAAAAACTAATACAGTCATTTCAGTTCATAAAGCCAATCACTCTAGGATTATATATATCAACTTGTGTAATAATTTTCTATTTTGTAAAATATTCAAGAGATTTTTGAAGTGGAGGATGGAATTATGAAGGAGAAGTCAAGTACAACCCTTAAGAAGACAATGATAATAATAGATGTTTTTGAGGCTTAGTATTTCCATTTTATCTAGTGCACATGAAGATTTCACATTTCCATTAAACCTCTCCTTTCGCTTTTCCAGAAAATGTTGCAGATAACACTTCCTTGTTACTGGAATATCTATGTGCACCTTACAACTCGCAAGCTAGTGGTGGATCATTTTTCCATCTGATAACTTCATGATAGGAATATAGGTTTTCATCTTAGTCAGTGATCCACATTAGACATTATGGAATTTATTGAAATCACACATTTTCTATTGTTTTCCAGTAAAATTATTGCTTCTGCCTTATCTACGAGAATATCGCCATACATTTTCACTACTCCATCATAGAAAACTGCCAATTGCGCACTGGATTCCTTGCTCAAAATCATGGATATAATGGACCTAAAACTCATCACAAAACAAGAACCACCATCATGTCACCATCTGGAAATGTGTTGTCCTCGGATCCTAGCATGAATGCGATTTCTTCAAACAAAAATGGATGTGTCTCTCTCACAATAAAGAAATGAACACACACACAAAAGTAACTATAGAATGAGCACTCACAAAAAATATTCATTCTTCTATGCTAACCCACTTATTTACAAAGGATCAACCATCATCGCTCTCATAATTTCCTGGTCCTTCCGTGAGGGAGTTAAGCCAGAACTTGCTTTGATACTATTTTAAAATTTAATTTACAGACACAAAAATATTCTTTGTATATTCAATCTCAAATATCATGCATTTATATGGTTGGAGTGAGATCGAATTAATCCCAAACTTGATCGAGATTTATCTCCAACATTGTTATATTATTTATAACCTTTTAACTAAATTGATTAATTAATGAATATATAATATGAACAAGTGTTATTTCAAATGAGTTATGATTAAGAATCTTGCTACATGTTTTATTAAATATATACATGTTTTACTCATATATTCATTATTTTTAATTTTTTTTTACAAAAATGAGAAAGAGTTATATTAAACTTGTGCTTGTTTATAGCACAAAATCACAGGAATATTTACATTATGTTCCAATAGACAAGGTCTTTAAAAGAGTGTTAGTATGAATATTTATTCAAAGTGTATGAAAAAATACCACTTTAGCTACACATAACTTATAGCCCTAACAGCAGAAATGACTGCTAATATCTTCAGATCTACAATTAGATGATCAAGACAAATGCTGCAAAAATCTAGAGCTATGCATTAGAAGACATTAAATAGTAGAAAAATCAGATTTACTCCATAGATACAATAGACAAGACAAGAATATATCCAATGAATAATTTTATTAATGGCACCTCGGACAAAAACACAAGAGGGTGTTCTCTGTTCTCTTCAATGGGATGGGTTCTTGTGAGTCCTTAGCATTTCAGATTTAGAACTTCTCTCTCTTGATGGTGTAGAAAACCCAGACAAAAATGGAAAAGTATGTCTATGATTATGAATCAATAGCCAGACCAAGTGTTGAGATCCAGAGTGATCTTTAGGCAACAAAAGGTGACAAATGAATGGGAAAACCATTCTATTTATAACAAAATATTGAATTAGTCTAGAAATTGGTGCATAGTTAAAATATTATTAACCAAATCCAGATCCTTTTTTTTATGGAATATTTTATTATATTTGTTGGAGGGAAAAGGAATTTTTCTTGAGTCAAATCCCCTTATTTGTAAATAATCAATAAATAAGTGATTTATTTATCATTTTAAGGATGTGGTTGGGTAATAATAAATCAACAAATGATTTATTTATCATTTTAAGGATGTGATTAGGTAATAATAAATAAATAAATGATTTATTTATCATTTTAAGGATACGGTTGAGTAATAATCAAATAAATAATGATTTATTTAATTATTTATGGGTTTTTTAGTTATATTTAACAAAGACTATTATTTAATAAGGTTTAAATAACTAATCTTTAGAAAATAATAATATAAATAATGATTTATCTAATGAATTTCCTTGTTTTGGGTTAAATATAACCAGGAATACTAATCAAACTGTTCTTAATTAATTATTCTATGAGGAAAAACAAACAAACATAGATTTATTTAATATTTCCTCATGGGGTTTCCTGTTTAGACCATAAACAACTTAATAAAGGTGATTTACTAAGTTATTTTTCATAGTGAATGCGATTTTACTTGGGGTAAAATCAGTCTTACTTGATGTACTTGGGTCCATATAATACCAATGGATTAGATGACAAAAAAATGGTGTAACAGTTGCCCCCCGATGTGCGAGCGTTAGGAGCTAATCGTATGACCGAAGTATGTTGTAAGAACTCAATCACTAGACAACAAAGGGGAAGTCAAAGAGAGAGGAGTGTAAAATAGACCGAAGTGCTGAAATAACTATACCCTGAGAAACCAAATTGCTGGTGCGACAAGTATATTTGATGAGTAATTACCTACTATAGGAGGTGGGGGAGGCATACCTATGCCCGCCAAGGCAATAGTACAAACAATAAGACTGTCGGAAAACCACAGGACGATATAATATAGAATATGCTGGCATAAACATGAGCCAGAGAAATTACATGATAATGGATCCCACATACATATTTTGCCTGGGATAATAGCGAGGACCTGTACAATAATATCTGAGTACATGAGATATAAATGCAACCCAGATGCCCTGAACACAGGAAAGGGCTCTGGAAATCTGATTGATACATGCAAACAAAAAGGCGCTGCAAGCAGCTGGAGCTGACATCATCAAATGTATTGGAGCTGCATTGAAGGCTGTGATGAAGAGGTCATCCGAGTGTGTGGGGGGTTACCTATAGGGCCACCCCCTCATGAGGGTTGAGACATCTCACACACACCCGGGAATCACCGATGTCAACTGCTGTATCACTGAACCATCAAGTATATGGATCTTGATCATGCTGAAAGGAGCTGGAGCTGAGAAACAATCAAGTCATAAGGCAATAAGGAGTCCCTTTTCCTGATCTGAGGCACCGAACATGAGTGGAAGCTGGAACCAAGGTACACCTACCACTAAAGCTGTCTTCTGGAATGAATGAGTTGATGTCGATAGAAGAAGGCCTGCCATATGTGAGGCAATAAGTGATCCTCAACTAAGGCATGAGAGAAAATAGTAGAGTGATTGAAAGGCTGACACTAATGATGATGATGAAATGGGGGGGAAAGAGTGGTGAACAGATGACTTCCCTTACTAGAGCATAAACATCATGGATGCCCTGGAAGCAACTAACACAATATCATGGGGGATAGGGGAAAGTGGGACTGAAGGCCATAATGAGTGACACGAGAGAGAAAGCAAGCAATGGAGGATGGAGGACTACAGTGAGGTGCGAAGGGACTCGAGATAGACTTCATGAAAGAAATGATGACTCAACTTGGATGCTCTAAACAAGGGTGACTCGATGATGCTTCCAAACAAAAAAAGGGTCCAATGGGGACCATAAAGGCATGAGTACAAGATGGTAACGCATGAAAAAAGTCAACACGAGCATGGGCAAGTATGGGGGCAACATGGTTCCCCTGGTACGAGTGTTGCAAGTAAATAAATTTTATTTTGAGAAGGGGTGATGTGGCGCTTCATGGGAAAAATGTGTCCCAGTGAAGTATCAAATAACTAAAAGCTAACAGATACCCATTTGAGGGCTCAGTGAGAGATTTCCAATGGTGCAGACGGTTTGGTAAACAGAGCTACGGTTGGATCACAACAGGAGAAAGAAAAAACAGGGGTTTCTCTTTTAATAAGGAATTTCCCCTCCAAAATCATTCATTTGCATGTGGAGCTGTGGTGAATGTGGAGAGGAGAGAAGGCCCTAAATCTTGCGGTGATTGTAGCGGACAAACTGACCGTTGGAATCGAGATCCATCAGTTGTAGGTAAGAGGCCTAACCCTACTCTTTCTTTTTAGTGGATTAAAAGTTTAGATTAGGTCCCTGAGGCTTAGTAACAACTCTCTACTCCCAAAAAGTGCGACCTGGGTAGCAGGTTTTAGCCAGAAAAGTGCGACCTGTCCCAGGTTTAGGCCTGAAAAGTGCGAACTGTCTGGGAGGGGTATTTTTGTGTTGTTTTTTGGCTGAGCACTAGGGTTTTGTAATGAGAAATATTTTTTCCTATCTGTATACTAATAAATATGATGTTTTTGTGCAGGGATGGCAGAATTACGGATCAAATGGAGAGAGAGAGACATGGGTGCATTACGGTCGGAGATCCGTGAGGATCAGGGTGCCCGCAGATCTTTGGCCAGGTTTGGGGTTCTAAAGTTTGTGGAGAACGCTTTGATGAGAGCTGGGGAGCGCTTATTGGCCTGGATTGTCAACTATTTGGATTTGGACCATGAGGTCTTTATAGTGCATGGGCACCAGATCAAGTTGACGGTCCAAAACATATATTTCCTGACTGGTCTTTCACCACTTGGGATGGTAGGGAATACTCAACCAGTACTACCGCATGGGAAACACATTATAGAGTTTGTAGAGCGGCATTGTCGGCCAGGTCTCCAAGTCAAGGGGAATCAGATACCCATCAGAGATTTGGAGAGGGTAGTGACCCATGTTGTGGCTGCAGCGGTGTTGCGGATCTTGGAAAACCAGGCACTCCATCACATCAGGGGGAGTCAGATGATGCTGGTTGAGAGTTTTTTGAGTGGGACCTACTATGGGTGGGCCCAGATGATGTTTTCATCATTGAAATGACAGTTGTCTCTATGTAAGCGACAAGTGAACCATGACTGTGCATATGGTACAGTTTTGTGCTCTTTCTTCTTTAAGAATATCCCGACGCGACGACCTCGCATACAGCTCCCAGATGGAGGTCCGAGAGAACCTAGGATGCGCCAGTGGGGGCGAATACTGTACAGAGGAGGAGGTGGAGCATTTGGACGGGTGTTCTGTCCTGATTTCTTTGTTCATTGGGATCAGATGCCACTGTATATAGACGACTATCCCTATAGTGGGATGAGCTATTGTGGGGACCCGGATCTACCATTGCCCCCTGGTCGTATATGGGGACCTGATGGTGAGTGACAAATTGCTAATATTTTATGTGCATGTAAATTTTCTGGAATATTATATGTGGAACTAATTCTTTTGCTTTTGGTATGCAAATAAAACACTGGTAAAACTGGCCGGGTACATGGAACGAACTGCAGCATCGGGGGCCGCAGGATCTAGTGGAGCAAGGGCGCAACATAATGAGGATGCAACAACCCTTCTAGAGGATATATGTCATAGATGTGAGAGGCTTCTGACCAGTGTTTCGGAATTTGGTTGGCAAGACTTAGATGACTAGTTTATAGAGCCATGTATTGGTTTTCCCTCGGAATGGCGAGGGGTCATGCGGCGCATGGCGATGGCCGGATAGGGCATGCGTGAGCTGTGGGGGTAGAAACATTGGCTCGGGACCCTCCAAATAGTGATTAGTGTGCAGGGGCATGTGGTGCCCCCAGTTTTGGGTTTTTGTAACATGCTATGGGCATTTCATATGTATCAAAGTTGATGAACTCTAAAATATTTTATATGACACATACTATGGATATGCATCATTTTGGTATTTTTATGTTATTGTCTTGTGTGAAATGTGTGTGTTAAATGAAAATCCAGAATATGGTTTGCAATACTATCTACATAGTGATTTTGTGCTCTAGGTACAGGACTAAAAGTAATGATTTCAAATTCACGCATCAAAAGCTTCACTCGTAAATATCTTCTGAACGGGATAAGATTATGCACATGATATACACCATTCAATTGCATGACAAGAAGCAGGGAATATAAACAAACATGAAGGTGGAGGATGTGATGTGAAAGGGCATCGGCTAATAAACCTCGCATAGCATCATATTCGGCCTAATTATTGGTAGCAGTACCAATGCATACACCGTTTGAAAGAACAAGTGCCTGCAAAGGGGTAAAAATGGCCCAATCTACTGAGGCTAAATTCTGGGAGTAGCGACTTGCACCATCGGCAAAACTGATATAAAGTGTTGATGGGGGGTCCCTCTGAAAGGTGCCACAATAAAATAAATGGGAGGATAAAGAATAATGCTGGCAACCTGAGCGCATAGTAGCCATCGAATGCACTCTGTGGAAGGGAGTGATCTAGATGGGATGTCTACTTCCCACATGCCGCTGGTGAGGGGAAGTGTGGGAGATACTGGAGGCGTAGCTTGAGCTCAGGCTGCATAAGTCACCAAAGGTATGGATGATGGCATCCCATTTATGGGCAGGAAAGATGAAGTCAAGGGTGGACATAGCTTCCATGATGTCGTCATCACAACAGGGGGTGGAAGGACAAGAGGAAGGGAGACCACATGACCTGGCAAGGCTACCTGACTCATCATTATGAGAATAAAGACTCACATGGGCATCGTCGCAGAGGATGATGTAAGAATAAGCAGATAAAGGATCTACTAATGTCGAGCCCGGGGTGTTTGTTGAAAGGAGATTAGATGAAACAACATGAGAAGATTCAGAGGGAGCTTCTGTCGAGGGTCTCAAATATGATGAAAGGTAGAGGATGGTGGCCGTATGCTCCGTGACGTCGACATCAAGGGGGGAATGTCAATGGGAGCGGGTAAATCCTCGGTTTGGCCTGCAGTATACTATGCAAGTACAGGAGAAGTGGATTGGTTATGTTCAATCTCGTATTCCCGAACTACCTCTAAAGAGGCATAGTTATGCGTAAGGCAGGGACAATGATGAGATTAATGGCCATGGAGACCACATAAAGCACAAGGGTTTTTGGTGTGAATAGTCCTGTTGTTCTTGGTAAAAATCGAAGAAGAAGCAAAGGCTTCAAAGACCGTCAACTCAGGGAACGCAACATTAACCATGGGCCTGATGTGGGGCAATTCGGGACAAGTATGGGTGGCATGACCGATGAAATCACACAAAGTGTAAGGCTTTGGAGGCGAAGGAGGTGTAAGGTCAGTTTGGGCCACTTTGTCTTTTGAGGCCCTTTTGCGAGCTTTTCCCTTCTTACCCGAAGCAGTCACAATAGGAGGCAGTTCCTATTGAGGTGATTGAGGCACTGTGACAACGGGAGAAGTCAGGGGGACCGATTGAACCGAGGTCAAAGCAATATAAGGTTTAGGTTGACCTGGTGGGGTGGCGTTTGGAGGACCGAGGTACCAAACCAGGAGCCCAATGGTTAGGTTAGGAAGAGAGAGGGTGGCCATGACAGGTGCCGTATAGATGCCTGGTCGAGGGACCAGGAACGGTATCTGACCGGAGGGGTAATGGCCAGGTGGGACGGCTCCTAAATTGTTAAGGCCTGGAGGAACTGACCCAGGAGCATAAATAGGCTCGTGAGTACCAGCTGAAGGGCTAGGAGGAGGAGATACAATAGGCTACATCGAAGGGCTAAGAGATGGTTGCAGAGGGTGAGAGGGCTGCTCACTAGCTGAGGCGGGCCTCTTGAGAGAAGCCCGAGACGATTGCATCATGCAAACATTCGATGAGCTAGGATCAGAGATAGGAGGAGGAAGACCAGGGAATGTGCCAAGTAAGGAAGAGTCCTTGTAGACGCCGGGTGAGACACTAGTCAAAGGGTCGACGGTTTTCTTGTTGGTTACCGAAGAGATAGTGGACTCAGGGGAGGTCTGAGACTTTGGCTCGTAATATGTCAACTAGTCAATGGTGACTATCTTTCCGTTATGGTGGAAGGACATCTTGCGTGAACCGCGGAAGGGACAGTAGACATCGCATAAGTGTAGCTACGACCCAAAATAATGTTGTAATCCAAGGGAGTGTCTATGACTTCTACCTCAATGCAAACCGCCTTGCCCGCAAGAGTGATAGGACAATTGCGGAATAAGCCAATGGACTTGGAGGCGTGGCCATCCCATGCTCGGAGAGTGATAGTGGAAGGGGCCAACTCAAGAGATCTGAGTTGTTTCCAAACCGAAGCAGACATCACACAGGTGGATGCCCCCTCATCAATAATGCACCAGGAAATATTGGCATTCCAAATCTTGACTGGGATTGGGAAACCAAAAGAAGCAGGGAGCGGAATATGTTCTGACTGGTCAACATCAAATACAATCAATCGATCATCGGAAGGGTCTACAGTGCCCACGGTAGACAGAAGAGCTTTTCGTTGTGAAGGGCACAACTAGAGGAGTTCCAGTGTTGAAATGGTAGCAGGGGATTGTGCCAAATCATCGACCATGCTATACGAATGGGCGGCTTTTCCAGAAGCAACATTTCAGCGTAGTGGACCCTTAGGGATCTTGGTATGAACCTCTGCCCTAGGCATAGGGATCTTCAAGGGGCCATTAGGTGTCAAAAGAGGCTCTGTAGAGATCGAAGCAGGCAACTCGAGGACAGACGTGGTGAGATGCCTGTTGTACTGATGGGACCAAGTTTAAAGATTGATGTCTACAGTTGAAGGTTGATCATATTTAATCATGAGAATCTCATCAACGGGGGTACCATACCAACAAGGTTGGGTAACAGTGTGGTAAAAAGGAGGTTGGGAAAAGAGAAGAGGCATGTTGTACCCTGAATACATGCTACCAAGAGGGGAAGATATGGAGGAGGTGCTGGCCCCCCCCTGAGGAAAATCAGAGCCCATGGGAGGTTGAGAAATGACAACACACACACGACACCAAGGAAAAAGAGACCGACAAGGGCAGGGAGGTGCAGAATCAAGTGATTACAATGTTGAAACATGGCAAAGAGGTGCGAGATCAAATGATTTCAATGTTTTAGAGTCTTTTCTTGGCAGTGTTAACCAAGCCATTTTTCTCTTAGGGTGTGTGTGTAAAAAGTGTGTAAGTTTTAAGTTTTAAACCCAGAAATTTGTAGAGAAAAATAAAAAGTGATGTTGTATAGTTGTAAATAACCCTGCAAATAACAGTACATAGGCCTGCAAAACAGAAAATAAACAGCTAATAATGCGATAATTTAAACCCAAGAAGGTGGGCCTCTCAAAAACTAGTAAATAGGTGAGTAAAAAACTAATCTAAACACACTAAAATAGGCTAATAGATCTTGGGTCAAGAGGGACAGAGATCTAAAAGACAAGATCTGCTGAAAAGTGGTGCAGAAAACAGCAACAAATCATAGGCAAATTGCTGTAAAAAGTGGTGGCGAAAGGCTATCTCCAGGAAGGAAGCGAAGTGCCCCCTAAGGAAAACCCAAACAAAGATGAAAGAGGATATTTGGATGGATAACAAGCCAATCTAAAGTGGAACTGAAGATGAGGTATCAAATTTGAAAAAATGGCTGAAGACTCTGAAATTTCAGACAAACTGCAACAACAAAACACTCTTCCACAAAATATGGAGGGTAGTGAAGCCCTAGGGGGCTAGGTTCCCACTTAGTTGAGCGAAACAGAACAAGTACATGTCCAAAACGGGTGGAGACGGAGGTCAAACAACCTTGAACAGAGGCTCAGCAGAACTCAGAAAACTTTTAGAAAAATCCCTGCAAAAATTCCAGGTCGCAGTTTTTGGCCTGTTTTCAGCAGAGGTCGCACTTTTTGGGCTGTAAAGTGCGCCCTGGAGGTCTAGGTCACAATTTTTGGGTAGAATTGTGTGACCTGCACTTCCAGCACTCTCAGCGGCAGGTTTCAAAAAAAAATTCATCTCAGCTGAGGCTGATGTCGTTCACCTGCGCAATGGGTCCGGAAACACGCAGAAGTTAGAATTTTTATAGATTTAGGGTTTTATGGGTTAAAAAAAACATCAAGAATAAGAAAAACAAGGGGCTGAAGAGAAATCCTAGGGCCTGAAGTAGCTGGATATGCAAAGATTAGAAAAATGACAGTGGTCATAAAGGTAAACCTGTGTGGAGTCGCCAGTTGTTAGTATGAATCTTTATTCAAAGTGTACGAAAAATACCACTTTAGCTACGCATAACTTATAGCCCTAACAACATAAATGACTTCTAATATCTTTAGATCTGTAATTAGATGATCAAGAAAAATGCTACAAAAATCTAGATCTATGCATTAGAAGACATTAAACAGTAGAAAAATCAGATTACTCCATAGATCCAACAGACAAGACAAGAATATATCCAATGAATAATTTTATTAATGGCACCTGCGAGGAAAACACAAGAGAAAGTTCCCTATTCTCCTCAATGGGATGGGTTCTTGTGAGTCCTCAACACTTCAGATTCAGAACTTCTCTCTCTTGATGCTGTAGAAAACCCAGACAAAAATGGAAAAGTATGGCTATGATTATGGATCAATAGCTAGACCAAGTGTTGAGATCCAGAGTGATCTTTAGGCAACAAAAGGTGAAAAATGAATGGGAAAACCCTTCTATTTATACCAAAATATTGAGTTAGTCTAGAGATAGGTGCATATTTAAAATATTATTAACCAAATCTAGATCCAACTTTTATGGAATATTTTATTATATTTGTTGGAGGGAAAAGGAACTTTTCTTGAGTCAAATCCCCTTATTTGTAAATAATAAATAAATAAGTGATTTATTTATCATTTTAAGGATGTGGTTGGGTAATAATAAATAAACAAATGATTTATTTATCATTTTAAGGATGTGATTAGGTAATAATAAATAAATAAATGATTTATTTATCATTTTAAGGATATGGTTGAGTAATAATCAAATAAATAATGATTTATTTAATTATTTATGGGTGGTTTAGTTATATTTAACAAAGAGTATTATTTAATAAGGTTTAAATAACTAATATTTAGGAAATAATAAGATAAATAATGATTTATCTAATTAATTTACTTGTTTTAGGTTAAATATAACTAGGAATATTAATCAAACTGTTGTTTAATTAATTATTCTATGAGGAAAAACAAAAAAATATGGATTTATTTAATATTTCCTCATGGGGTTTCCTATTTAGACCATAAACAACTTAATAAAGGTGATTTACTAAGTTATTTTTCATAGTGAATGTGATTTTACTTGGGGTAAAATCCGTCTTACTTGATGTACTTGGGTCCATCTAATACCAATGGATTATATGACTAAAAAATGGTGTAACAGAGAGTATGAGATAAGGTTCAAAATTTACATCAAACCTATTGCTACAATCATTCCAGATGCACAAACTATTACTACTATATATTTGACAATATTGGCCACCTAATAAATGCAATTATGTTGAGCACACATATCTTATAGAAGAGGGTCTATGGACATATTTTCCAAAGGTCCACCAAGGGTATTTCTTGTCGTGCTTTAGTTCTCATCTAAAGGACACTTGTACTGTAGGTCTACAATCTTGTGCAGAATCCAAACTAGTTTATCTTCTAATTGAGTTATCTTGGATTGGTGTTGTTGAATTTCCTCTGTCAAGAATAAGATATTGGTTTACTGTTGATTGAGCTATTGGTGAAGGGAATTGATCTCATCATGGATATCTATAGGAGGATGCAAGAAGCAATTGCAAGGGTCAGAATTGTTCATCATGCAACTATGACCATAATTATGAAAGGAGAAACGCTCTCTAGTAGGGAAAGAAGAGTAGGAACGGCTCTAGCCAAAGGGACCTCTTAAATCAAAGGGTGACCATATACCAATTTTTTTGATATCTCTACAAGGAAGACTCGGCTATATTTTCTTAGAATTATGCGAAGGGACCTTACAATTGACCCCCTATGGCTCCTTGAATTGTGACTAGAACTAAAAAAGGTAGCAAGAACCCGTTCTAGCTAAATTAAACACCATTGCTAATAAATTTAGATTTTTCCTTATATTTTTCTTCTAGAAAATAGTCAATATTGCTTCTTTGTTCAATTTTTATTTATGCATGTGAATTACAATAGGAGAGAGAAACTCAAAATGGAAAATAGGGCAAAGGATCCAGATCAATTCTTGAAATGAGGATAAGGATGAATAAATTCCCATCACACGGACATGAGAGTCATGACATACGAAAAGGAAGTTTGTTAAAAGAAATTTTCGCTTAGATGCTTATATAAAACCCACCAAACTAGATCCTAAGACATGAGCATGAGATCATCATTCATGGTTGCATATCTCCCTTCAATGATCTCCCATGCTTCACGAGGTCATACTATTATAATCCCCACAAATTCAACATATGTATTCTCCCTCATACCAAGTACGAAGACGTAGGAGAAAGAGAAAAGTAGCTCGAAATGTATCAGTTGTGCATGCCATAAATAAATTTCACCATATTTTTTAGACTTCAGGGATGCCACCTTAATAGAGGCGACCTTTGATCAATTCCACTTATTGTTCCTTGATGTTATAGGTCAATTTAGGTGCCATTCCCAATGACCTAGTTAACTGGGCATCATCTCCAGGACCAATGATCAAGGGCCTATCATTCACTATCATTTCAATTGCTACATGCCCTAAGACAAGAAACAAGACAAATCAAGAAAGACTTTCATCAAGCAAAGGTTTCCATGGTTTGAAGCTTATTATATAGCATATGAGAGCTCACCAACGCAGGCTCTAAGGGGCCTAAGTGCATTGCATATGCAGGTAGCCCCATGCAAGGCTGCTCTACAAAGCATTTCCCGACATTCAAATGTGCGTTGGTCACATTGGGAGCGAAATTCTCATTGTTCTGGAATCTCCACTTGGCTAGTGCCTTCTAGAAGAGTTCACATGTGTCAAGCTTCGGATCTAAGTGTCCATTTGACATCTACATGACTGGAAACATGTCTTTCCTATTATTATAAATTAATTTATTTCAAAACTACCTACAGTTCATCTATGAATTGAGCACATATCTAAGTGCTTAAGGAGGAAGAATTTGAGTAGAGAAATGCTGGAGAATTTTCAATTGAGAGCTAGATTTGTGTAGCTGCTACTGGAGAGATTTATACTGTGATGAGGTTGGGAACGTTGCTGGAAGGTCAATTCAAATTAGTCACTAGGTTGTAACCTCTCCTTCTATCATCAATAAAGAGTACTGCTTATTTTTCCCTATATGCATCTGTATTGGCTTTGATTTTCCATATTTCAAGGACTTAGTTGATGTATATGGTTTATGCTTTACTGATTTAGCTAACTAGCTTGAATAAATATCTATATTATTGCATCTTCTGTTGTTTTAGTGTTCTTTCTTGTAGGAAGCATTCAACCCACACACCGCTTGAATTTGAAGCTGAAACAGAAGCGACAGAAGGAGCCATTTGGAAGCGACTGAACAAGTAAGCCTCCAATCCTCTCTATGTATATATTCTGAATTAGGATAAATAGTCGTATAGTCTTTCACCTGTTGTTCTAAACTAGCACCTGTCTAGGGAAGCGTGATTTCCCAACAAATTGGCGACTCCACTGGGGAGAATTTATCTTAGTTCTAGGTCTTTAAGCCTCTGATTTGCTTTGTTTATCCACCCAATATTTATTACACATAAATATTAAACATTTTCAGAGATTAATTTGCAAATGCAGTGAGTTAAACAGTAGTATTTTTATTTTTATACTGTTCCCAACGCACCCGTAGACTGGACACAATTCTTTGCAGAGCACTGTCTCCCTTCCTAGCCTGCATTGCAGAGCACTGTCTCCCCTTGGAGACTGCGTTGACTCCTGAAAGTACCAAAATTCCCTTGAGTTTTCCTTTACAATTTTCTTCAGTTTTGTTTGTTGTTGTGTTCTAAACATTTTGATGCTCAACTTCCCAGTGACTCTATATACTTCTTCTCCTTTGACTGAAAATTTGTTCAATGTTGGTTTAAAAAGTTTTTCTTTATCATGGACAAGTTGATTTCAATGTACTTTTTATGGTCGCATTAAGAATAATTTGCTTTCAAAATATGAAATTGTCGTAAAATATTCATTTCCCTGATAGGAGAAATTGTTGTTGAAATCCTAATTTTTCCTTCAAAAGAGAAATTGTTGTTGGTATTCCTCGTTTCTCGAAAGTAAAAAGCATTTGAATTATTGATTTAGTGCACCTAGTTTCTTTTTTGCATTCATAACATTAAGGAAACTGAAAAGAAAAACTTGCATTTGCATGTAGAATAATGTGTGTTTTGCAAAAGGAACATTAGGAAATCTACATTTAGTTTGTGATTCACTGATTTTCTTTTGTTCATTTATTTGTTTTCTCACAAATTATTTTCTCTCTTCCCTTAGTAGCTAGGTTCTTCATTGAAAAAGCTGAAAGTGAAAGTTTTTTTATCATTCTTAGCTTGCATTTTAGGAATTTCATACACATCATCACAATGAACCTTTGAAAGGAAAATTGTTAAGCAAGATCAACATAAAATTAATCTCAATTTACTTAACAATGCTTTGGAACCATAACGATAACATTTAGAAGGTCTAGGCTAGAGACGTGTTCCGGCATCGTAAAATATAGTAGCTATTGTTAACTTGTCTGCAATACATTCCGAGTGTGATACCTCACTCCACGTACGTAATTATATCGTAGTTCGTCCACGTACTTTCAGGTATATCGGGCGGTGTTACAATATTATAAGTATAAAGGGGTGCTCTCACTGTGTGGTTTCACATCAGACAACGCTAATACAGACTTGGGCCTCCACGTACCTTCGGGTATATTTGGGAGGACAAATTTTAGGTGCTATCCATCCATAGTGAACCGAGTCGGCCGCCTTGAAATTGTGATACACCAATCACAGCATTCGAGGAGATTACCTTCCCGTACTGCTTGATTCACCAGGAGGTATTTTGTAGTTCACAGTTTCTTGGTAAACCCTTTTTTCTAGCATTACCCTCTTTTTTGTTTTTTTTTTTTGGTTAAAATAAATCCGTAATCGTGGAAGAAAAAAATCCTATCCCCCGTAGTTTGCGTAGATTAGCTTTAAAACCACCTTTACCACCGGAAGTTACTTCTGGTAGGCAAAGGCGATCACAATCTTCCAAATCAAGTACAATTTGTACCTTTGGCGAAACATCGTCTTTTAACCCAGAGTTAGCTCAAATTGTTTCCACACATCCTAGTTCATATACTGTTGTCGAAACGGAGTCTTCATAGCTACCCGTGGTCATGATCCATTCAATTTCTGAGACCATACCTCCTGGAACCAACGTTGTTCAATCACAAATTGATCTAGATCCTGCCTCTTCTTTTCCAGAACATCTAAATCCTGAAGTCGAACAACCGGAAATTGTTCCTACCTTGGTCATTCCACAAAGTTATGTAGCTATTGAAACTCCCATATCACACAGTCAACCTTCTGAAATATATTTGGGCCTAACGATGAAGTTCTTCCTCCTAGTTTAATTGCGATTGAAAAAATCCCACAAGACGATACACCTTTAACTTCAAACCATT
This sequence comes from Pinus albicaulis, assembly GCA_034641835.2. Lineage (NCBI taxonomy): Eukaryota > Viridiplantae > Streptophyta > Pinopsida > Pinales > Pinaceae > Pinus > Pinus albicaulis. The sequence goes on along the minus strand of JAXQQM020059390.1, from coordinate 290,144 downwards.
TTGTGGAGGACCTTTACCTGTACTAGTCTTTTCCTCAATTATTTCCATCTGCTTTTGTTGATCCTTTTCCCATTCAATCTCCCATCGATTTTCAAGGGTATACATTTGGTCAAACAACCATGTCTGAACCAACATCTTCGATTGGGTCTGTTGCTCCATTTACGTCAACTCCTACCCTCACTACTCCGTCGATGTTCACAACCTCGCCAGAGTCATATTTTCATCGTGGCCCTTTGGTCCCAACAGGTTACAAATCATTATCTAGAACTTTTTCTGGTGCATATTTACGTTCATGGTCTTTGCCAATGTCATCATCTGGTGTTTTAACTGGTATTCCTATCGTTAGTACTGAATGACTTGATTCATTACATACATCATCAGGGCAATATCAAGTTAGTCCTTTTGGGTCAATTCCTTTAAGTACCATATCAACTGGACTCCCAGCATTTGGAGAAAATTATTTTCCTTCTTATTATCCTCCTTATGCTGGGGGGAAACCTTTGGTTACCCAATATGACAGTACTCAGTCACTTTTTGGTCAAAATAATGTTGACATGAATGTTTTTCAATGGCAGCCCACTCTACCTATCCAAACACAAATGGTTTTACACTCGTATCAACCTGTTCAACCTGTTACACCCACTTCATTACCACTTGTTAATACATCTATACCCCTATTACAGAATCAAAATATTGTACATCAACCTTATCAGGCAGGTTCTTCGACTCAATATCATCAAATGTTAGGTCCACAAACTCAAAATCCTTTGGTTAATTTACAACAACCTGTATTAGGAATCATTTATTCACAAGTTGGTGTACCATTTTATGAGATGTCACAAACGCAACTTGGTTATACATATCAACCAAATCCAACTTATACTAATTTTGGTTATAACGTTGGTGGACAGACCCCTTGGCAGCCACAAGCGCAAATGCCTCAAACTTCATTTCAACAAGTATCATATCCAGGTTTTGGTCAATAGAATTCTCAAGCGTTTTCTATGAAAAACAACCCCTATTTGGGTTACCAGCAGCAAATTCCGTATGCTGGTGCTCAAAGGCCTGTTGCCTAAGAAATTCCATCTTACCCTGGCTATACTCAACTTGACCTTAATTGACAATTGCCTTTTGTTGCAAGCTTGGAATTACCAAATTTAAACTGGTTAACCAACGATCCTATAAATTATGCTCCTTGGTGGCCGGTGATACCTCATAAATTACCCTCTAATATTCCTAAACTCAATGGAAACCCTAGAGAAGATCCATCAACACATGTCATGACTTATCATTTATGGTGTTCATCAAATTCCCTGAATGATGATTATGTTCGACTACGTCTTTTCCAACGTACGCTTATAGGTCTAGCTGCTAAATGGTACATTGAGTTACCTAGAGCTTCTTTCAAAAATTTCACTGCTTTAGCTAATGTCTTTTTGACCCATGTCCAGTTACCAATTAGATGCGAAACTGGAACAGAACTCTTGACCAACTTCAAACAGACTAATGCTACTCACGTTTCTGAAAATATTCATGAGTGGCGGCGTCGTCGTCGACAAATGGTTAAGACATTTGTTCCCGATCAGCTCCTTGCTGAATGGTTCATTAAGTCCTTGTTACCATCTATAACTGAGGATGTGGCTAAAGGTTGCATCGTCATAGAAGAGCAAGTTATCGCTCATGCCCAATATTAGAATTGATTTATACTCAGTCTGGCACGTTCTATGAAAAAAATCCTAATGTGCCGCAATCTAATTTCAGTGTTCCTCCTCAAATAAAGGACTATCATGTCGGAGACAGCTTGATAGGCACTGCAAAAACACACCACGCTACTGCATCTGATCCTGCTTCTACTTCCGAAATTAATGCCATGTCATTTGACAAAGGCAAAAGTGACAAGAAACCAGGAGGTAAGAAAAAATGGAAATCAAAGAAAAAAAACTTCTAACTCGCAGGAAAGATCATCTGATCAACCGTCTGGACCACAGAAACCTCGTTATCCATGCATAATATGTAATGAGGAACAATTTTTTAGGGATTTTCCTCACCGTGCTGAAGTCTCAAAAATCATCAAGACTTATCATGCATCAGCTGTGTTGACAGACCCATTTCCAAATCTGGACACTAATTTGGTTGCTACGGATCCAGATCCTAGTTCCCAAGTGTTAATGTTATCCACCACAAAACCTTCACAAGATATTTTCATGTCGATGAGGAATAAATAATATGGTAGTCCGGCCACTGATAAACCTACTATCTCGACAACGAATCCATCTAATGAATCAATACCACCTACTGTTATTCATGAATTGACAATTAAGCCACCGAAGGGAGTAATTCATAAATCGACATATAATCCTCAAGCAAGAGCTGCAAAAAATTATAATATAGTTGAATATTTGGCTCAAACCCCTTCAGCTATGTCTTCACTTGAGGTATTACAAAATTTTCCCTCCCAGAAGTAGGCTTTATTGTCGGCCATTGGTGGAATTGATACGATTGATTCTAATCTTGTCGTCTTTAATCATACGGGCTATGTGCTACAATTACCAGAAGAATTGGCATTCTCCATACAAGTAAATGTTCTCAATCACCTTTTTCATCGTACTATTATTGATGAGGGAGCATCTACATGAATTATGTCTCTAAATTGTTGGAAGTCACTTGGCTCGCTGCAATTATCACAATCATCAACGATGTTGAAGGCTTTTGATGGAAGATAACATAAACCTTGTTGTATTATCAATAACCTACATGTTGAATTAGGGGGTAAAACAATGAATATTGATGTCAAGGTTGTTGACGGACCCCTTAACTATAATATTTTACTTGGTAGACCTTGGGTATATGCAATGACTGCCATTGATTCTACATACTTTAGAATGATTGCCTTTCCAAATAAAGGTACAATCACAGTCATTAATAAATTATCCCTTTTTTCCTTCGCTTCGTAGGTAACTAGAAGCGTTCCACTTGTTCACTTACCCCAACTAGAAATTCAGAACATTGGTCTAGGACTCTTAAAGGATTCCACTATTATGGGAACCTTTGCATTACCATCGCCCACGACGTCGGCATACATTGCAAGTATAGAGACCTGCTACATGATCTCTTCCACTCTATCTGGCTTAAGGGAGAGTACGGGTGATTCTGATATTTCTATGTTGGATGATGTTTTACCACCCAGCCTTATTGAGCTGGCATAGCAATCAATCTATTTTTCTTGGGTGGAAAATCGGAAATCAGCGTCACCGAGTGTTTGGGTTGATCGTTCCTTAGCTTTTGGTACCCCATCTGATCCATTTTCCTCAACATTCTTGACATATGAGAATATTTTGGAAGCTGTAATGTCAGAAGGAGAACCATGGGAATATTATCATCATCGTTCCCATCTTCCTGATTATGAAGAAAAAAATCTCAGTGAACTATATCACCCATCCATCAAAACTTTCTTTTCGAATTCTTTACCAATTAATGAAATTTACTCTGAGCGAAACTTATCAAATATCGAAGAAACGATTTCTATCGATATTTCGACCAAACCTTGCATTGTAGAAAATATTCATGTCGGTGTATCCTGTTCTCCATCAGAACTTGATTCATATCGCTCTTTATTTCATGAATTTCATGATGTATTCACTTGGTCTTACGAGGAAATTCCAAGTATAGATACTAGTATAGTTGAACACAATATTAATATGTATCTTGATATAAAAATGGTGTGTCAACGGCTTCATCCTATTCATCCAAAGAAAGCCGTTAGCATCAAATCAGAAGTTGAAAAACTTTTGCGTGCTGGTTTTATATACCCTGTTCCGCTAACTGAGTGGGTTTCCAATATCATTCCTGTTATGAAAAAACAAGGAACCATTAGAGTGTGCGTCAATTATCGGGATGTAAATCATGCTTGTCCAAAAGACGACTATCATACTCCCTTTATCGACCAAATTATTGATGATTGTGCTGGATGTGAAATATTTTCGTTCATGGATGGATTTTTTGGCTACAATCAAATCAATATCCACCCAGATGACCAACATAAGACAACATTCATCTGTCCTTGTGGCACATTCGCATATAGGAAACTTCCGTTTGGTTTAAAGAATGTTGGGGAAACTTTTCAGAGAGAAATGGATTATGCTTTCAACAACATCATGCACATTGTTCAACCATATCTAGATGATTTACCAGCGCATTCACGAAATCGGACTAATCACCTGATGCATTTGAGAGCCATTTTCTTACGGTGCCGACACTACAAGATACACCTTAATCCACATAAATGTGTGTTTTCTATTGGTTCTAGTCGATTGCTCAGATTCGTAGTCTCAAAAGAAGGAATTCGAATAGACCCACTGAAGGTTCAGGCCATTCTTGATTTTCCTGCACCATCAAACTTACTTCAGATACAAAAACTTCAAAGAAAGGCTAACTTCCTGAGAAGGTTCATTCCAAACTACGCTGAAATGGCTAAAGGATTTACTCGATTATTGAAAAAGGAGGTTCCCTTCCATTGGGATCAAGTTGCGCAAGCTTCTTTTGATGCTGTCAAGGAAACTCTTGTCCGAGCGTCATTAATGTATCCTCCTAATTATCAAAATGATTATTTCCTATATATCAGCGCAGCTGAAACGACCATCGCTATGGTTTTGGTCCAAGTAGAAGTTGGAATTGAACATCCGATCTATTATTTGAGTTGTAATCTCAATGATTCAGAAGTTAAGTACTCATATGTGGAAAATCTTGCCTTGGCAGCTGTTCAAGCTGTCCAAATATTTCACCATTATATCTTGCTCCGAAAAACAACAATAGTTTCGAATTGAAACCCCATGACTTATATCTTATCACATCAATTGCTGTGGGGAAAATATTCAAAATGGATTGTCATTTTGTCGGAATTTGATTTGGAATTCATCAAATCCAAATCAAAGAAGTCTTAAGTTTTCGCTGAGCTTCTCTGTGACCTTCCCTCTGATAATACTGCTACTACATTGGAACCATCTATTCCAGACGAGTCTCTGTTTCTGATCGGATCATCTGATCCTTGGTATGGGGATTTCATCATTTATCTCCAAAACCAAACTTTTCTACCTAATACCTCTCGATCTGGATAGCGACATATTCGATACCAAGCCAAATATTATTTGATTGTCGGCGATACATTTTATCATAGAGGTGTCGATACCATTTTAAGGAGGTGCCTCATTCATGAGGAGGCCGAAAAAGTGTTAAATGATTGTCATGCTGGGGCTTGTGATGGACATTTATCTGGATATGCTAGCGCATAGAAGATACTCCCCACTCGTTGCTTTTGGCCTACTATTTTTCAAGATTGCATCCTCGCAGTTAGAAGTTATCATGCATGCCAAAATTTTTATCATAAAATCTGCAAACCGCTAGCGCCAATGCATCATGTTGTCTCTGTTGGACCATTTACGAAATGGGGTATTGACTTCACGACCTGTAACCCTCCTTCATCCGGGGGCATGGTTATATTATTGTCGTAGTTGACTATTTTACCAAATGGGCCAAAGCGATGCCTACGTTCAATAACACAAGACAAACAGCTACATTGTTTTTTTTCAACCACGTTATTGCACGGTTTGGGGTCCCACAAGCTATAGTTACAGATCATGGGAAGAATTTTCGCAAAGATATGATGTCTGAATTGACTACCAAGTTAGGATTGTCACATGATAATTCTACTCCTTATTATCCACAATCAAATGGACAAGTTGAGGCTATTAACAAAATTCTTAAACGAAAGCTTCAAGGAATGATAGGAGTCCGTAAAAGGAACTGGCATTTGATCCTGTACTCCGCTTTATGGGCGTATCGAACCTCAGTGAGAAATGCAACCAGATTTACTCCTTTTCAATTGGTGTATGGTATGGAAGCTATCTTACCAATCCAATGCAAAATATCATCATTAAAACTCACGATAGACTTGTTACCAGACACCTCAGAAGAAGAAACACGTCTCCTTAACCTCATCCATCTTGATGAAATGTGTCGTGAATCCCTATTGACCAACGAAGCACATAAGAGACGTATAAAGGCGCAATACGACAAAAATGTCCAGCCTCGCATCTACTCAGAGGGCGACTTGGTCCTTCTTTACGATCAAGAAGCTGATGTAATAGGTACAGGGAAATTCGAGCCATTGTGGCATGGCCCCTATATTTTCAAAAGAATTCTTGCTAAGGGTGCCTATGAGTTAGTTGATTACGATGGGATTCAATTGGCACAACCTAGAAATGGGTTGTATTTGAAACGTTACTATGCTTAATCATGAGCGTAGTAATTTTTTGTATTATATTGTATATATGCCGTTGATTTTCATTCACTATCTTAATTTATTTTTAGAGTTTTCTTGACATTAATAATCCGATTTACATTTTATCATAGATGTCTGAATCTTCGGAACCATTTGTTGGATATGCTAATGGTGCTAGTCGTAGTACATAGAATCTATCCTCTGCAGTGTGGGCCATTTTCGCTCTGAACAGCGAGTTAGTGAGTTTTCAAGGGATTTGTATTGGTAGATCGATGAACAATATCGCTGAGTATAGCGCGTTGATTGAAATTCTCTCTGATTCCATTTCATTTGGTATTAACCGCATAATCATAAGTTTAGACTCACAACTTGTGGTATTACAACTTACTAGTGTTTATACTGTTATAAATCCAACACTTCTTAGATTGTTCCTAAGAGTTCGAATTTTGGAAAGACATTTTGATTTCATTCAATATCAACAGATTTCTAGAAATTTGAACACTTTGACTGATTCATTAGCTAATCAAGTTTTAGATAGAAATTTGTGACATAGGTAAAGAAAAAATTGACATTATTTAATAGGATTGCGCATTAAACATAGGAAAAACTCTTAAATCATATAGATAGATAGTTATAGGTTTTTACAAAAAAAATTCCCAAGACACATTGGTCATATGATCTCAAAATGTATGCAAAATGTCACAAGTAAACTAGTGGTGCTCATGGTAATATGCTATAGATCTAGCAATCCTACGGAGCAACCGCATCCAATAGTTAGGAACCCAAATAGTGTGTCACTACAGTCGCATGGGAAGCTCTTCGATCCGTCAATCTGAGATCCCGAAGATCAACCCCTCTATGTGCTACTGAAGCTCAGCCAGAGTCTCATCCATATCAAGGTCCTGAAGGACTGCTCTCCCAACAACCCTCTCTGTTGGCGCATCTGCTTCGCGCTTTGGTTCCTCTTCTGGTTGAACACGACCAATATCTGCATTACATTAAGCATTTAGTTTAGTCTTGGAAAGAAATAAAAAACACAAAAACATTGTATAAACCTTATAAAAATAAAAAAAACATGGTCAAATCATTCTTACCTATTGCACCCCACTGAGCGCCTTCTGGTAATACTAAATCTAGATCTCCTCGAAAGTTGATGCCTGCATATGTGTACTCATCGATGGCGAAGATTTGTCGCCGAAACCAGGCAAATAATGTAGTAGAGAACACAACGGTCGATTGGCCTGCATGCTGACCCACGAGTTTTACCCATCTCTGCATTTGAAGATCTCTAGGACTAGATATATCCAATGTTACATGCTGTGGTTGCATCAGTGGAACCCATTCCAAAGCGAAGGAGATCAGGATTGAACCATAACTGAAAATTTTCTTCCTTCCTCCCTTTTATTTATTCAGTTTTTCCTTTATTTGAGATAGAACAGCTTCATACCAGTTGAAGACTGTTGGCTCTAAACACTCTAGTGCATACTACATATACGATCTTTTCACTACATGTAGGGTAACGGTGCCAGAAATTTTAGCGATCGTGAAAAGGATGGTTCTCAAATGCAAATCGTTGATATCCCGGATGTTTATTTTTCCATATTTGCTAGGTTCTGCCCCTAGATAGCAATATTTCATAACATAATCCCTCACTGTCTCTCCTCCAATGGTAGACCCGGTGACAAAAATCGACAAACCTCTCCTCAACAAACCTGTGAGAAAATACATGTCCTCAACTGTTATGGAAACCACTTGATTTTTAATGCCTCTATCATCGAATCCCATGCTCAAACTAAGAACTCCAAGAGTTCTATTTGTTTCCTCATTCCTAACAATTTGAAGTACTTAAGTAGTCCACAATATCTTAGGGCTCTTACAGTACCCAGATCATTCAAGGCAATCATATCTGGTTCTTCATGTTCTCTTTCCCTCCATGTAATTTTCATTATAATCCGATGGAAACCTGAAATACAACCATGATATCCATTAGATTCCATTCATTGCAAAAAACTAGGCAAATTTTGGACACAACATGAAAACCAAAAACTTGAACTGCATCCAATGCACTCCCTGAGTTGAGACAGTGTGTTGCATATGCAGGTACCCTTCATTGTACCTGCTATGCAATGTAGGTTTTGACATTCAAGGGTGCATTTTCCTCATTTTGGGTAGAATTTACCCTAGGGGCCTTAAAACCCTAAAAATTTGAAAAGAATGGAAATGAAATGAATACCAAAGGGAAGAGGAGGTTCATGGTACTAACCTGGATCAAACGGTGATGAAATCCATCCACAAAAACAACCGCAATCAACGACTGAAGTTTGGGGGAAAAATCAGATTCGGAGCTCCAAAATGCAAATGGTAAATATGGAATGGTAAAAATGAATAGTGAAACTACTTTTTATAGTCATTTAATTATTTGCAAGTTAAATTTATTGTTATGACTATATTTTTATTATGTTTTTATCATGAAACAAGTATTTTTAATCCATTTGATGTTGTTCTGAACATGAAATACAATTGATGAACATATTAATTGTGCAGATTTATTCAAAGAATGACTTGACCACAAAGCATACTTTTTCTCCTTATTTTTCGAGCTTTGTTTAAAAGCGAAAAAGGATTTGAAACGCACTTTTATCTCTTTTTCGAGCTTTGATAATAGCGAAAAAGGAACCCCTAGAGTCTTATTTCAGCTCTTTTCAGTCTCCGATAATGTGAAAATATTGTTGAGAACTTGTATTTTCGAGCTCGTTAAAGTAAATGAATCGATATCTAATCAGTATAATTTTAACCCTTTTCTGGACTGAGATGGATTATTTACGAAAAAGGAATACCTTGGTTAAACATGACCAAAGAGGTTCTTTCAGACATTGTTTTACACTTTTTTGGGTCTGAGAGACAAATTTACGAAAAAGTACTTTTGGAGTTCTCTTTCGTCCTCTTTTTCAGACTCTCGAAATATGAAAAAGGACCAGGCTATCACTGTTGTTAAGCTCGTTAAAACATAAAATAGTGACGAGCTTGTCAATCATGGAAAGAATTGAGTTTCATTCATCGCTAGACTCGTTAAATTATTAAATAGTGATACTTTATTCACCGAAGGGTTGAATTATAGATCAAGCAAATGTTATCCTCTTCAAGCTTGTTAAAAAATAAAGAGGTACTAGTTGACAAATGACCGGGGAAAATTTGGGAAAAGTGAGCAAAGTTTCTTTTTGGTAGCAAGTCTCTCTTGAACATGACACTTCTTTCACTCCATGTCCGTGACTTTTTGGGTTGGGTAATCATCTTGATGGTTCATTCACACCTATGGTTCATCATACCTTCACTTAAGTTTTGGGTCAATGCTGCCAAATCATCATAGTGTCGCTGATATGTTCAAGAGAAGTCATCCAGTGATTAAAAACTCATCCTTCTGCAATACTCGTAAACCTTCATTTTCATGACTGTCATCCCTAAAAATTGCTATATCAAGTCATACCCTTGTCTCTGAAATCAGTAACTCCAATTTTGCAATAAGGTGACTTCCTGCCGACAACAAATCAATATCCAAGAATTTCACTTAGAAACATCAAATTCTAGTACCATGAGGCTTGTTACAGCATCAACAAAATCCTCGCTTCCGGACCTTTGACTGAAAGATTTTGTTTGGCATTTTACATCAAATAATCTATTCATGCCTTACGAAATGTACTGCAGTACCTTGAGGGCCATTGACATTTATGGTGGTTCTCTCACGTTTTTTAATAGCTCACATCATTGGCTGGTAATCAAATGATGTATTTCCATGTTTGACTAAAAATCATATATTCGAGTGAATGAGATAAGAAGACCCCGGGTCTAGTGTCAGCCATCCATGCTGTGATTTCAGGATTTTTTTACACATCATCTGTACGGTGACCTTACATACAGATTGTCATCCAAACATGGGCCTATATCTGTAGGCATGTCTACATCTGGGAAACATTCCAATGAAGACGACTTTCTGAATTATGTACATGTTATTATATTGTTTATGTGCTGAACATGGGAATGCCTACCCTCAGAAATTATGATCAAAGAGGATATATCATGATGTAATGTATTGTAATATTGATGCAGGTGACCACTCTGCTTCGTTTCCAGACTCATCACTCTGTAAAGCATCTCAATCAAATGTTGTTATTATTTTTATCTCATGCTTTAGGGGGAAATTGTTATAGGTCAATTTGGGTGCCATTCCCAATGACTTGGTTAACTTGGAATCATCTCCAGGACCAATGATCAAGGTTTTATCATTCCCTATCATTTCAGTTGCTACATGCCCTAAGACAAGAAACAAGACAAATCAAGAAAGACATTCATCAAGCAAAGGTTTCCATGGTTTTAATCTTATTATATAGCATATGAGAGCTCACCAATGCAGGCTCTAAGGGGCCTAAGTGTGTTGCATATGTAGGTAGCCCCATGAAAGGCTTCTCTGAAAAGTACTTCCTAACATTCAAAGGTGTGCTGGTCACATTGGGAGCCAAATTCTCATTGTTTCGGAATCTCCACTTGGCCAGTCCCTTTTAGAAGAGTTCACATGTGTCAAGCTTCAGATCCAATTGTCAATTTGGAATCTACATGACTGGAAACATGTCTTTCCTATTATTATAAATTCATTGATTGCAAAACTACCTACATTTCATCTATAAATTGAGCACAGATCTAAGTGCTTAAGGAGGAAGAATTTGAGTAGAGAAATGTTGGAGAATTTTCAATTGAGAGCTAGATTTGTGTAGCTTCTGCTGGAGAGATTTATACTCTGATGAGGTTTGGGAACGTTGCTAGAAGGTCACTTCAAATCAGTCACTAGGTTGTAACCTCTCCTTCTATCATCAATAAAGAGTACTTCTTATTTCTCCCTATATGCATTTGTATTGGCTTTGATTTTCCATATTGCAAGATCTTAGTTGATCTATATGGTTTATGCTTTACTGATTTACCTAACTAGCTTGAATATATATCTAAATTATTGCATCTTCTGTTGTTTCGGTTTCCTTTCTTGTAAGAAGCATTCAGCCCACAAACCGCTTGAATTTGAAGCTGCAACAAAAGCGAAAGAAGGAGCCATTTGGAAGTGACTGAACAAGTAAGCCTCCAATCTTCTCTGTGTATCTGTTCTAAGTTAGGAGAAATAGTCATATAGTCTTTTACTTATTTTTCTAGACTAGAACCTGTCCAGGGAAGCATGATTTATCTGTAATTCACAATTTTTTCCCAACACTTGATATGTTCACCATTAGGGAAGGTTTGAGAGGGTGGAATATATCCTTCATCTTGTCTTGGTTTATTATTATTTCATCTTTCAACTCTAATAATAAGTTTATTACTTAGGGATGCCTTTAATAGACTTCATCGTATCATTATCCAATTTAAGGATCCATTAACAATGTATTTCCCTTCTTTCAGTGCACATGCAAGATTAGCATGTGAATCAACTTCTTTATTTTTACTATGGATAATGTAGAAATAGGTATTGTGCAAGAATAATTGCAAAATTCTCTTGATTATTTTAAGAAGAGAGGAAAGTAGAATTTTTTTGGGAGAGAGCCCAAGTGAAGGTGTTGAATTGTGATTAGGGAATCACCAAGAATGACTATAGAAGAGATGCCTCTATTTTTGGCGAGATGTAGGCTGAGGTGAAGCCCATATAACTTTGTGAGATTATTGTTTTGTGCCCCAAAACCTAGCTGAACTTAAATCTTGATCTCCATCAAGAATAAGAAGAATCCATTCCCCTCCTACCTCCTTTAGATTCTTTTTATAATCTTTTTCTAAGAAGATAATCCATTCCTTTTGTAGAGCTTTCCATTCTTCAAATTTTGCATCTATGAAGTGGATCTTCTAGTTTGATTTAGTTGCAGGAGACTCAGGGTGTAGAGGGAAGAAACTTTCCCAATATGTTGAAAACCAATTCAATCCATAGGGATTCATGTATGTCCAAAGATGAGTCACGATCCTTTAATTTCCCTCTATTAGCTTCCACACACAATGAGAACGATTTAGCTGCAATAATCCTAGGGGAGACTAATTTTTTGTGTGAATATGACAATGTTTCTATAAAAACTCATTTTTTTTAATATATGAACTTTGGAAGAGAGGTCCAGACCCATTTGAAACCAAATTTTCCTGACAAGGAATCTGAGTAGTGTTTATGTCAGCTGGAAAATAAGATACAGATATCATTAGGCACATTTAAATGGTGAAATAAAGAACCTAATGCAACATCCCAAACCTAGAGGGTGAAGGGATAAGATAAGTACATGTGGGGGATATATTCCTCTTGTTGGTTGCACATACAACATAGTGACAGCCCTCTAATTCCTCTCCTTTTGAGATTTTCATAGGTAATAATTTTCTTATGGACAATATTCTAGTAGAAAGTGTTTGTTTTTGGGATGGCATTGTTCAATCAGAGCTTTCTCCGAATGGATGATTTTGGAGGAATCTGAGAATAGAAGAGTAATTATTCATATCTTTCTTTAACTATATACATATGCAATTTCCAACCGATCTTATCTCTTGCTTTAAAATTTATAGCATCATAACCCATCATTCAAACTTGTAGCATATCTGAGATGTTGGTAAGGTGGATGGGAATATTATCTAGTCTCCATTGCAACTATTCTCCTTTGTTATTCCAGTGTGAGAGATGTGCTGGAGTAGAGATTCCTAGACTTGTTAAGTAACACTAGAGTGGCCTAAGAGCTTCATTTTTTGGAGAGGAGGGTGATTCATAATAGGATCATTACCCATACAAACCTTAGAGCCATTACCTAAAGTTCAACTAAGATGAATTTATATCAGCCAAAATGAAGAATATATAATATTACAGGCAAGTGAGAAATATATCAAAGAGGGAGGAGGAATAGTATTGTTCTCATTGGTAGGCTACAAATATTTCTTGGTGAGAAATTGGACCAAACAGGCATCTTTGGACATTTTCATTTTCCAAGCGAGTTTAGCTCCCATTTCTTGGTTCATGAGAGTTGGTTCCTTGATCCCTAATCTTCTGTGATATATGGGGGCATGTGTGGTCACCCAATTGTTCAAATGAATTTTTTTAGAGGATTATTTTCTTCCTTCCCAAAAAAAATTACAAATAGCCTTTCTCAATGCTTGTAGGATATACTGAGGCACCAATAAAGCTAATAATTTATATAGAGGGATGGTCAATAAAAAAAACTTTTATGAGCACTATTTTCTTGGCCAAAGTGAGCCAACGAGCTCCCCAATATTCCAATTTTATTCTTATTTTCCAGAGGATAAGTTGTTAGGCTTGAGGGGAGATAGATTTGAGGCAGATAGGAATCCTGAAATATTTAAAATCCTTCCATCCTTCTATTGTTCAGAAACCAAAAATGGCTCCAATTTGAAGGCATTTAGTTTTTGTAATGTTCCAAGTATATATTTGAGACTTATATGGATTTGTTAGACCACCTGAAGCATCAATAAAATGATCAATGGCATATTTAAATCATTTTTCAATAGTTTTTTAGGCTCCCCCAAGTAGAATAGTATCATCATAAAATTGGGAGTGATTTGTACTTTTGATGTCTAGATAAAACTTGAGACCAGGGAGGTGAACCAAGTTACACTCATATTCAATGATCTTTTGTATAAATTATTGTGTAGATCCTAAACTACTCATGAATTTACTAAATCACAAGACTAGAATCTACCCTACTGATTTGCGGAAGCAAAATGATGATCGAGAACACAAATCATTAACATGCATCAAGATTCAACACACATACACAGATATTTATCTAGGGGAAATCAACTTCTCAAAACCCTCTACTATCTGTATTAAATTAACAAAAGAATCTGGATGAATAAAATATGTTATGTTCAAGCTTGAGCTCAACCTGCACCTATATCTTCTATCATTTGCCTGACTAACTAAAACTAGCCAATACTTAGCCAAATTTTAGAGCCTTCAAGATCCCATTTCCTTGCATTGTTCCCTTTGGAAATTTCCCCTATTTTTTAGGAATTTCTCACCAAGGAATTGTGAAATTACTATAGGTCAATTCTCTGACTAGATGCACCACATGTACAACTTGGATTGGTTTACAACTGATAGTACACTTCCCTTGAACTCCAATATCAACTGGGAAACTCAAATTCTCTACATACATTAGTTATTTTGGATCGATTGATCAATTAACTGGATGACCACTAAGTGTGACTGAGGTTACATTGCACAACTTGACCCTTCACTAATTTCTCCAATAGTTGGAACTAGTTTAACTAATAATAACTCAACTTAACTAAATTAGATTGCTACAAAATAGAAATCAATCATGTAGAACTGAACTCAAGTGTCTCCAAATTGAATTTACTGAGTTAATTGAATGAAAAAATCCATGTCACCTTAGTTAACTACCTCCAAGTATTCTGATGAAATTGAAATTCGATTTTTAATCTAGTTTGACCAAGGCAAGGTCAAAACTATATTTTCTTGCAGAATTTTTAACACTCCCTCTCAGCAAGAAAGGGATTATCATATACCCCAATACTTATTCTATGGAACTTGAATTTACCTCTTGAAAAATATTTGGTAAAAATGTTTGCATCTTATTCCTTTCTCGAAATGTATTGCAACAACGTGATCCGCCTATGCACATAATCTAGTAGATGGTGGTACTAGATATCTATGTGCTTGGCTAGATCGTGAAAAATTGGGTTCTCAGAGAGTTTTATACAAATTTTATTGTCATAGTAAATCACAATAGGATCCATCATCTAACAAAATAACCCAACAATAATATTTCTATTTAGATCACCTCACATGTTGCTTGATTGTTGCCATGTACTCCGCTTCTATTGAGTTGAGTGCCAGAGATCTCTGCTTCTTGTTGTACCAAGAAACTGTTGTTGAACCAACACTAAAAATTCCTCTTGATGTGCTCTTTCGGTCTGATGGACTTCCCACCAGTCTGTATCTATGAAGCCTTGCAGCTTCACTCCCTTTGTATGTTTGTACCAAAGTCCAAATTGAGTGGTGCCTCTAAGGTACCATAGTACATGCTTAGAAGCTCTCCAAATTAATTTGGTCGATCTAACCATGGATTGGCTCAACTGGTTGACTTAAAAACACATGTCTAATCATGTGTTCATGATCCGGGTGGATCAAACAGGTCCAAGTACAAGTGGCTTAAGTACAAAGGCTCAAAAATCAAAGTGTCTAGAATGTGGAAAACTTAATCTGAAGTTGTAGATCTCGTCTTTTTTATTCCAATGACGTAGACGACACTCAATTCTGAGTCTGTATGAAGGAGTTAGGAGCATTAAAAGTTTGAGGGTTGACTTGGTGATGTGGTAGACTAAGGAGGACACAATTTGAAAGTTTTCTGGCCACCATATTCCGGCCAGCTCCGGTCAGATTCCAGGAAAAATTGTGGGATGGTTAAAAGCACTCCTTCGGTCATGTTCCAAAATTCTCAAAATTGATGGGTTGTTTTAAAGGATAAGGAAAATATATATTAAAAAGGTAGGGTAGACCATGACCCCCGCCCTACCTTACAGATCCTAACCGCATAAAAAAAATTAATTAAATTAAAGGGGGGTTAGCGACCATGACCCTCTCACCCCCACACATTACAACATCCATATATATTAAAAAGTGTGGGGCTAATGGTCATGACCCCGCGGCCCCAACCCACACGCTATGTGTACATGATGTCGGAGGATATATGCCCCCCCCCCCCCAACGTACCCACTCGAAATTAAAGTTAGTACGATGGGTTTTTAAAAAAAAGAGCGCCATGGTTTTTATTAAAAACAGCTCCGCCTAGTTACAGAGGGGGTGGGGTTTGACCACCCAACCCCCTCCCACAAAAAGGATCTAAAACCAATTCAAATATGGATTTATTTGGGAATTCCACCACACCTACGATATATAAACCATTCATTTCAGAAGTGTGCGCAAGTAGGTCAAGAGAGAGCACGGAAACAGAGATAGCAGAACCATGATCAGTGTGCAGGAAGGGGGCAAAACCATGATCTAAGCCATTTTCCAGAGGGGTCAAATTTTCACTTTGTCATATTCAAGAAAATTTTATATGGATTCTGCACTACTCGATGCCACGAATCCAACAGTGTTGTCTATTTCTTTATCATAGGTCTGCAATTTTTGGGAACTTTCATCTATGGAGGTATAAGGGTGTAATTTCTCATTTTAATACTTGTACTTTAATTTTTTGCCACTTAATGAAAGAGGGCCTCCCCACTATTTGAGCAGGGCTTGGAGACATAGCCCCTCCTGGACGAACTCCGATATCAATTATGGGTCTTCTTTCATGATGTTAATTTCTTCTCTCTTCTTATGTTTAAGCCTTTAAAGTTTCTTTTTTAAAGATAAATTTTTCATATGTAATTCTTTAACACATCTCAAGGAAAATATTTTGGATCAAGTGGTATTAGAGCAGGTGTTTGTAGATGTGAATTACATGCTTGTATGCTAACTAGAAACAGGCTACAAAGAGGCAAAGAAAAACTACATTCTTTTGATCCCGAAGCCGGGCATGCACATCATAGAAGGAACATGGAGGACGATGTTAGACATGTGGAGGAGCTCAACTTCCGCAAGACCTTATACACCATGGAAGAATGGGTTGAGAATTTTTTCTCTATACTTGAGAGACTAGAGAAATCAAGGAAGAATGCATCATAAGGACAAGGTTCAGGGCATGGAGGTAATGGAGATAATGGATGAGATCCACCTCCTTCTCATCCAGCAAGTGAAATTTCTTCCTCCTCTTCTCACCATCATCATAGGAATTTAGGAAATGTAGCTAATAAACCTTTCTTTAAGTTAGATGTCAAATTTTATCTACCCATGTATAATGGTGAAAGTAATGCAGAGAAACTTAACATTTGGATTAGGCAGCTTGAAGTATACTGCAAGATCCAACGATTGTGGAGGATGAGGCAAAGATCTAGTTGGATTCTCTTCGATTGAATGGAACAACTCTCATCTGGTGGGAGAGAAAACTTCAAGGCAGTATTAATTTGGGTAACCTTCTTTCCTCATGATAAAATTTTATTTCTACACTTAAAACTCAATTCTATCCCTTGGGTTATAAGAAAAAATCCTTAATGGAGTCGTAGTACGTAAGGCAAGGTAAAGAAAAAAACATGCAAAACTTCACCGAGGAATTTAGAAAACAAGCACTAAGTTTGGGCATTTCATTAGATTCACCTGAAGTTGTAACTAAGTACACTGTCTCACTACATAGTTATACAATAAATTCATTATTGTTGTTTGAGCCTCCTACCATTGATGAGGCTAGTGTAAAGGCCATGCACATATAAAGTAGGGGGGTGCATGAACAAAGTGACCACCCAAAAAGGACTTTCACAGCCAAAAGAAGGGGAGAAAAGCCCTCTTTCACACATTGTGAAAAAGAGGGACATGACAAAGAAAATTGTTGGAAGTTGCACCCTGAGTTGAGACTTGAGAGAAATGACAAAAAAGGGAAGCAACAGATCGCCACCACCATACAACAAAATCAATATTCTGAATCCGAGGAATATGAAAAGGTCACAGATGCAGGATTTGCACAAGGTAGACCAATTGACCTAGGGTTTGATTCCGACGATGAAATGAAGCTTGCAACCTTTGGGATCATAGCAAAAGGACCCATAGACTTGGGTTCTGATTCAGGTGATGAAACAAAAATATCAACAGATATTGTACCAAATATGAAAAGGACACTTATTGCGACGATGTTTCAAGAACTTAAAGAGATTAACCAAGGCATCCAAGTAGAAAATTTTGAGCTAAGAAGTCTCCTACAGGAAGCAAGGGAAGAAAAACAAAGGTTAATATGCCAGTTACAAGCTAAGGGTGAGGCCTTGGAACAATTGTGACATAACCAACCCGAGGTAAAAAGAAACCCTTTAATTTCATGTACTTTTCATGATGATGAAATTGATGCTTTTGAAAAACATACTATAGGGATCGGATTAGAACTACTGAAGAAGATGGGGTGTCAGGGAAAAGGCCTCAAAATCCATGGCCAAGGCATTGTAAACTACATCAAATTCAAGGAATTTTCACGTCGTTCAGGACTCGGATACACCCGAAAGGAAAAGGGAGAAAGCTTCAATATAACTAGTGACCAACCAACAATAGATGATGAAATCCGTTCCTCACAGTCCGGCGATAGTGAGGGCTCCATGAACACTTGTCAGAGGAACACCAAGGGAAAGCGCCCCAAGGTGACCCAAATAGTTTGGAGGAAAATAAATCGTTTTAGTTGTTGCAACGAAGTGGGACACCAACAAGCCATGTGTCCAATGATCCATGCCCTAGAAGCATTGATAGAGGAGCCGAAAGGTGAACATGTTCAAAAATGAATCCACCACATTCATGATGGTTTTCTTTATTAAGTTGGTTTTTTTAGAGCTAGTAGTTTGTTATGGCCACCATTGTAAAGCATACGTTGCAAGTAAATGTAAACATGATGGGTTTTCCCATCACTTTGAAAATCAACGATGATGTCTTGGCCTTTCCGTATGAGTAAGTTAAGGTATTGATTGTTTTTATGTAATCCTTGGACAACGAATGCGTGTTATAAACTCTTGGTAAGGAGGGGTTGTTCAGTCATGTGTGGTGTGCATGATTGAAAATGATGTACCATTTTTACGTGCAGGATATTGAAAGTATGGTTTTGAGTGTGTTAATGTTGTTTGGGTCCAAAATCTCTTCAGTGGGGAGGAATGATCCAAGTGGATCGAACAGGTCCAAGTACAAGTGGCTTAAGTACAAAGGCTCAAAAATCCAAGTGTCTGCAATGTGGAAAACTTAATGTCAAGTTGTATATCTCATATTTTTTATTCCAACGGTGCAGACGACACTCAATTCCAAGTCGATATGAAAGAATTAGGAGTAGTCAAAGTTTGAGGGTTGACTTGGTGATGTGGCAGACTAAGGAGGACACAATTTGGAATTTTTCTAGCCACCGTATTCCAGCTAGCTCTGGAAAAATTCCAGGAAAATTTGTGGTATGGTTAAAATCACTCCTTCGGTTATGTTCCAAAATTCTCAAAACCGATAGGTTGTTTTAAAGGATAAAGAAAAAATATATTCAAAATGCAGGGCGGGCCAAGACCCTCGCTACTGCATAAATTTTTTTTAATTAAGTTAAAGGGGGGTCGACGGCCATGACCCCGCTTCCCCCAGACATTACAGCATCCATATATATTAAAAAGGGTGGGGCCAATGGTCATGACCCCGCGACGGGCCAACCAACACGCTATGTGTACAAGGTGTCAGCGGAGATATGGGGGCAAGCCTCCCAATCCGGGCTCAACCCCCCTCAATGTACCCACTCAGAATTAAATTTAGTATGGTGGTTTTTATAACTAAAAAAGCGCTGTGGTTTTTATTAAAAAAAGTTTCTCCTGGCTACAGAGGGGGCAGGGTTTGACCACCCAACCCCCTCCCACAAACCAAGGATCTGAAACCAATTCAGCTATGAATTTCTTTGGGAAGTCTACCACACCTCCAATATATAAACCATTAATTTCAAAAGTGCACGCAGGAAGTTCAGGAGCGGGCACGAAAACCGAGATAGAAGAACCATGAGAAATGTGTAGGAAGGGGGTGGAACCATGATCTGAGCCATTTTCCAAAGGGGTCAGATTTTCACTTTGTCAGATTCAGGAAAATTTTATATGGATTCTGCACTACTCGATGCCACGAATCCAACGGTGCTATCCATTTCTTCATCAGAGGTCTGCAATTTTCGGGTAATTTTAGCTACAAAGGTATAAGGGTGTAATTTCTCATTTTTATACTTGTACTTTGATTTTCTGCCACTTGATGAAAGAGGGCCTCCCCACTATTTGAGCAGGTCCCAGAAACATAGTCCCTCATGGACGAACTCCGATATCAATTTTGTGTCTTCTTGCATGATGTTAATTGCTTCTCTCTTCTTATGTTTATGCCTTTAAAATTTCTTGTTTAAAGCTGCAATTTTCACATGTAATTCTTTAACACATCTCAAGAAAAATATTTTGGATCAGTTTACCAGATACATGAGAGAACCCACTAACTTCTTATACATAGTAGCATCAACTTCCTCACCTAAAGTGGCATTTTCTTTTCTCCAGTTGGTCACTATAGGAGTCCCCATGGGTTTGCATCGGTCCATGTGGAACTTATGAAGTATCTCATCGACATACTTTCCCTGATATACAAATAGATCCCCTTCTCCTGTCCATACTTCCAAACTGAGGAAATAGTGCATGAGACCCATGTCCTTCATTTCTAACTCTCTTGCAAGTTCCTCCTTGCCAGACTTGATGATTTGTTCATCACCGGTCAAAATCAAGTCATCAACATATAAGACTATAATCAAAAAATTACCTTCTACCATGATGTGGTAAAGGTTTTCATCCACTTTACTTTTGGTGAAGCTCAAACTGGTGAGGTAGTTATCAATCCTATTGTACCAAACACGGGGTGCTTGCTTCAACCCATATAATGATTTCTTGAGTTTGCACACATCTAAATCTCTGTCGAATGTCTCAAAACCTTCATTTTTTTCAAAGTACACCTCCTCCTCAATAAATTCATTGAGGAATGTTTTCTTCATATCCATATGGTGGATCTTCCACCCCATCTGTGCAGTTGAGAAACAATTTATCTAATGGAATAGTACCTTGCTACAAGAGAAAATATCTACGCATAATCAATCCCTTCAACCTGAGAGTACCCCTTGGACATGAATCTAGCATTATGATTCTCTATGCTTCCATATACTACATTATTTACCTTGTAATGTCATCTTGAACATACTACTGGTTTATTTTTTGGTCTTGGGACTACTTCCCAAACACTATTTCTGAAAATGGAATTATATTCCTCTACCATAGCATCAACCCATACAGGTTTATCTATTGCTTCCTCAAATGAGGCTAGTTTTGTCTCTACTAGCTCAGTCATCAGAGTCGTGTAGCCAGTGTATCGATCCAATGACCTCCTCTGTATGTGTTATGATGTGGGTGCTTCCACATTCTCTTTAGCATCCTGAAATAATATGTCAGCTTCCCTAGTTCATTTCCTTCTTTCACTGGATGTCTCTACTTGAGTAGCTTCCTCCACTCTCTACTCCTCTACTTGTGGTTTCTCCACATCTTCATAAGGTTCTTCCTTTGGAGTCAAAATATCCTGATTTTCATGCAGCTGAAGCTCCCTCTCAAGAGAACACTTCATTTTATTTTCCTCAACGAACTTCACATCTCTACAAACAAATTTCATCCTAATAGATGGTAAGTACACATGATATTTTTTATGTGTATTAGTGTACCCCAAAAATATCCCCAACTCAGTTGTTGGCTCTCTGGATTTTTCCTTGCTTCCTTGGAGACATGGAAATATATTGATGCTCTAAATATCATGAAGTGTGACACATCTAGTTTCTTCCCTGTAAAAGCTTCTTCTAGTGTACTCATCCCAAGAATCTGATGAAGGCTCCTGTTCAAGAAATAGACCATTTTGCTTCATGCTTAGGCCCACAGGTGTAGAAGTAGGCCCTGATCATACAAAATTTCCCTTTCTTCTCCCAAAATACCTATGTTCTTCCTCCCAGCCACCTGATTCTTCTGTGAGTTGTGGAGTGTTGTCAACTCCTGTCACATAACTTCCTTTGCATAGAATTTTTTAAACTCATTCAACACGTACTCACCATCATCATACCTCTTGTTAGGGTCCTATAATAATAGGGTTCATAGTTTTTGAATTGACTATTATTAGTCTTGTAAATATGTACATACCTTTCTTTCTGCAAGTTGTTTTCCCATATTTGAAAATAAAAAATGAAAAGAGGGTAAAAGTCCTAAAAGAAAAATCAAAGGACTTGAAAAGAAAAAGATAAAAAAGAATAGAAAAAATGGACCCCAAACACAAAAAAAAATGTAAGAATAAGACATGAAAGTGATGCAAGTCAAAATGTCACTACTTTTCACTTTAACTACAAATAAATGATTATGTGCAGCTTGTTCAAAATGCCATAATCCATGATGAGTTAAATAGTCTAATCTTAACTTTTTGATGCTTTGAATTTCATGTTTATAGATAGAGAATAAAGATCTGTCAAATAGTTTAAACTTGACAAATTAGTAGATATTTAGAGAATAAATGAGGAGCTCAACAGTTTAATCTGAGCCCTCGGATGAAATTAGGTTAGAGTTGGATAGTTTATGCTTTAAAAGAAAAATGGATTTAGGGTTGCAAGCTCAAATGCACCCATGTAAATAAAGGAAAAAATGGTAGAATAAATGACGGGTAGGCAGAAATCAGTTTTATAAGGCATGGATAAACATCATCTATAAAATTACTAATTTCCCTTCCCTCAAAATATTCCAGTATTCAAAACCTTCAGTTATAAAGGATTGGAGTATTTCAATGAATTTTTTTGGAGCTGAACCCAAGGCTTAATGACTTATTGGTACAAAGTATTGGATTTCCTTCATAAAAACCCTTTTCCTTAACCTTATCACACTTTTCCTAAAAACAAAATCCCTTTTCCTAAGGTAAAACACCTTTTTGCTTAGGAAAAGTAAAAATCAACTTAATTAATTTCATTTCATACAAAAACATTCAAAAAACCCACAAAAATGCATTGTTCTAAAGTATAAGTGTAAAAATGTGTAAAAAGGGGTGTAATATTCCCAAATTTTCACATCACATTTTGAATATTAAAGTCCTTGATTTTCTTAATAAATTAAGTAAATAAAATCCACTTGTAATGTGTGCATGTGGATATTCAAGATCTAGATTTAGGATCATGGAGTAGTGGAGCAGCTCCATTAATGGAAATCATGTATCATTTATGAGATAGATTATGGAGGAAGAAACATTCAAATAATATCATGGATCTTAAATATAAAATCATGAGGATCTTTGATAAGGTCGACTGAGATCATAGTGCATTCAAAGAAGAACATGAAGCACTTATGATAAGATAGTGGAGGAAGTGGTGCATTTAATGCACACATGGGGGAGAGGGTGATCACCCCATGTGAACTTGATGGAGGACATGAGGTTACAGTGCAGTCAAACATGGAGACTATGACCAAATGTACAATGCAGATTTGGATTCGACCTAGGCTATGGAAGGCTCATGCATATAATGAGGGTGGAGGCATAATGGAAGGCAGGATTTGGATAATTCATTTCTTGATCTATTTAGATCTAGATTTGTCTTAGGACATTTCTATGCAGACTTGGGCCGTTTATCAGAGTTTGCAGTGTTGTTTAGCAAAGGGTGTTCTTGAGCAGGAATCCCACCTCTTTCTTTGAGTAGCTCTGGAAAGAGGATTGTTCTTCATTCCTTATCAAGAATTGGTGCCACCTTCAGGAGGTATTTTCTAGCATTCATCTAGGAAACAAGTGGAGGATTCATCCTATCACTTTTTTCTTCAAATCCAGCCTTTTAGGAGCAGCAGATCTACATCCGGAATTTAGGCCACTGGGTTTTACCTCCATGCAGTAGTAGTCCCTTCAAGGATTGTGTAGTTCAGTCCTGTAGATCTATTGGAGGAAGGAATTTTCTGGTATTTCAGCTGGAAATCCTATGAGGGATCACCTCATGAAATTGGATCTATTGTTTCCATAACTTAGGAGATGATTTGACACATCTAGTAGTAGGCTAATGAGCCTTCCTCTCTAACAATGCAATTTTTTGAAGTTATTGTTCTTACAGCAGCTATTTTCTATTGGGAAAAATACTGAGAGGGGGGGGGGGGGTGGGGCTGAATCAGTATTTAGTGCAGACAATAAAACTACTTTCCTGAAGCCAACTTGTGTATATACGCAGATATCCTTTACAGAACTCGTGTATGTCCAGAGATCTAATTATGCATTTAATTCTTAACTTAGATCATTGCATTATTCATTCATCAGATGTTTTAGAAAACAGTAAACAGGTGCAGAAAGAACAGAATAATCATCACACATAAGCAACACACATGAACACCAGGATTTTATGTGGAAACCCAATTCGGGAGAAAACCACTGCTGCCGTCGTCTCAGTCTTCAATATTTATTATAAAGAAAACTTCTTACAACCATGTACTGGTGCAGACTCATACCAGCACGCAGGCACCCACTTGCAGAAGGCTACAACCTTCTCTCGTTTACCAGCCTCTCCTGGAAGGGAGCTACAAACCCCCTGTACTCGTTTACCAGCCACTCCTGGAAGGGAGCTACGACCCCCTGCTCTCGTTTACTAGCCTCTCCTGGAAGGGAGCTACAACCCCCCCCTACTGAAGGCTTCGACCCTCAGCACCACTGCAGACCACGTTTCATCAATTTTCAAATTGGATCAAACAGCTTCAACACAATCCTAAACATCTTTTTCCCATTGCATCAAACAGAACAGTGAAACCACTGTAACCATAATATCAGAGATAGCCCAGACTTCAGAATATATATGCAGAAACTCAATCAGCTTTGAGCAACCATCAGTTCAGATACCATACGCACTTTTCTTTAAACAGATCCGCGGATACACGCGCTTTTAATGTAGTGAACCCGCGTATACATCTGTGCACTTTTCAGGAAAACCCTAATAGTCCATATGCACCTTTGTTTAAACAGATCCGCGTACACACGCGCTTTCCATAAAACGAACCTGCGTATAGATCTATAAAAGATAAACTTTGCAGAACAGACCAGATCTATGAACTTACCCATATTTCTTCAATTTCTTCAATAGATTTGCGCCAGGTATTCATTACTTATTTTCAGATCATCCTAGAGATTCATCATTTCCAGATCTAGAGGATTTGAATCTTCATCACATTCATAGGTGCATCATAGATTCAAATCTATCGATTAAGAACAGAGTTCAACCATACAGATAAACTTCAGAGTGAAGTATTCATTAATGCCCAGACACTTGCACACCCTTGCACTATGAATTTCTTCTCCTTATATAGGTTTAGCCTTTGTCAATACCATGAGCCAAAACCACACCACTACTAATGGTATTCCTGGATGGGATCAAATAGATAATCCAGCGCTCAATACAATGGGTTAATACCATGGTAACACCCCTTGGTATTCTAAATTTAGAGCGCAAATGGGCATATGCGACTTGGCACGTATTTTTCCGCGTGCATACGCTACTTTGCCATAACGAACCCACGTATGCTTTGTGACACATCATATTTGTCATTTTCTGATACTTACTGGAATTCCTTTCTTCTATTACTTCTGAGCTGATCTGCAGATACATCATCAATAACTTCATCAAGCAGGTTCCATCAAAGTCAATACATTGTATCACATTGCCAACAATCTCCTCCTTAATATATCAAGCAGGTTTCCATCAAGTACAATACGTTTCCATCAAGAACAACTTCATCAAATAGGTTGCCATCAAGGACAACACATTGCATCTTATTTCATCAAGTAGGTTGCCATAAAGGACAACATATGCCAACAATCTCCCCCTTTGGACTTGATGGCAACCTTGATGGTGTTTGATCACCACAACAGATAGATACATTGATTATAACCATTATGATACTCTCCCCTTATTCAAACACCATGCTACTCTCCCCCTTTGACATCAAGGGCAAAGGGCGGATCAACATCAACACAAGGTTTTTCTTTCCTTGTAGAAAGAAGAGCTCTGTAGATCTGATGTGCATTGAAGTTACCATGCTTCCTCTAAGTTCATGCTGAGACTTCAACACAAAATTCAATGAAGTACATGACTCTATGACCTTTCCTATCACCAAGGACTCATAATTACATCAATGATCCAACCAAGTGGATTTACATAAGTGACTCAAGTACCCAACCAAGTGGGTTTACACATTTGACTCAACTACCCAACCAAGTGGGTTTACAAATTTGACTCAAGTACCCAACTAAGTGAGTTTACACATTTGAACAAGTCCTTACATGACTGAATATTACAATTTTACATCATAGGTCTCAACATGACCTTTTCATCAAATTACAAATATGTCCTTTTACAACAAATACCAAAAGGACCTCAAGAAAGAGATCATATTTCAGAATCATCATAACGCCAACAATGTATTACATTCAGCAAGGCTAATGCTCCCCCTGAAACTGTGCATCCAATGCATCCTTTCCACATGACCAGTGCTCCCCCTTAGCTTGTGCATCCTGACCACTTTCAATAGCAAATCATCAAGGCATCTTTATCAAGAGACATCAGAGAATGAAACAGAATTATGAAAACTGGAACACCACCAGAGATACCAAACAGCACTGCAGCTATGCTGAAGAATTCTGACCCCAAGTAAAATTTGTCAGCAACTAACCATACGCAGTTTGCTTTGCATAAACTCGCATATATACGCGACTTTTGTTCAGGAAACCCGCGTATCCAATTTAATCTTCTGAATTTAAGAAGTTTTTATTTTCTGCAACGCAGAGACTACTCCCAGCTTCTGTCTGAGATATTCGAACGCTTCTCTAGGCAGAGGTTTGGTAAATATATCAGCAACTTGTTCTTTGGAGGGAACATACTCCAACTTCACCTTTTGTTCAAGCACTTGTTCACGTAAGAAGTGATACTTGATGGGAATGTGCTTGCTCTTGGAATGCATAACATGATTCTTTGAAATACTGATGGCACTTGTATTATCACACATAATGGAGACAGGAGGTGTGCACTTGATTTGAAAGTATTGTAAGGTTTGCATCATCCAAAGAAGTTGTGTGAAACACGATGCGGCAGCCACATATTCTGCTTCTGTTGTAGATAAGGCAATAGATTTTTGCTTCTTGTTGAACCAAGATACTAACCGGGGCCCCATATAGAATGCTCCACCACTAGTGCTTTTCTGATCATCAACATTTCCAGCCCAATCTGCATCAGTGTAAGCATGAAGAGTAAGATCAACATTATTTGGATACCATAGTCCAAAGTCTTGAGTTCCTTGTAGATATTTGAATATTCTTTTGACAGCCTGAAGATGAGACTCTTTTGGATTAGCTTGGAATTTTCCAACAATCCCAACATCATGCATAATGTCTGGTCTAGTCCCAGTGAGATAAAGTAGACTTCCTATCATAGATCTGTATTCTGGTTGATTCACCGTGGGAGAATCATCATGAGAACTGAGATTACATCCGATTATCATTGGTGTACTTACAGGTTTGCACTCTTCCATGCCATACTTCTTCAGAATTTGCTTAAGGTATTTTTCTTGTGATAAGAATCTACCATCTGTAGTTTGATGCACTTGCAAGCCAAGAAAGAATGTTAGTTCCCCAAGTAAAGACATTTCAAATTCTTGCTACATGACAGAAGCAAATTTCTGACTCATAGATTATTCATTACTTCCAAAAATGATATCATCAACATATACAACCACAATCAATAGTTTATCATTTTCAATTTTTGTGTATAAGTTGCTATCAGCAGACCCCTTTGAAAATCCTTGTTGATGAAGATATTTGTCAAGGCGATAATACCATGCCCTTGGAGCTTGTTTGAGACCATATAGAGCCTTTTTAAGTCTACAAACAAGATTTTCATCATTTCCCAAAATGAATCCTTTTGGTTGTTCTATGTAAACTTCTTCTTCTAGATCACCATTGAGAAATGCAAATTTAACATCCATTTGATAAACTTTGATTTGTTGAAAACTTGAAAAAGCAAGAAACATTCTTATGGCTTCAAGTCTAGCTACAGGAGCAAAATTTTCTTCAAAGTCTATACCTTCTTGTTGAGTATACCCCTTGCAAACAAGTCTAGCTTTGTTTCTTACAACATCCCCATTCTCATTTAACTTGTTTTTGAATATTCATTTAGTTCCAATGACATTTTTGTTATGAGATCTTGGTACTAATTCCCAAGTGTGATTCTTTTCAATTTTATCAAGCTCTTCATTCATGGCTTGAACCCAACATTCATCTTTTCTAGCTTGATTGACATTGTGTGGTTCAATAGTGGATAGAAATGCCAGATAGCTAGAAGATCCCACAAGAGTCCTTCTGGTTTGTACTCCTGCTCCCTTATCTCCCAAAATTTGAGATTCAAGATGATTTTTTTGAACATATCTGGATGGAGCTTTTTCAGATAAATCATCTTCAGGTTCTTCATTGGGTTCACTGTTTATATCATTGCTATTTGATGTGGAAGGGCATAAATCGCCATCGTCTTCATTTTTTATCTGTTTTTCTTCTTTTGGGGCTGCAGGAGACTCATCAATAACAACATCAATACATTCAACAATTTTCCGAAGTCTTTTATTGTTGCATTTATAAGCTCTACTCGTGGAGGAGTAACCAAAAAGTATTCCTTCATCTTCTCTAGGTTCAAAATTGCCAAGTTTTTCATCATTATTTTTGATAAATCATTTACTTCCAAAAACTCTGAAATGCTTCACAGAGGGAAATTACCATACCAGAGTTCATATGGAGTTTTGTCACTATTTACACGAACATGTGCTTTTTTGAGAATGTTTACCGTTGTATGTGCTGCTTCTCCCCAAAATGTGTCGGGTGTTCCAGAATAATCAAGCATAGCTCTAGCCATTTGTTGAACTGTTCTATTCATTCTTTCTACTACGCCATTTTGTTGTGGAGTGCCAGCTACAAAGAAATATCTTTTTATGCCATGTTGTTCACAAAATTCAAGGAATTCATCTGAAGTATATTCTCCTCCTCGATCAGATCTAAGACATTTGAGTTTTAGATCTAATTCATTTTCAACCAGAGCCTTGAAGATCTGAAATTTCTCAAAGGCTTCGTCTTTGTGTTTAAGCAACCCAATCCAACACATTCTAGAGAAATCATCAATAAATAAGATATAGTATTGTTCACCACGAGGTAAATTTTTCCTCATAGGTCCACATATGTCAGTATGAATGAGTTCAAGAGGCCTACTTGATGATCCTTCCTTGGCATTAAATTGCACTCTGGTCTGCTTGCCGAATTGGCAAGATTTGCATATGATACTTTCAGGTAGAGTAATATTGGGAAGACCACGAACAACATTAAGTCTGTTTGATATGTTGATTTGAGAGAAGCTTAGATGCCCCAACCTTCTATGCCATAGCCAATTTTCTGAAGATTGACTCAAGTAACATTGTTCTTTGCAGTTCTTCAATACATACAGGTTGCTTGGAGTTCTTTTCCCTTTTATAATTGTTTTTCCTGTATCAAGATCATGAACCACACATTCTTTTGAACTAAAGACAACTTCAGTTCCTTGATCACACATTTGACTTACACTTAGCAGGTTATGCCTTAATCCATCCACATACATGAAATCATTAGCCTTCACCTTTTCCTTTAGAAACACGGACCCTTTTCCTTTAATTACAGCAGGATTATCATTTCCAAATGTAACTTTCTTTTCCTTTTCTAGAGCACTATATGCAAGAAGTTTGTGTTTGTCACCTGTCATGTGTCTTGAGCATCCACTATCAATGTACCATTGATTTTCTTCTCCTTCTGCGAATAACGCTATGCCACAATTTTCAACCTGTAATTCCTTATTTTTCCATACTTTGGATCTTGAAGGGAAATGCTCTTTTGGCTGAACTTTGCTCCTGCATTCAGATTCTTCATGCCCAAAGTTATTGCAATAAGCACATTCAACTTAATTTAGAAGAGGAGAAAAGTTGTTATCGGTATTCTTCTCAAATTCAATCCTTTTCTTTCTTGCTTCTCTAGTCATGATAGTTTTATATGCAACACATTGAACAGCTTTATGAGCAAAATTGTGACATGAGAAACATTGTCCATTGAAGAAGAAATTTCTGCGATCATGAAATCTTCTACTTGGATTTACCTGTTGATTGGTGTTTCTTTGAGAGATATTCCTGTTAGTATTCTTTGAATTGAGATGATCATGCTTTACCTGCAATGAATCTTTATTCCCTTGCTGAGTGGCCGAATTTTGTAAACCGGCTGTAACTGCTTTTAGATAATTTGGTGCTGAAGTTTGAGAGGATTCTCCGATATATCCAAGACTTGTTTTTATAAGAGGAGAACGTTGTACCTTGATAATCTCATCTAAGGTTTCAAATCCTTTAGAAAATCTAAGATTCAAATTTTTTACTTTCTCAGAATATTTTCTTAGACTTACCACTTCACAGTCTAATTTCTCAATGCGTTTCTTTCCTTCTTCAACCTGCTTTTCCAGAGTCTCTATGGTTATTTTCCTTTCTTCTAAGAGTATTTTACTTTCTTTTAAGCATAATTTGAGTTGATTTTTTTCTTCAAGAAAGTCATTTTCCTCTAGAGCATCCACAAAAATATCCTTTTCTTCTTTAGATTCAAATGCCATGAGAAGTCTAAGATCTTGTTCACATTCATCTTCACTATCAGATAGCTCATCATTGTCTTCATGAATATAATAACTTTTTCTAGTGTTAAACCGATTCTTATTCCTTCTTGCTACTTCCTTCCCTTTTGCAGGTGTTTATTTATGAGGACACTTAGTAGCATAATGACCAATTCTTCCACACTCAAAACATTTGAAAGGAATCTTACCTCTGAATCGTCCTATGCCAAGTTGAAGTTTCTTTACAAAATTTGCCTCATCTTCTTCTGAGATATATCCTGATCCTTCTGGTTCTTGTACTTCTTTACCTTTTGTAGAAGCTCTGAAGACAGCCTCTTTGACTTCAGATGGTCCTCCTCTTATCATTTCATATGCGGTTAGTATGCCATGAAGTTGTACCATAGTAAGATTTTGAAGATCCTGTTTTTCTTCAAGAGCAGAAACTTTTGACTCAAATTTTGCTGTTAGTGATCTTAAAATTTTCTCAACCAAAGTAGATTCAGTTATTGTTTCTCCCAGATTTTTCATACAATTTACAACATCATCAACACGTAAAAGAAACTAGCAATACTCTCATCACTATGCATCTTCAAATTTTCATATTCAATTCTGAGAGTTTGGAGTTTTGCACTTTTTACCTTTGTATCACCTTCATAACTTAGAATGATTTTGTCCCACATTTCCTTTGCTGTATTTAGCTGCATGAATTTGACAAATTTAGATTCAGTCAAACTTCTTGTTATAGCATAGACCGCCTTTGCATTTGATTCATAATTCTTCTTTTCATTCAGATATGTTGGTATTGTAGCTGGATATTGATATCCTTGTAAAACAATGGCCCATACATCTGTTCCTATAGACTAAAGATATGACCTCATCCTTGTTTTCCAGAAGATTAAATTTCTTCCATTAAAGACCGGAGGCTTGATAGATGATGTTCCATCTTGATTGCTCATCTTGCTTGATCTTCCTTCTAGCGGCTAAGCTTTTTCAGAAGGACCTGATTTGATACCAATTGTTGGGAAAAATACTGCGAGGGGGGGGGGGTGAATCAGTATTTAGTGCAGACAATAAAAATTTCTACTTTTTCCTTTCTAAAAACCCATACGCTACTTTCCTGAAGCCAACTAGCGTATATACGTGGATATCCTTTACAGAACTCGCATATGTCCAGAGATATAATTATGCATTTAATTCTTAACTTAGATCATTGCATTATTCATTCATCAGATGTTTTAGAAAATAGTAAACAAGTGCAGAAAGAACATAATAATCATCACACATAAGCAACACACATGAACACCAGGATTTTAGGTGGAAACCCAATTCGGGAGAAAACCACCGATGCCGTCATCTCAGTCTTCAATATTTATTATAAAGAAAACTTCTTACAACCATGTACTGGCGCAGACTCATACCAGCACGCAGGCACCCACCTGCAGAAGGCTACAACCTTCTCTCATTTACCAGCCTCTCCTGGAAGGGAGCTACAAACCCCCTGTACTCGTTTACCAGCCACTCCTGGAAGGGAGCTACGACCCCCTGCTCTCGTTTACTAGCCTCTCCTGGAAGGGAGCTACAACCCCCCCTACTGAAGGCTTCGACCCTTAGCACCACTGTAGACCACGTTTCATCAATTTTCAAACTGGATCAAACAGCTTCAACACAATCCTAAACATCCTTTTCCCATTGCATCAAACAGAACAATGAAACCACTGTAACCAGAATATCAGAGATAGCCCAGACTTCATAATAGATATGCAGAAACTCAATCATCTTTGAGCAACCATCAGTTCAGATACCATACGTGCTTTTCTTTAAACAAATCCGCGTATACACGCGCTTTTAATGTAGCAAACTCGCGTATACATCTGTGCACTTTTCAGAAAAACCCTAACAGTCCATACGCGCCTTTGTTTAAACAGATCCGCGTATACACGCGCTTTCTATAAAACGAACCTGCGTATAGATCTATAAAATATAAACTTTTCAGAACAGACCAGATCTATGAACTTACCCATATTTCTTCAATTTCTTCAATAGATTTGCGCCAGGTATTCATTACTTCTTTTCAGATCATCCTAGAGATTCATCATTTCCAGATATAGAGGATTTGAATCTTCATCACATTCATAGGTGCATCATAGATTCAGATCTATTGATTAAGAACAGAGTTCAACCATATAGATAAACTTCAGAGTGAAGTATTCATTAATGCCCAGACACTTGCACACCCTTGCACTATGAATTTCTTCTCCTTATATAGGTTTAGCCTTTGTCAATACCATGAGCCAAAACCACACCACTACTAATGGTATTCCTGGACGGGATCAAATAGATAATCCAGCGCTCAATACAATGGGTTAATACCATGGTAACACCCCTTGGTATTCTAAATTTAGAGCGCAAATGGGCATACGCGACTTGGCACGTATTTTTCCGCGTGCATACGCTACTTCGCCGTAACAAACCCGCGTATGCTTTGTGACACATCATATTTATCATTTTCTGATACTTACTGGAATTCCTTTCTTCTGTTACTTCTGAGCTGATCTGCAGATACATCATCAATAACTTCATCAAGCAAGTTCCATCAAATTCAATAATGTGTATCACATTGCCAGCAATCTCCTCCTTAATTTATCAAGCAGGTTTCCATCAAGTACAATACGTTTCCATCAAGAAAAACTTCATCAAATAGGTTTCCATCAAGGACAACACATTGCATCTTATTTCATCAAGTAGGTTTCCATCAAGGACAACATATGCCAACATTTTCATTGGAGGAGATTGGAGGAGCTATATCTTGAGCTTTTAGCCCAAGGATCTAGTGAAGGGATTAGCCCTTCTTGCATAGATCTGGTTGTACATCACTGCAGCCATCATATCATTAGATCTAGCTTCAGATCTGCATTCCCAGCAGCATATATGTGAAGCCCAAAGAGGGTGGTTTTCTTAGACTTACAGATCTGAGAAATTCCTTCTGGGTTATCTTGGGAATCCATCATTGAGCCCAGATCTATAATTTCGGCATCATCAGAGCTCCCATTATTCCTAGATCTGAATTTTTATCTTTTAGGTAGTTTCAGTCCCTACAGTTGCAGTAGGGATAGCGTAGTTTACCTTCCAACATAGCAACAGTTACATAGGCCCTCTTGGGACATCATTACAAGGTCATTCTAGGCCACCCTTGTGGCTTGAGTGTCTCATATTTTAAGCAATGTTGTACTTGCTTTTTCACCTCCAAAATAATAAAATGGCTCAGTTATTTCTGTGCATTCTAATGTGTATAAAGATTTATTGTTTACTTTGATGTAGTTCTTATATTGTGTTTCAGTATTCTTGCATTCTCCCTTTTGGGATACTACAGTGGTATCGTAGCATGATCTTTGGCTCATTTTGTGGACATTTCATCTTTTACATAAAAAGAAGAAGTAGATAGATGAGATCTATCATGGAGGATGATAATTCTGCCACTCCTTTCTTTAGATCCATGCAATATATCTCCAAGGAGGTCAATCCAATGAAGAAGGAAGGACAGAAAGAAGATCCAAGAAGAAGATGTGATGACGAAGGTCCAAGCACTTCCTATCAAAAAAGAAGAAAATTGGAGAATCTTAGATCTCCTCATAGATCCACTATGCCAACTTTCTTTGGAGATGGTGAAAGATGTAGAAATGAAGAAAGGAATGAACCTGAGAGTCATGATACTCTCATTCTATATCTTGAAGAGTAAAAAGCACAGTCTAGAGCATTCAAAGAGAAGCTAACTATCCAACAATTCTTCAAAATCAAAGAATAAAGAGGACCCTATAGCAGCAATAGAAGAAATAGGCATAATAGATTCCATTTGCCTACATTTGATGGATCTTCCTCAAGCACTGTTAAGTCTTGGAGGATAGAGTCAGATGCATTTTTCAGGCTACATCCTGTAGCTAAAAAATAGGTTGTTCAAATTGCAGCACTTCATATTTTAGGTGAAGCCAATGATTGGTGGTTTGGTCACATGGAACATGCAAAGGTGACTAAATATTCAGATTTCTTTCATAAGTTGAGGAAGGAATTTGATGTGAGAAAACCAGAGATGTGTCACAAAGTGACATTCCTAAGGAAACAAAGGAGGATGTCAATCTTGTCACTCTGGACAAGAAGTCACTACATTCACCACCAGCTGCAGAAGTACTTGCATCCAGATAAGAGACACTTGCAACTTTGCAAGATAGTCTTGAGCTCTTGACACATAGAGTCCCATGCATGATTCAGGAGATGTGTGAGGAAGAGGAGGAATATTATAGTGCTAGTACACTTGGATAAGAGCAGCCATCACTCTTACCAGCAGTTGGAGGCACTATTGTCCCAGTTGGAGGAACTCTTGTGATCTGGAAAGAGATTCCCACACATCAGTTGATCCAAGGTATGCATGAAATTTTATCACTTATTGTTTCAGTAGATCTTATTGGAACTTATGAGGACATTCCAATGCATAACCAAGGGTTAGAACAAAATGTTGATTTGAAGCAGCGACATATCACAGCGCAAAGGACCCTTGATCTAATCAAGGAGGAGATTAATAACTATCATAGTTCATCATTAATGAGCTACATTCAACCCCTTGAGTTGAAGAGTAGAGTTTCAGAAAATGGGATGGATATGATCCTTTGTACAATAACTGGTTGTGAGATCAGTATTGTACCTTGTTTTAAGACATCACATGTATTACCATGTAGATCTATAACGATGTCACTTAGTGGCTGTGAAAATGAAGAGACCCCATCATTCTTGGAGCATTTTGAAGGTAGCTTCACTCATGAAGAAATGGAGGTAAATATGGTAGATGGTAGACATCTTTGGATGAGGAAATTTTTCTCCTTTCTAGATGACACTTTCTCATTGAGCATCTTACTACTCAAAGAGAAGCTTCTACTTGTAGCAGATCCAAAACTTCTTTTTTTTAGAGGGCCTTTCGTGAAAAGAGAATTTGATTGAGAGATCTCATTGGAGGTGCACTTTCAACATTTCATGAAGTGTAAAGTTCTTCAACAGTTTGGGGAGGATGGTATTCTACAAAGGGAGGATACCATGATTATGCATGACATCATTCATCATCCACATTGGGATGAATGGGTGAGGATGATAAGCAAGGGGTTTCATGGCCACTTACAGATATATGACATGGGCCAGCAAGCTTGGTTACGTTGGTTTCCCTTGGGAGATTTTTGTCACTACCCAAAGGCTCCTATTTCTTTGATCCATGCTTTCAAAAACACTTATGAAATGAAGAAGGAGGCATGGCTTCCCTGGCTGCTCTTGGGTGAGTATGGTTACCATCCAATAGCTCATATTTTTCTGATTCATGCCTTGTGTATCAATGATAAAATGCAACAAAAGAATGCATGTTCATTTTGGTTTCCCTTGAGAGAGTTTGGCCACCACATTACATATCCTATGTCTATGTGTTTTGTATTGGGTAAAGCTTGGCATGATGCTCTCATGATGTGTATTGATGGTGTTTGTTTGTATTGGGATGATGTGACATTCCACATGTCAATCAGTATGCTTTTGCTCCATGATGCACATGAGGAGGAGAGAAAGCAGCAAGATCTCTTGTTGTTTTGGTTTTTTTTGGGCGAGTTTTGCTTGTCCATCTTACATGGAGGAGATGGAGGATGGCAGCAATGGGCCTTGCTCTGGTGGTTATTTCTGGGAGAATATGGTTTGACATTTTTTTCTACCCATATAACTCCTTTCCTTATTTTTCATAACGTTGGAATGATGCTTGGATCCAACAAGGCCAACAGAGCTAAGGATGAGAGCATATCAATGCTCATTCAAATTCATAAAACATGGGATGAGGAGATGTATTGTGAGATGGAGATTTTGTTTGTGGGAGGAGCCACTCTATTCTATGTATCTCATGTATTAATGATGATGTTGGACACCATAGGGTTTTCACTTGGTACTTTATGATGAAAGGAAGACATCTAACCATATAGTCAGAGGTCATTCTATGTAATTTTGAAAGACAACTTTGGAGCCAAACATGCATAACACATTGTAGCAAATGGAGGAAGCCTTCCTTATGTGGATGCCATTTGGAGGGGAATATATGGCTTTGCATATACTTTTGGAGTTTCTTGAGGACAAGCAACATTTTTCCCGGGAGGGGGGGGACTGTAATATTTCCAAATTTTCACATCATATTTGGAATATTAGAGTCCTTGATTTTCTTAATAAATTAATTAAATAAAAGGGTGGAGGGACCCACAAACCTCAAACATGAATAAAATCCACTTTTAATGTGTGTATGTGGATATTCTAGATCTAGATATAGGATCATGGAGTAGTGGAGAAGCTCCATTAATGGAGATCATATCTCATTTATGACATATATTATGGAGGATGAAACAGTCAAATAAGATCATGGATCTTAAATATAAAATCATGAGGATATTTGATAAGGTCAACTGAGATCATAGTGCATTTAAAGAAGAACACGAAGCACTTATGATAAGATAGTGGAGGAAGTGGTGCATTTAATGCACACATGATGGAGAGGGTGATCATCCCATGTGAACTTGATGGAGGACATGAGGTTACAGTGTAGTCAAACATGGAGACTATGATGACATGTACAATGTAGATTTCGAGTGGGCCTAAGCTATGGAAGGCTCATGCATATAATGAAGGTGGAGGCACAATGGAAGGCAGGATTTGGATAATTCATTTCTTGATTTGTTTAGATCTAGATTTGTCCTAGGACATTTCTATGCAAACTTGAGTTGTTTAGCAGAGTTTTCAATGCTGTTTAGCACAGAGTGTTCCCAAGTGGGAATTCCACCTCTTTCTTTGAGTAGCTCTGGAAAGAGGATTGTTCTTCATTCCTTATTAGGCATTGGTGCCATCTTCAGGAGGTTGTTTCTAACATTCAACTAGGAAACTAGTGGAGGATTCATCCTACCACTTTTCTCTTCATATCTAGCCTTTCAGGAGCAGAAAATATACATCCAGCATTTAGGCCATTTGGTTTTACCTCCATGCAGCAGTAGTCCCTTCAAGGATTGTGCAATTCAGTCTTATAGATCTATTGGAAGAAGGAATTTTCTGGTATTTCAGCTGTAAATCCTGTGAGGGATCACCTCCTCACATTGGATCTATTGTTTCCATCACTCAGGCGCTGATTTGACACATCTGGTAGTAGGCTAATGATCCTCCCTCTCTGACAGCATAGTTTTCTGAAGTTGTTGTTCTTACAACAACTATTTTCAGTGGAGGAGATTGGAGGATCTAGATCTTGGGCTTTTAGCCCAAGGATCTAGTGAAGGGATCAACCCTTCTTGCATAGATCTAATTGTACATCATTGCAACAGTCATATCATTAGATCTAGTTTCATATCTGCATTCCCAGTAGCATATATGTGAATCCCTAAGAGGGTGGTTTTCTTAGACACACATATTTAAGAAATCCCTTCTGGGTTATCTTGGCAATCCATCATTGAGCCCAGATCTATAATTTCAACATCATTAAAGCTCCCATTCTACCTAGATCTGATTTTTTATCTTTCAGGCGGTTGTAGTCCCTATAGTTGCAGCAGGGACAACGCAGTTTACCTTCCTTCAGAGCAGCAGTTACGCAGTCCCTCTTGGGACATCATTGTAGGGTCATTCTACGCCACCCTTGTGGCTTGAGTGTCTCATATTTTGAGCATGGTTGTACTTGATTTTTCACCTCCAAAAATAATAAAATGGCTCAACTATTTCTGTGCATTATAATGTGTATATAGATTTATTTTTTACTTTGCTGGAGCTCTTATAATGTGTTTCAGTATTACTGCATTCTCCCTTTTGGGATACTACAAGGGGCCACCATTATGAAAAATGTGCCAAAACACTTAAAACACACTTTACATAGTGAATTTATATGGCTCATCATATTCATTTTCATATTAACTTTAAATTAATTTATTAACTCCTTATAAATACCCCACCCTATAGTTATATTAATTCACTTTATTAAATATCCCAAACCCATATTATAAGTTTAACCTATGGTTTAAATTAATCCATGTGACATATTCATATTTTCCCCATAGGTTAAACATATATATTTTATTAAAAATCTGCCCTAAGGTCGCGTTACACCTCTAAATAAGTTATTTTCCATGTAAATCGTATATCCAGCCTATCCCATTGAAACATTAGATTTTATGTTAAAACCATGTTTTAACATAATAACATTAAACCTTCCACATAAAGCTCCCGGGCCCCACGCCCATCCACCCAAAAACTTCATCAATAGATCTGGACCATTCGTAATCCTTCTTCCAGATTCGAAAAAGAACAAGCCATATTGCAATTTCAATAACATTGTCGATAATCCATTTCAGATTTACGATATGGGCGGTATTGCCGTCTCCTCTCTCCTCCACGCGTCCATTCCTTAGAGGATCGCATCCCTTTGAGTGAAACTATTTACTGCCTTCATCTCATGCGATAACCTCTTGGCCGTATTCGACTCCCCAGTGTCAAACCACCTCCCATTTAACTTGACCCGCATTGAATACAGATACTGTTCCAAACCCAATTTTTTTATAAAACTGCATATTCACACATTTAAACCTTTTCCTACGTTTTCTACTCGTTTAACTATTTCCCATTGAAGAAACGACGTTGATGCCACATGTTCATGCACAAACAACCGGAATTTAGCCCAATTCATTGCTACAACTGCTTAGGGCTTCCTGTTTTCATCCAAAAAGACTTCGACCAACTTCCGAAAGCTCCTCAACTTCCAGAAACCCTATTTTCAAGTGAAATACTTAAAATAACAGGTATTTTTCAAGAAAAATACACTCCTTTCATTTGAAAAGAAGCATTGTCTGAATTTAAGCCTTGTAAAGCATGTTTGATTAAACAAAATACCCTAATTTCCTTCAAAAGTCATAGTTTCTTTAAAAACCTAATAAATTCATAGTTTTCTGAAGACTGTAACATGTTTTAAGCAAATTGAAGAAGTTAGGTATTTACAAACCCTTAGAGAACTTCTTATTGATTCAAAATCCTTTTCAAATATCCAGAACACCTTTTGTGCATGAACAAGAATGTTTTAGGTCCGTTTTACCCAAGAAATGAGCAGAAAACCCTTGATAAGTCTTTATTGAGTCTGTAAAAAGTTTAAAAGATTGATTTTGGAGCAGAATTGAAAGTTCGAACCAGAAGAAACCATAATTGTACCTATTTTTTTTCAAAAATTCATTTGTCAAACCAAACATACCTTCCGTAAACAATCTAAGCTTAAAAAAGAGTATAAAAAACCAAAAAATAGATTTTCTAACATCTAGAGGGAGAAATTGTCAACAAAAAATCCATTAATGGCTTCTAAAAGCACCATTGTCATAAATCCACTACAACCTCTTGTTGTAGATGTTGAGCATACCCCTTTAGCTGATTTGGATTATAAAATAAATTATCCAGTAATTAAATTCAATCTTCTCGATCTCCACTGCTAGAGCGTAGAAAAATATTTGGATTAGGGAGATGAAGTTCAAATTTGGGAGTCCAATTTACCCAAATATGTAGTTCCCCATACCCATCAGTGTCCAGAGGTCATTAGACTATGTCAAGCCCACTATTCCCCTTAATTAAGAGCTATTGTTAATACTGAGAAAGAATTATTGTTCACTATCATTGCGAAATCCATAAACCTAATGCTTTAGTTACAACTAGATCCTAATGCAGTCTGATTATCCATATAATCTCTTACAAAGATTTATCTCGAGTTAGACTTTCCTAAAAGATTTTAGATCTTCCAAACATTCATTCCTACGTATGTTGAAATCCCAAATATTAACCCTCCATATTCATCTTCCAAATTTCTTGAAGGATGAAGAAATGTTATTTCAATGGTGTCCTTTACTCTTGGTTATTTTACTGATGAGCACACTGATGAATATATTCTTCTTTTTCTATCCACTTTTGTGCCTGGTCAACCCCCCAGAGTAATTTATAACTATGATGAGTATATAGCTGATAGTATCAATGATTAGCTTGTAAAATTTCCCACTCAAATAGCCGGTCAGATATACCTCCTTCCTTTTTCATATGTTCCTTTACTTCTAAGTAGATAAATTCTCAATAACCCTTCAGAAGTTGGATGCAGAAGGTAATCTGATGTCAGTCATTTTCTGGAATTCTCTTATCAGAAAATAATCAACTGAGTTCACTTATGTGGATTTCATAGACTGTTTTGTTCACCCATTGATAAATATGCTTACAAACAGTGTACAAACAAGGATAAGTGATGGGATTAAGAAAGTGTTATTGTTATTAGAGCATAGCAGAACTAGTGATTGGTACCTTTACCAAAATCATACAGAGATTAGAGTCTATGGGTCAAACCTCTTGCCCTATAAATTACCAAAATAATTGCCAATGTGAGTGTTTGCCTTAGATTATATAAGACAAATTCTAAACTTAGATTCTATAAAAATTTTGGCTGCTAAAAAAGAGACTTAGTTCAAATAGAAAAACCAGGTGGGTCCTTTCATATGCAATGACAAGGAAGAAGGTGTACAGGTAGGAAAATAGTTGCTAGAATATAAATTTGATGTAAGTTTCTTATGGAACTATGATCCTTATGGAATACTCAGTAAGATAAGGGTGAAATGCAAATTAACCCCATATATTCATGATAAAAAGCCTGAAATTGAACAGTTTTCCAACTAAACAGAATGGCTGGAAAATACATTAATAGAAATAGTCAAACAAGGTGATACTAGTCACACTTTGAAGACTGTAAATCAGGAGGATAGAACCAAAAAGAGAATCAGAGAAGAAGGCACATATACAGCTGAAACAACAACATAAAATAGATTCAAGCTCAGATAAAATATGAAACCTAAGATAAATACAAGAGAGAAGGAAAATGAAACAATTGAGGTTTTAGATGAAGAGAATCCAAAGAAAAACATTGAGACTATTACAATAATTGAAAATGAGGAGGAAACTACTACTAACACTCAGATGATTGAAAAACAAAAAATCATGGAGGCATCTTCATCACAGTAGGCTAAAGATAAAGACATGGATATCAAAGAGAAATATAAAAAAATCAAGGCCAAGAATGAAGAGATAAAAAATGAAATCTACTCACAGTACTTGAAGCAAACACCAGGAATTCAAAGTAGGCCGCTTTCAGCCTTTGATTATACAAATAAAAAGTTTCTAATGACAATGCTACAACCAACAGTGCCTAAACCTACAACAACATCAGATTACAAGAGAGGTGATATTGAAATTCTAGTAGAAAGAATTCATCTCTTGGATCAGATTGAGTGTCACAAGCAAAGCTTAGAAATTATTTATTATACTATGACCACAAAGGAAATGAGTGCCCAGAAAATCCAGAACACTGTAAAAAATTTGAGAGATCATATTAGGATTTAAAAAGCTTCTTCCTATGCTAAAGATACTAGAATCAAGTCTTTAGAAGGACTAGTGATTGAAGTAGGGTATGACCCTTCAAATGTGAAAGCATCAGAAGAATTGGTGAATAAGAAAAATGTTGATATTGCAGAAGTTAGAAAGAAATTGGAACTACCTCCAATAGAACATATGAAGGCTAAGGAGATTGTGCAAGAGGCAAATAAAAGATATGAGATAATGAGTCTCATACTACAAATCACAACACAGATCAAGGAGATGGAGATTGAAATGGACAAGCTTGTGCAAGAGAAAGGAGCTGCAAAAACTCAAAGTGTTCTTCCTACAATCATTCCCATGGTAACAACAGTAGTTCCTTCAACTTTAACAGAAGACTTAGCACCAAAATTCCCACTGGCCACAACAGTGCCAGTCACTTCTTCCATTACTTCAGCAGTTCAACAGTTAGATGAGGCCAGTAAACTCATTGAAGCCATGGAAGATATGTCAATACAGAATAATAAAATCAATATATTGAAATAACAAATCAAGAACTTCCAAGAAATTAGAACAAATAAATGCTAAAATAGAGGAAGAAAAGGCGAAAAGTTTGAGTGAACAATTAAAGAATGTTGAAGTAGACTTAACCTTAAAAGAGCCCATGGCC
The DNA here is from genome assembly GCA_034641835.2 of Pinus albicaulis. NCBI lineage: Eukaryota > Viridiplantae > Streptophyta > Pinopsida > Pinales > Pinaceae > Pinus > Pinus albicaulis. Next base: position 247,456 of record JAXQQM020059390.1, on the reverse strand, counting down.
TACATCAAAATTCAGTTATGGTCCAAGATCATTGAGTCAATTAATGATACTTGGTCATCAATTCAAGTAATTTCTGAGCAGAAGGACTTGCTTAAGGTAGCCCAAGAATAAATATTGAAGACTAAAGAAGAGCTTGGTGCTAAACCTGAAGAAGCCCACAAAATAATCAAGTTTCTCAACACTAAAAACAAGAAAGAATTGGATGAGATAGGAATTACTGAAAGAACTGAAACAATTCTTGAGGTAAGAAAGGTGCTTTCAAAGAAAAATTTAATGAAACAGTTGGAAGAGAAGTGTCAAAATATGTATTGAGCCATCACTAAATTCATGGTTATGTTTGACACATTAAGACAAAAAGGCTTGCCAAACATTATTGTTACCAATGATAAACTGATGAAGCAAGAAGATTACAACAAGAAGATAAGATATTTTACTAGAGATCAAGTGAACAAGGCAGATTGGTAAGGAGTCCCCACAAGTAAAGTGTTGCACAAGAGTGTTGAAAACTTGTTTTATTTACAACATGAGATAAAACATCTCTTTGTAGTGTGCCAACATTTGTTAGGTACATAGAGGCTGATGATAATTTTAGAAAAATTACAAGGATTAAGTTACTAGATGAAGAGTTTTGGCAAAAACTCACAGATTTACTAAAAAAGAAAGTTTGCAGTGAAAGAAGATGAAGAGACAAAGTGTTGTTTTTACATAGTAAAAACAGATTTTTAAAGGCAATAAAACAGTCAAACAATAGGCTAAAGTGTATCAGTTAAAGAGTATCAGATGAGAGATAAATATTCAAAACTTATTGAAGATCCAGCGCTAGCATTGAAGACACCTCAAATAGCCAGCTACAACCTAAGTCCAACAAGAAAAATACTTTATTTAATAAATAGGACAGTTTGCAAGCTTGTTATGCAGCTATCACTATATTTTTGTAAAAGATATTTTATTTTCCATAGAAAGTTCCTATGCTTTTTCTAGGATATTTTGTATTACTTTTTGTATATATACTTCATTACTTAAACTATTAGTGTGGAATAAATTGCTGAAGATTTCTATAGTCAATTTTTCTGTATCTGAGCGGTTTTTGTTCCAAGTTTCAAGTTAGCAGGCTGGATCAAAGAAATAAAGCATCATATTTCATGATTCATGTGTTGGGCCACTTAAGTGAAGTACTCTCTTCTGTTATTTGTTAAATCTTCTTATGTTTTCAATTCATATATAAATGTGTTCTAAATTTTAATGTGAAATAAGAAAGTTATATATCAGAATTTGTTAAAAGCACTCTATTATTTACTGGTTTCATTTTAATTTTTTCTGTTGATATCGAGACTAGGGAACCCTTAATTTCTCCCTAATTTCGATTGAACTCTACCTCCTCATTCCTTATCTGGATCCAAGAATCCTTGATTTCTCTTTATCCCGATTAAACCACTTCCTAATCAACCTCAAATATCTTGAGTGACTCTTCTATCTTGCCCTAAAAAATATTTGACTTTATACCTTGATCCTGATCTCTCTGCTTGACACATTGACTCCATTTTCCGAATGGAAAAACAGATCTATCACTATCCATCTTAGTAAGTCATTTTTTCCCACCAAACAAACCAAATATCAAAACCAAATTGCACCATATAGCTAGCCTAATATCATATATAAAAACAGTTAAATCTTATAGAGAGAGCCCTCTCTGAGACTTAGGAAGGTTATATCCTAAAGCTTAAAAGTAGGTTTGTAGTTGCCTCTAATATTCTTTAAACTATAAAATTAAAATCTCACAACTTTGGGAATTATTAGAGTGATAACATGTTGACGACTCAACTTGGGAACTAACCAATCCTCAGTTTTTAAATAGTTCTTAAAGGAAATATTTTTATTATCTTTTCACCTTAAAGATGGTTTCAATAAGTTGTGAGTATATTTTCATTAAAAATTGTAATTCTTGCTTCCAGAGAAGTCTACTATACCAGGTCAAATCCAGATCCACAACCTGCTCCAATAGTACATAATCCTGACAGAATTGGGAAAAAGAATAAAAAAGTAGAAGATTTAGATAATGAAGTTTCCTTAGTTAGAGAAAATTCAGTTCCAAAACAATTCGCAAATATACAAGACATTGATTTTGACTTAAATTTTGAACATTCTTTATTCAGAAACAAATTAGAAAGTGATTTAAATAGCACTGTTATAGATCCTAATTTTATTTCATCTCTTGAAATTAAACATGAAACTGTTTCAGTAGATTCTGAATCAAAGATCTTTGAGGCTTATGATAAACTTGATGAAATAAATGCTACTATACTTAAGGAAATATATGAAGCTATTTTTTAGCATTCAGTTGAATTAGCTGCTTTATCAGCTTATACCCCTAAGCCTTCTACCACTCATTTAGATACTAGTCTTTTAGAGTCACAAGGTTCATCTCTATTTACTACCACATCATCCATTATATCCACCACACTTCATTCCACAGATCCATTTATTCCTAAACAACCATTTCAACCTAGAGTATTATTCCCATCCTCCACCACCTCATCTCCATCCACTAGTTTTCCTTCTGCATTTTTCAATACATCATTCTCATCTCCTAGCACTTCTTCATACTTCCCAACTTCATAATTTTGTTTCTCAACCACATTTTCTGGTACATATTCCTATATCACAATCTCATCTGCAATTTCTTCAAATACATCAGAAAGTGCTTCTAGCTCTGCCCCAAATACTTCCAACTTATCCCCAAGCCAAGCTATAATTGAAGCCATGGCTACTAGATATTCTCCCTTAACCCTTCCAGCCCAGTTACATGACATGCCCCAAGAATATCAAAGTAAAATACCTCAATTTGATGCAACCACTCAATACACTGCCAAACAACATGTAAATAAGATGAAAAACTATTTTTAACTTCATGAAATATATGAGTCTGATGTCCAAATGAGACTATTTGCTCAACCATTAACTAATGAGGTTAAAAAATGGTTTAAAGGTTTAAATCATAGTAGTATTGCTGATTTAGCAGTTTTTCATATATTATTCATTAATAAATGGGAAAAGAAGAAAAATCCATTGCAAATATTATCAGAATTTGAAAGTATTAAAAGAGCACCTAATGAGACAATCTAGGATTATTGCACTTGATACAATAGCATTTATAATTCAATTCCTGCTAATATTAAATCATGTCCTAATTCTGTGCTTCTCAAATTCCCTGATAGATTTGATACAAACATAGCATATCAACTGAGAGAGATGAATCCTGAAAATTTAGAGAAGATGCAAAGTAATGCTATTAGTGTAGAGGCAATTTTTTTAGCTAGAAAAATTAGATTAAGGAATGAGAGGAGAGTAACAATAAAAGAAGAAGCTTCTAGTTCAGATTTAAAGATAGATCAATTGGAAAAAAAAATAGAGATAATGATGGATAGATTAGATAATATAGAAAGGAGGCCACAATGGGATAACCAACAGAAAATTAGAAATCCTAATTTCAGGAAAAACACTAACATAGGAAAATCTAGAGAATCACCGCCTGACCAAAAAATAATACCACCTTTCCAAGAGAGCTATGTTGAATGTTCTCATTCGAATGAAGATGATGAAGAAAAAATAAATACAATGGGTATAAATGATGATAACAATATCTTTCTTACACAATAATATCAGGAGTTATATGATTTACAACAAATGCAACTAGATTATGGTGAATCATTTGATTACAAACAAGGTTATGATTTTTCTATCAATCAAATACATAAGAAATATAACCTTAGGAGGAAGAAAAACAAAGAGCCTTCTACTAAGAAATTTTTTCGAACACAAAAAAAGATATCAGTAGAAGAAACCACTACTAAAGTACTGCAAATTCTCCCTAGGGATAACAAGCAAAACTCCAATTAATCCCAGAAAATTTCAAGCCCTAAAATTTCACCTAGTCCCAATATTGTTGACATAACATATGAGGCTGTCCAAACATCAACAGATTCACAAAAATCTGTTATTGTAAAGACAATTAATTCTGCTAAAACAATAATTTTAGACTCCAAGACACCCACTGTTGATCCAAACGCTGTCACTACTAAAACAACTTCTGAAAATACAAAATATGAAAAAACATCTATTGCTTCTCAAACTATTCCTGAAAAGAAAACTAAAAATGTTAATACAGTAGAAACACAAACTGAAAGTGAGAAAATAGCTGTAGAAAAAGAAGATAAACCTACTCAAACTACAGTTACTAAAGAAGATATAATTCAGCTAAGTAAATCACAAGCTCCATTTAATATCCAAGCTAAAATTAAAAAATTAAAAATACCATTTCCTCTGACAGAATTGGTAAAACATGATTTCTACAAAACAACTATCATTGAAACCTTAAACATGAATTATGGGGAAGATTCTGTAAATCTAAGTGATGATCAACTAGAGTTAAGTTTTGGTCCTGATGTTAATGGAAAACACCAAGATATAGCGGTTCCACCATTTTACATTAGCTTAATTGTTCATGATGAAATATTACACAATGCAATGTTATATTCAGGGGCTTCACACAATTTGATGCCAAAAGCAATAATGGAAACCCTTAATTTAGATATCAGTAGGCCTTACAAAGATGTATTTTCATTTGATTCCAGCAAAGTCAAATGTAGATATTTGTGATCAGATTAGTTCAATATCCTAGTAAAAGCATACTCATGGACATTGTAGTAGCTGACATCCCTCTCAACTATGGAATACTCTTATCTCACTGATGAGGAGCTAAATTGCAGGGATCTCTACAACTTGATATGCCATATGCAACAATATCAATTTTTTTGCCAACCAAAGAAACATTATAGAGAAACATTGATGAAATATATGGTGATTAGTGTGGAAAGACCAAGAAATTACCCAATTTACAATACACCTACTGACATGGATTCATTCATGTTATGCAACTCTGAAATTGATATTGAAATCAAAACTGAACTAAAAGATAAAAGCAAAACACCACATAGTGAAACCATCTTTCATGAATCATTATGGAACCTAGATTTTGATGGTTCAGTCAATAAATTAGGAGCAGAAGCAGGAGTTTGGATAAATAATATGGAAAACAATCATGCAAAAGGCCATGCTTTGAGACTGAATTTTAAATGTACCAACAACATGGTTGAATATGAAGCTCTTATTTTAGGACTGCAAATTGTTAGGAATTTAGGAGGTAAAAGAATATCAATTATGGGAGACTCAGAGTTAATTGTGAAGTAGATAAATGGAGAATATTTCTGTTTATATTCCAAGATTAAGCCGATGTAGAGAAACTGTTTAATATTTGATCAAATAATTGTTAGAATGTGATTTTTACGCAATACCAAGAAAACAAAACATACAGGCTCACTGCTTAGCAACCTTTTCTAGTACTTGCAATATTCCTTTTCAACCAAATCATAGATATATTGTAGAAGTAAAACACATACCTATAATTCATGATAATCTTAAATATTGGAAAATGTTCTCACAAGATGAACAAATTTATCATTTCATGAATAATGAAGGGGAATTTCAGAATTGTAAAATAGATACATATTGTACCATTGATCATAACTTAGATAGTGAAATTGATTTCAATAATGTAAATGTAAATAACTTAATTTTTGCTAAACCTATTAAATTTAGTCAATTAGACATAGATAATTTCGAAAAAGTAGAGATTGAAGAGTTAGCAGATGATGAATCTGATATTTTGAACCTACAAGATAACCTTTTACCAAAAGGCTTAACTCCTTTAGAAGATCTATTTGACTCTAATGATGTTGCAAGAAAACCTAAAATGGAGCCACTTAGATCTGATATTGAGGAGTGTAATATACATACAGAGTTAAAACCTAAAATGATTAAACTTTCCAAAGCTTTACCTTAGGAAGAAAATGTAAAATACATAGCTCTGTTTGAGGAATTTCAAGATGTTTTTGCTTGGAGTTATGAGGAGTTAAAATCCTATGACACTAGCATAATATAACATAAGATACCCATAAAAGAGGAACAAAAACCTTTTAAACAGAAGTTAAGAAGGATCAATCCTATTTTGATGCCTTTAATTGAGAAAGAGGTAAAAAGAATGTATGATGCCCAAATAATTGGACCAATCAGATTTTCTGATTGGGTTTCTAATCTAGGTCCCACTAGAAAAAAGACAGGATAAATTAGATTATGTGTTGATTTCAGAAATTTAAATAAGGTGTCCTTAAAATACAATTACCCTTTACCAAAAATGGAACACGTTCTACAAAGGGTAGTTGGTTCTTCCAGAATTTCATTGGTAGATGGATTCTCTGGATATAACTAGATTCTAGTCCAACCAGAAGATAAAGCCAAAACTACCTTTACTACTCCATGGGGCACTTTTATGTATGAAAAAATGTCTTTTGGGTTAATTAATGCAGGAGCCACTTTTCAAAGAGTTATGGATATAGTCTTTGCAAAGGAGATTCATGAATTCCTAGGAAATAATCAAGTTTCTCAAAGACTAAAGAAGAGCTTGGTGCCAAACCTAAAGAAGCCCATGAAATAATCAAGTTTCTCAACACTAAAAACAAGCAAGAATTGGATGAGATAGGAATTACTGACAGAACTAAGAAAATTCTTGAGGTAAGAAAGGTACTTTCAAAGAAAAACTTAACGAAGTAGTTGGAAGAGAAGTGTGAGAATATGGATTTAGACATAACTAAATTTAGGGCTAAGTTTGACACATTAACACAAAAAGGCTTGCGAAACATTCTTGTTACCAATGATAAAATGATGAAGCAAGAATATTACAACAAGAAAATAAGAGACTTTACTAGAGATCAATTGAACAAGGAAGATTGGCAAGGAGTTCCCATAGGTAAAGTGTTGCATAAGAGTGTTGAAAACGTGTTTTAATTACAACATGAGATAAAACATCTCTTTGTAGTGAAGCCAACCATTGTTAGATACATAGAGGCTGATGAGAATTTTAGAAAAATTACAAATATTAAGTTACCAGATGAAGAGGTTTGGCAGAAACTCACAGATTTACTGTAAAAAGACAGTTTACAGTGAAAGAAGATGAAAAGGTGAAGTGTTGTTTTTACACAGTAAAAACATATTTTTAAACGAAGTAAAAAAGTCAAAGAATAGGCTAAAGTGCATTAGTTAAAGAATATCAGATGAGAGATAAAGCTTCAAAACTTATTGAAGATCTAGTGCTAGCATTGAAGACACCTCAAACAGGTAGCTACAGCCTAAGTCCAATAAGAAAGATACTTTATTTAATAAATAGGACATCTTGCAAGCTTGCTATGTATCTATCACTATATTTTTGTAAAAGATATTTTATTTTCCATAGAAAGTTCCTATGTTTTTTCTAGGATATTTTGTATTAATTTTTGTATAGATACTTCATTACTTAAAGTATCAGTGTGGAATAAATTGATGAAGATTTCTATAGTCAATATTTCTATACCTGAGGGGTTTTTGTTCCAAGTTTCAAGTTAGCAGGCTGTATCAAAGCAATAAAGCATCATATTTCATGATTCATTTGTTGGGCCACTTAAGTGAAGTAATTTGCTCTGTTATTTATTAAATCTTCTTATGTTTTCCATTCATACATAAATGTGTTCTAAATTTTAATGTGAAATCAGGAAGTGATATATCAGAATTTGTTAAAAGCACTCTGTTATTTACTAGTTTCATTTTAATGTTTTTTGCTGATATCCAAACTAGGGAACCCTTAATTTCTCCCTAATTTCGATTGAACTCTACCTCTTCATTCCTTATTCAGATCCAAGAATCCTTGATTGTTCTTTATCTCGATTAAACCACTTCACCAATCAACCTCAAAGATCTTGAGTGAATCTGCTATCTTGTCTTGAAAATATTTGACTTTAGACCTTGATCCTGATCTGTTTGCTTGACACATTGACTCCATTTTACCAATGGAAGAACATATATATCACTATCTATCTCAGTAAGTGATTTTTTCCCACCAAAACAAACCAAATATCAAAACCAAATTGCACCATATAGCTAGCCTAATAACATATATAAAAAAAAAATGTAAATCTTATAGAGAGAGCCCTCTCTGCGCCTTAGGAAGGATATATCCTATAGCTTAAAAGTAGGTTTTTGGTTACCTCCAATATTCTTTAAACTATAAAATTAAAATCTCACAACTTTGGGAATTATTAGAGTGATAACATGTTGGCAACTCCACTTGGGAACTAACCAATCCTCAGCTTTTAAATAGGTCTTAAAGAATATATTTTTATTATATTTTCACCTTAAAGGTGGTTTTAATAAGTTGTGAGTATATTTTCATTAAAAATTGTAATTTTGGCTTCCATAAGAGTCTACTATACCAGGTCAAATCTAGATCCACAACCTGCTGCAATAGAAGATAATCCTGACAGAATTGGGAAAAAAAATAAAAAAGTAGAAGATTTAGGTAATCAAGTTTCCTTAGTTAGAGCAAATTCCCTTCCAAAATAATTAGAAACTATAAAAGACATTGAATTTGACTTAAATTTTTAATATTCTTTATTCAGAAACAAATCAGAAAGTGATTTAAATAGCATTGTTATATATCCTAATTTTATTTCATCTCTTGAAATTAAACATGAAACTGTTTCAGTAGATTCTGAATCAAAGAGATTTGAGGCTTATGATAAACTTTATAAAATAAATTCTACTATACTGGAGGAAATAGATGAATCTATTTTTTAACATTCAGTTGAATTAGTTGCTTTATCAACTTATACCCCTAAGCCTTCTACCACTCATTTCGATACCAATGTTTTAGAGTCACAAGGTTCATCTCTATTTACTACCACATCATCCATTATCTCCACCACACTTCATTCCACAGATCCATTTATTCCTAAACACCATTTCAACCTAGAGTAGTATTCCCATGCTCCACCACCTCATCTCCATCCACTAGTTTTCCTTCTGCATTTTCCAATACGTCATTCTTGTCTCCTAGCACTTCATACTTCCCAACTTCATATTTTGGTTTCTCAACCACATTTTCTAGTACATCTTCCTATATCCCAATCTCATCTGCAATTTCTTCAAATACATCAGTGTGCTTCTAGCTCTACCGCAAATACTTCCAACTTACCCTCAAGCCAAGCTAGAATTCAAGCCATGGCTGCTAGATATGCTCCCTTAACCCTGCCAACCTAGTTACATGACATGCCCCAAGAATATCAAAGTAAAATACCTCAATTTGATGCAACTACTCAATACACTTCCCAACAGCATGTAAATAAGATGATAGACTATTTTGAATTTCATGAAATAGATGAGTCTGATGTCCAATTGAGACTGTTTTCTCAAACATTAAATAGTGAGGTTTAAAAATGATTTAAAGGTTTAAATCCTGGTAGTATTTCTGATTTATTAGTTTTTCATAGATTATTCATTAATAAATGGGAAAAGAAGAAAAATCCATTGAAAATATTATCAGAATTTGAAAGTATTAAAAGAGCACCTAATGAGACATTCCATGATTATTGCACTAGATACAATAACATTTATAATTCAATTCTTGTTAATCTTAAACCACATCCTGATTCTATGTTTCTCAAATTCCCTGATGGATTTGATACAGACATAGCATATCAATTGAGAGATATGAATCCTGAAACTTTAGAGAATATGCAAAGTAATGTTGTTAGTGTAGAGGCAAATTTTTTAGCTAGAAAAGTTAGATTAAGGAATGAGTGGAGAGTAACAATAAAAGAAGAAGCTTCTAGTTCAGATTTAAAGATAGATAAATTAGAAAAAACATTAGAGACAATTATGGATATATTAGATAATATAGAAAGGAGGCCACAATGGGATAACCAATAGCAAATTAGAAATCATAATTTCAGCAAAAACACTAACATAGGGAAATCTAGAGAATCAACACTTGACCAAAAAATAAGACCATCCTTCCAAGAGAACTATGTTGAATGTTCTCATTAGAACTAAGATGGTGAAGACAGAATAAATATAATGGGTATAAATTATGATAACAATATCCTTCTTACACAAGAAGATCAAGAGTTATATGATTTACAACAAATGCAATTAGATTCTGGTGAATCATTTGATTACAAACAAGGTTATGATTTTTCTATCAATGAAGTACATAAATAATATAACCTTAGAAGCAAGAAAAACACATAGCCTTCTACTATGAAATTTTTTCAAACACAAACAAAGAAATAAGTAGAAGCAACCACTACTAAAGTTCTGCAAATTCTCCCTAGGGAAAACAAGCAAACAATTCATCCCAGAAAATTTCAAGCCCTAAAATTTTACCTAGTCCCAAGATTGTTGACATAACAGATGAGGTTGTCCAAACATCAATAGACTCAACAAAATCTGCTATTGTAAAGACAATTAATTCTGCTAAAACAACAATTTTAGACTCCAAGACACCCATTGTTAATCCAAAAGATGTCACTACTAAAACAACTTCTGAAAATGCAAAATCTAAAAAACATCTATTTCTTCTCAAACTATTCCTGAAAAGAAAACTAAAAATGTTAAGACAGTAGAAACACAAACTGAAAGTGAGAAAATGCTATAGAAAAAGAAGATAAACATACGGAAACTACAATTACTAAATAAGATATAATTCAGCTAAGTAAATCACAAGCTCTATTTAATATCCAAGCTAAAATTGAAAAATTAAAAATACCAATTCCTCTGAATTGGTAAAACATGATTTCCACAAAACAACTATCACTGAAACCTTAATCATTAATGATGGGGAAGATTCAGTAAATCTAAGTGATGATCAACTAGAATTAATTTTTGGTCCTGATGTTAATGGAAAACACCAAGATGGAGCAGTTCTACCATTTTACATTAGCTTAATTGTTCATGATGAAATATTACACAATGCAATGCTAGATTCAGGGGCTTCACACAATTTGATGCCAAAAGAAATAATGGAAACCCTGAATTTAGATATCACTAGGCCTTACAAAGATGTATTTTCATTTGATTCTAGCAAAGTCAAATGTAAAGATTTTTGTGTCACATTAGTTCAATATCCTGGTAAAAGAATACTCATGGACATTGTAGTAGCTGACATCCCTCTCAACTATGGAATGCTCTTATCTCGCTGATGGGGAGCTAAATTGCAAGGATCTCTGCAACTTGATATGTCATATGCAAAAATATCAGTTTTTTTCCCAACCAAAGAAACATTATAGAGAAACATTGATGAAATATATGGTGAGTAGCATAGAAAGACCAAGAAATTACCCAATTTAGAATACACCTACGAACATGGATTCATTCATCTTATGCAACTCTGAAACTGATATTGAATCGAAACTGAACTGAAGATAAAAACAAAACGCCACACAGTGCAAACATCTTTCATGAATAATTATGGAAGCTAGATTTTGATGGTTCATTCAATAAATTAGGATCAGGAGAAGGAGTTTGGATAACTAATATGGAAAAAAATCATGCAAAAGGCCATGCTTTGAGACTAAATTTTAAATGTACCAACAACATGGTTGAATACGAAGCTCTTATTTTAGGACTGCAGATTGTTATGAATTTAGGAGGTAAAAGAATATCAATTATGGGAGACTCAGAGTTAATTGTGAAATAGATAAATGGAGAATATTTCTGTTTATATTCCAAGATTAAGCTAATATAGAGAAATTGTTTAATATTTTATTAAAGAATTGTTAGAATGTGATTTTTATGCAATACCAAGAAAACAGAACATACAAGCTCACTGCTTAGCAACCTTTTCTAGTACTTGCAATATTCCTTTCCAACCAAATCATAGATATATTGCAGAAGTAAAACAAAAACCTATAATTACTGATAATCTTAAATATTGGAAAATTTTCTCACAAGATGAATAGATTTATCATTTCATGAACAATGAAAGGGAATTTCAGAATTTTGAAATAGATACAGATTGTACCATAGATCATAACTTAGATGGTGAAATTGATTTCAATAATTTAGATGTAAATAGCTTAAGTTTTGCTAAACCTACTAAATTTATTCAATTAGACATAGATAATTTAGAAAAGGTAGAGATTGAAGAGTTAGTAGATGATGAATCTGATATTTTGAACCTAGAAGATAACCTTTTACCAAAAGGCTTAACTCCTTTAGAAGATCTATTTGACTCTAATGATGTTGCAAGAAATCCTAAAATGGAGCCACTTAGATCTAATATTGAGGAGTGTAGTATTGGTATAGAGTTAAAACCTAAAATGATTAAACTTTCCAAAGCTTTACCTTAGGAAGAAAATGTAAAATACATAGATCTCTTTGAGGAATTTCAAGATGTTTTTGCTTGGAGTTATGAGGACTTAAAATCCTATGACACTAGCATAATACAACATAAAATACCTATAAAAAAGGAACAAAAACCTTTTAAACAAAAGTTAAAAAGTTAAGAATTATCAATCCTATTTTGATGACTTTAATTGAGAAAGAGGTAAAAAGAATGTATGATGCCCAAATAATTGGACCAATCATATATTATTATTGGGTTTCTAATCTAGTTCCCACTAGAAAAAAGACAAGAGAAATTAGATTATGTGTTGATTTCAGAAATTTAAATAAGGTGTCCTTAAAATACAATTACCCTTTACCAAAAATGGATCACATTCTACAAAGGGTAGTTGGTTCTTATAGAATTTCATTGTTAGATGGATTCTCTGGATATAACTAGATTCTAGTCCAACCAGAAGACAAAGACAAAATTGCTTTACTACTCCATGGGGCACTTTTATGTATGTAAAAATGTCTTTTGGGTTAATGAATGCAGGAGCCACTTTTCAAAGAGCTATGGATATAGTATTTACAAAGGAGATTCATGAATTCCTAGTGTTTTATTTATATTACATTACTGTATTTTCAAAGATTGATTATGAACATTTGGATCATCTTAGCCAAGTCTTTCTTAAATGCAGGAAATTTGGCATCTCTCTAAACCCTAAGAAAACTTTATTTGGATTGGAAGAAGGTAAATTACTAGGACATATTATATCTAAAGAGGGAATTAGAATAGACCCAACCATAATAGAAGCAATTCTAAACATTAGTCCTCCTAAGAAAATTAAAGATTTACAAGATTTTCTAGGTAAAATGAACTTCCTTAGAAGATTCATCTCAAATCTAGCTGAAATAATAAGAGAACTTAACAGGATGAAAAAAGACTCAGTACTTAAATGGACTGTTGAAGCCAAGAAATCTTTTGAATCAATTAAACAGGCTTTAAAAAAAACACCGGTCCTTATAATTCCTTACTTCAAAAAGGATTTCTTTATTTTCTCCTTTGCTTCAAAACAAATTATTGCTGCATTTTTACTGCAAAAAAATGACCAGGGATATGATTAGCCTATTTCCTTCTTTAGAAAATCACTTAGATATGCCACTTTAAATTACAATATAATGGAGAAACATGCCCTAGCTTTAGTAAAGGCCATCAAAGACTTCAGAGTGTACATTCTTTATTCACACATCATTGTCGATGTTCCAAATGCAGTTGTAAAGGACATTCTAACATAGAATGGTCCTGATGGTAAAAGAGGTAAGTGGATTGCAACAATTTTTGAATATGACATAGAAATCAAACCCACCAAACTCATAAAAGGTCAAGGTTTAGCTAAACTCATGGCTGAATCAAATTGTCATGATTTAGATATTAATTTTATTACCCAAGTATATGATCAAGAAGAGATGGCAACTCCAAAGATCAGTGAAGCCTTTTCAGACTCACCATGGTATGAAAATATTGTATTTGTATTACTAAATTTACAAGCTCCTCCTAGATTATCAAGAACACAAGCTAGATTCTTCAAATTGAAGGTAGTAAAATTTTGTATCATAGACAATGAACTCTTTTGGAAAGATCATGGTGGAATTTTATTGAATTTTTTGCTTAAGGAAGAAGCTGAATTCTTTTTAGAAGAATTTCATACAGGTGACTATGGAGGAGATATCTACTGGAAGACTACTGTAGAAAAAATCCTAAGAGCCTATTTTTATTGGCCTACTTTGTTTGCATATGTAAAAAAGTATGCGACCTCCTGTCACAAGTGTCAAATATTTTAAGGAAAGAAAAAGCTGCTACCCCTGCCCTTAAAACCCATCTGAACAAAAATTACTTTTAAACAATGGGGTCTTGACTTCATTAGTGAAATTCACCCTCCATCCCCAACTCAACATAAGTGGATTCTGACAGCCACTAACTATTTTACTAAGTGGATATAAGCCATACTCTCCAGGAAAGCCACTGACACTGTCATAATATCCTTTTTAGAAAATAACATACTCTCAAGATTTGGATGCCCCCAAAATATTATCACTGACAATGTAGCTGCATTCAAATCCAAAAAGATGATTGATTTCTGCCATAAATACCACATTACCCTTGGCTATTCTACTGCATATTACCCTCAAGGTAATGGCCTTGCTGAATCTTCCAATAAAATCCTTCTGAACATCATCAAGAAATTACTAGAAGATAATAAGAAAACTTGGAATAAGAGGTTAGTTAATGCCTTATGGGCTGATAGAATTACCACCAAGAAATCCATTGGTACATCCCCTTACCATCTTTATTATGGAATGAATGTTGTTTTTCCATCTTCCTTAGGAGTACTAGTAATGAAGATAATCCAAGAATTACAAGTTGAGACCAATGACATTCAAACAAGGATTAACCAAACCATTCACTTGCAACAAACAAGAGAAGAGGTTTAGCTTAAGTTTGAAGCTATCCAAGATAAGATTAAGAATTTTTTTGACAAAAATAGTAAAGAAGATGATTTATGCCTTGGTTACAAAGTTCTAAAATGGGATTAAAGGATACAAGAGAGAGGTGAACATGGGAAATTTGATTTCCTATGGAAAGGACCTTATGTTATTTATGGTTACAGAGGTAACAATGCTTTCTTTTTGAAAGAGATGGATGGATCAGATCTGCTAGGTGGACCTGTCAATGGTGGAATGATGAAGTATTACTACTCTTTAGAAATAACCAATAGTTAGATTTTTTTACTTTATCCATTGTACATAACATTGAAGATTTTAGATTGGATTGGATGTTTTCCAAACAAATTTGAAGCTTGGAGAGAAGGCCCTAAGCTTTCAAAGGTAAAATATCATAAGTATGAATAATTGCAGAGCTTAGACAACATTTACAAGGTCAGCAGAGTCAAAATTCAAAGGCTACTAGTCTCAAAGTTCTTGACATTTCTCTAGGAAATGCCATCCCCATGTGGAGCCACTATTAGGGTCATATAATAATAGGGTTCATAATTTTTGAATTGACTTTGATTAGTCTTGTAAATATGTACATACCTTGCTTTCTTCAAGTTGTTTTCCCATATTTGAAAATAATAAAAAATGAAAACAGGGTAAAAAGTCCTAAAAGAAAAATCAAAGGAATTGAAAAGAAAATATCAAAAAGAATAGAAAAAATGGACCCCAAACACAAAAAAAGACATAATTATAAGACATGAAAGTCATGCAAAGTAAAAATGCCACTACTTCTTACTTTTAATGAAAATAAATGATTATGTGTAGCTTATTCAAAATGCCATAATCCATGATGAGTTAAATATTTTAATCTTAAATTTTTCATGCTTTTAATTTCATGTTTATAGATAGAGAATGAAGATGTGTCAAACAATTTAATCTTGACAAATCAGTATATAGTTAGAGAATAAATGAGGAGCTCAATAGTTTAATCTGAGCCCTCAGATGAAATAAGGTTATAAATATATAGTTTATGCTTTAAAAGGAAAATGGATTTAGGGTTGCAAGCTCAAATGCACCCATGCAAAATAAGGAAAAAATGGTAGAATAAATTATGTGTAGGTAAAAAGTAGTTATAGAAAGAATAAATAAAACATCACATGGAAAATTACTAATTTCCCTTCCCTCAAAATATTCCAGTATTCAAAACCTTCAGTTATAAAGGCTCAAAGCATTTCTCTGACTTTTGTTGGGACTGGACCCAAGGCTTAATGACTAATTGGTACTAAGTATTGGATTCCCTTCATAAAAACCCTTTTCCTCAACATTATCACCCCTTCTCCTAAGATAAAAATCCCTTTTCCTAAGTTAAAACACCTATTTTGTTTAATAAAAGTAAAAACCCCATTAACTAATTTCATTTCATACAAAAATACTTAAAAAACCCACAAAAATATGTATTATCCTAAATATTAAGTGTGAAAAGTTAAGTATGGCACCATCATTATGAAAAATATTCCGAAACACTTAAAACACACTTTTACTTAGTGCATTTTTATGTATTTCCGCTCATCATATTCATTTTCATATTAATTTTAGCTTAATCTATTAACCCCTTATAAATACCCCACCCCATGTTATATTAATTAACTTTATTAAATATCCCAAACCCACATTATAAGTTTAACCTATGGTTTAAATTAGTCCACGTGACATATTTCGCTTTTTCCCATAGGTTAAAACATATATATTTTATTAAAAATTTTCCCTAAGTTCGCATTGCACCTGTAAATAAGTTATTTTCCGTGTAAATCATATATCCCGCCTATCCCATCAAAACAATAAATTTTACATTAAAACCATGTTTTACCGTAATAACATTAACCTTGCCACATAAAGCTCTAGGGCCCCATGCCCATCTACCCAACAACTTCATCAATAGATCTGGACTGTTCGCAATCATTCTTCCCAATCTGACGAACCACAAGCCGTATCGCAATTTTAATAACATGGTCGATAATTCATTTCAGAATTGCGATATGGGTGGTATTGCCCTCTCCTCTCTCCTCCACGTGTCCATTTCTTACATGATCACATTCCTTTGAGTGAAACCATTTACTGCCTTCATCTCATGCGATAGCCTCTTAGTGGTATTTGACTCCCCAGCGCCAAACCACCTCCCATTTGACATGACCCGCATTGAATGCAGATACTATTTCAAACCCAATTTTTTTATAAAACTGCATATTCACGCGTTTAAACCTTTTCCTGCATTTTCTTCTCGTTTAACTATTTTTGACTGAAGAAATGACACTGTTGCCACCTGTTCATGCACAAACAACCAGAATTCAGCCCAATTCATTGCTACAACTTCTCAGAGCCTCCTGATTTCATCCAAAAAGACTTCAACCAGCTTCCAAAAGCTCCCAAACTTCCAGAAACCCTATTTTCAAGTGAAATACCTAAAATAACAGGTATTTTTCAAGAAAAATACCCTCCTGTCGTTTGAAAAGAAGAATTATCTAAATTGAATCCTCGTAAATCATGTTTTGTTAAACGAAATACCCTAATTCTTCAAAAGCCATAGTTTCTTTAAAAACCCTGATAACTTCACAATTTTCTAAAGATTGTAACCTGTTTTAAGAAAATTGAAGAAGTTAGGTATTTACACACCCTTAGAGAACTTCTTATTGATTCAAAATCCTTTGAAAATAATTAGAACACCTTTTGTGCATGAACTAGAATGTTTTAGGTCTATTTTACCCAATAAATAAGCAAAGAACCCTTGATAAGCCTTTCTTGAGTCTATAAAAAGTTTAAAAGATTGATTTTGGAGTAGAATTGAAAGTTTAAACCAGAAGGAACCATAATTTTACCTATTTTAGTTCAAAAAGACCTGTCACACCAAATATACCTTTTGTAAATAGTCTAAGCTTACAGAAGAGTATAAAAAAATTAAAAACAGAGTTTCTAACATTTAAAGGGAAAAATTATCAAGAAAAAATCCAGTAATGGTTTCTAAAAGAACCATTATCATAAATCCACTACAACCTCATGTTGTAGATGTTGAACATACCGCTTTAGCTGATGTTGATTATAAAATAACCGATCTAGTAATTGAATTCAATCTTCTCGATCTCCACTGCTGGAGCCTAGAAAAATATTTGGATCAGGGAGATGAAGTTCAAATTTGGGAGTCCAATTTACCCAAATATGTAGTTCCCATTACGCATTAGTGTCCAGAGGTCATTAGACTGTGTCAAGCCCACTATTCCCCTGACCTAAGAGCTATTGTTAATACTGAGAAAGAAGTATTTTTCACTATCACTGCAGAATCCATAAACCTAATGCTTCAGTTACAACCAGATCCCAATGTAGTCCCATTATCCATAGAATCTCTTACAAAGCTTTATCTTGAGTTAGAATTTCCTAAAAGATTTCAGATCTTCCAAACATTCATTCCTACATATGTTGAAATCCCAAAGATTAACCCTCCATATTCATCTTCCAAATTTCCTGAAGGATCAAGACATTTTATTTCAATGTTGTCCTTTATTCTTGGTTATTTTACTGATGAGCACACTGATGAGTCTATTATTGGTTTTCTATCCACTTTTGTGCCTGTTCAATCACCCGCAGTCATTTATAACCATGCTGAGTATATAGATGATAGTCTCTATGATAAGCTTGTAAAAATTCCCATTGAACGAGTTTTCAGATATAACTCCTTCCTCTTTCATATATTCCTTTACTTACAAGTGGATAAATTCCCAATAACCCTTCAGAAGCTAGATGTAGAAGGTAATCCACTGTCAGTCATTTTCTGGACTTCTCTAATCAGAAAAAATCAGCTAAGTTCACTTGTGTGGATTTCACATACTGTTTTTTTCACCCATTGATAAATATACTTACAAATAGTGCACAACCAAGGATAAGTGATGAGATTAAAAAAGTTTTATAGTTATCAAAGCATAGAAAAACTAGTGATTGGCACCTTTACCAAAATCATACAGAGATTAGAGTCTATGTGTCAAACCTCTTTCCCTAAAAATTTCTAAAATACTTGCCAATGAGAGTGTTTGCCTTAGAGTATATAAGACAAATTCTAAACTCAGATTCTATAAAAAAATTTGGCTGCTAAAAAGAAGACTCATTTCAAATTGAAAAACCAGGTGGGTCCTTTCATATGAAATCACAGGGAAGCAGGTGTAGAGGCAGGAAAACAATTGCTAGAGTTAAATTTGATGAAAGTTTCTTGTGGAACTATGATCCTTATGGAATACTCAGTAAGATGAGAGTGAAATGAAAATAAACCCCATATATTTATGATAAAAATCATGAAATTGAATATTTTTCCAACCAAACAGAATGGTTGGAAAATACATTAATAGAAATAGTCAAACAAGGTGATACTAGTCACACTTTGAAGACTGTAAATCAGGAGGATATAACTAGAAAGAGAATCAAAGAAGAACGCGCATATACAGCTGAAAAAACAACAGAAACTAGATTCAAGCTCATATATAATAAGAAACCCAAGATCAATCCAATAGACAAGGAAAAGGAAACAATTGAGGTTTTAGATGAAGAGAATGCAAACAAAAACACTAAGACTACTACAATAATTGAAAATGAGTAGGAAACTACTACTTCTAACACTCAGATGATTGAAAAATAGCAAAGCACGGAGGCATATTTGTCACAACAGGTAGAAGATAAAGATGGGGATATAAAAGAGAAATATAAAGAAATCAAGTGCAAGAATGAAGAGATAAAAAATGAAATCTACTCACAGTACTTGAAGCAGACTCCAAGGATTCAAAATAGGCTGCTTTCAACCTTTGATTATACAAATAAAAAGTTGTTAATGATATTTCTACAACCAACAATGCCTAAACCTACAAAAACATCATATTACAAGAGAGCTGATACTGAAATTCCAGTAGAAAGAATTCATCCCTTGGATCAGATTGAGTTTCACAATGAAAGCTCAAAAATTATTTATTCTACTATGACCAAAAAGGAAATGAGTGCCTAGAAACTCGAGAACACTGTAACAAATTTGAGAGATAATATTATTATTGAAAAATCTCCTTCCTATGATAAAGACACTAGATTCAAGTCTTTAGAAGAACTGGTGATTGAGGTAGGGTATGACCCTTCAAATGTGAAAGCAGCAGAAGAATTGGTAAAGAAGAAAAATGTTGATATTGCAACTCTTAGAAAGCAACTGAAACTAACTCCAATAGGAAATCCACAGGCTAAAGATATTGTGCAAGAGTCAAATAAAAAAGATGAGATGATGAGTCTCATACTACAAATGATAGCATAGATCAAGGAGATGGAGATTGAAATGGAAAAGCTTGTTCAAGAGAAACAGGCTACAAAAACTCAAAGTGTTCCTCCTACAGTCATTCCCATGGTAACAACAGTAGTTCCTTCAACTTTAGCAGAAGATTTAGCACCAAAATTCCCACTGGCCACAATAGTGCCAATCACTTCTTCCACTACTTCAGCCACTGAATCTTCTACTTCAGCAGTTCAACAGTCAGATGAGGCCAGTAACTCATTAAATCCATGGAATATATGTCAATACAAAATAATTAAATCAATAGATTGAAAGAAAAAATCAAGAACTTGGAAGATGCCAAGAAATTAGCACAAATAAATGATAAAACAGAGGAACAAAATGCCAAAAGGTTAAGTGAATAGTTAAAGAAGGTTGAAGCAGAGTTAACCTTAAAAGAGCCCATGGCCTACATAAAAAATCAGCTATGGTCCAAGATCATTGAGTCAATTAATGACACTTGGCCATCAATTCAAGTAATTTATGAGTAGAAGGACTTGCTTAAGGCAGCCAAAGAAGAAATATTGAGGACTAAAGAAGAGCTTGGGGCCAAACCTGAAGAAGCCCAAGAAATAATCAAGCTTCTCAACACTAAAAACAAGCAAGAATTTGATGATATAGGAATTACTGACAGAACTAAAACAATTCTTGAGGTAAGAAAGGTACTTTCAAAGAAAAAATTAATGAAATAGTTGGAAGAGAAGTGTCAAAATATGGATTTAGCCATAATTAAATTCATGGTTAAGTTTGACACATTAAGGAAAAAATGCTTGCCAAACATTCTTGTTATCAATGATAAACTGATGAAGCAAGAAGATTACAACAAGAAAATAAGAGACTTTGCTAGAGATCATGTGAACAAGGCAGATTGGCGAGGAGTTCCCACAGGTAAAGTGTTTCATTAGAGTGTTTAAAACTTGTTTTATTTACAGCATGAGATAAAAGATCTCTTTGTAGTCAAGCCAACATTTGTTATATATATAGAGGCTGATGAGAATTCTAGAAAACTTACAAAGATTAAGTTACCAGATGAAGAGTTTTGGCAGAAACTAACAAATTTACTGTAAAAAGACAGTTTACAGTGAAGGAAGATGAAAAGACAGAGTGTTTTTTTTACACAGTAAAAACAGATTTTTAGATGCAGTAAAACATTCAAACAACAGGTTAAAGTGTATCAGTTAAAGATTATCAGATGAGAGATAAGGCTTCAAAACTGATTGAAGATCAAGTGATAGCATTGAAGACACCTCAAACAGCTAGCTGCAGCCTAAGTCCAACAAGAAATATATTTTATTTAATAAATAGGACAACTTGCAAGGTTGTTATGCAATTGTCACTATCTTTCTGTAAAAGATATTTTATTTTCCATAGAAAGTTCCTATGATTTTTCTAGGATATTGTGTATTAATTTTTGTATAAATACTTCATTACTTGAAGTATTAGTGTGGAATAAATTGTTGAATATTTCTATAGTTTTTCTGTACCTGAAGGGTTTTGTACCAAGTTTCAAGTCAGTAGCAGTGGATCAGAGCAATAAAGAATCATATTTCAGGATTCATGCGTTGGGCCACTCAAGTGAATTAATTTCTTCTATTATTTGTTAAATCTTCTTATGCTTTCCATTCATACATAAATGTGTTCTAAATTTTAATGTGAAATCAACAAGTGATATATCAAAATTTGTTAAAATCACTTTGTTATTTACTGGTTTTTATTTTAATGCTTTTTGATGATATCCAAACTATGGAACCCTTAATTTCTCCCTAATTTTGATTGACATCTACCTTCTCATTCCTTATCCAGATCAAAGAATATTTGATTGCTCTTTATCCCGATTAAACCACTTCACCAATCAGCCTCAAATATCTTGAGTGACTCTGCTATCTTGCCCTGAAAATATTTGACTTTAGACCTTGATCTTGATCTGTTTGCTTGACACATTGAATCCATTTGCCCAATGGAAAAACAGATCTATCACTATCCATCTTAGTAAGTGATTTTTCCCACCAAAACAAACCAAATATCAAAACCAAATTGCACCATATAGCTAGCCTAAGATCATATATATAAAAAAATTTAAATCTTATAGAGAGAGCCCTCTCTGAGCCTTAGGAAGGCTAGATACTAAAGCTTAAAAGTAGGTTTTTGGTTACCTCTAATATTCTTTAAACTATAAAATTAAAATCTCACAACTTTCAGAATTATTAGAGTGATAAAACTATGAAGGTTATTTTAATAGACCTAAAGCTCAGAAAATATGCTCCTCCAAATCAATATCTTTTCTTGGATGACCCTAGAAAGCATGAAATTGACCTCAACAAACCTGCATTTGAAAGTGACTAACTAGTATGCATAATGCTCACTACTGGTGTTTTTTTGTCCCTTGTATTGATATGTAATCCTTTTGATACAATTTATTGTCCATTTGTTTATGTGTCAGTTCTAAAAATTTAATAGGTCATCAGTGTGATATAAGTCTATAGTATGTAATGGGTATTTTGTCAAAATGTCCATAAGACAGTTTTAAAAATCGACGATGTAATCTCTTGTCTATTTGTTGTGATCGAGCACAAATTTAAAAGAATGATACTCATTTTAGTTAAAAATCAATAGAAAATTTTAAGAATAATAAGTTTACACTATTTAATTTATAAAATTCAACTGCTTTGTGTTTTCTAAGATGTTGAATCCATTTATGTATTCAATAACATATTTTAAACAATAAGAAATCACAATCCCACCCAAATTATATAATTCCAGGGTGTTGATCCAATTATGCATTCAAAAACATATTTTAAACAAAAATAAATCACAATCCCACCCAAAATTATATCACTGGATTACACGGAAAAATTAATTTTAGTTGTTATTTAGACTGCACGAATTTAAATTGTTTGAAAATTATTTATGTTCGTTTAAATTATTTGGATTTAATGATGGAAAGTGAGGAGTTTTTCATTAGTGGGTAAGGTTCTATTTTCATGAGAATTTAACATGAGGCAACGGGGTACCTTGACGTAGTGGTGGTCGAATATGTGGTTACATGCACCTAGATAAATTATATTAAGTAATCTCACTGCCATGTCCTTCAATTTGACAAAAATCCCAAACAAATTTGAATAAATAATGATTGGATATCCTATTAAGGCACTCCTTAATGTTATTTTTAATGGTTGAAAGTTGCCTAAGCCAAAAGGAGACATTACCACAATTTAAAATTCAGTAATATAAATTTATTTATAAAGAAAGTGATTTTTTTTTAGTATAGCTTCTAATTTAATTTCAAAATTAAATTATTTAAAAATTAATTAAAATATAAAATTT
Source organism: Pinus albicaulis (assembly GCA_034641835.2). NCBI lineage: Eukaryota > Viridiplantae > Streptophyta > Pinopsida > Pinales > Pinaceae > Pinus > Pinus albicaulis. The sequence goes on along the minus strand of JAXQQM020059390.1, from coordinate 224,046 downwards.
GTATAGTTAAATGTTTTAATGATATGTATTCGATTTTTTTTTATAGAAATAGAGACCTTGGGCTTTGAGATGAGTCTTGGGTTTATGGACAAAAGGACGCATGGCCTGCAACCCTATTCAGTAGTTCAATATTCATCCTTTGGTAAGGGGGTCAATATTTGGTGTGGGCCTTTAGAGTAACCTTATGATAAATCCAATATTTTAGTTTTAGGTGGTTTTTTTTCAACCAAATTAGGTGATTAGACTCTGGTAGCCTAACATGAATGATGTACACTCCTCCTTCCATGCCCCACATTCTACTATGATGAGTTACGATAACATTGGGGCTTGTTTCCCACCTCCTCTGTGAGGGGCACTTTCCCCCTGCCTTGTCTTCTGTCCTCCTCCATCGATCCTCACCTTTCTTATCATTCTGCCTTGGATTTTCCAAGTCACTAGATAATTAATGGCCACATATCTCTCACTCTCTAGCAACTACCTCCCTTGTTCCTCTCCTACCTACCAGCCCAATTTGTTAAGAAGTATCCTTATATCAGAAATGATTCATGGCATAGAGACACCTTTGTATATAATTACAACATTAGCCCTCCCTATAGGAATTTCCTCTCAAAAAATCTGGAAATGCATCAAGAGAAGGTAAAACCTACAAATGGTCCATTCAAGGAATAACCATGCCACAAAGATATAAGATTAAATATCTGCGAGGAAATGATTTTAATGGATTTAACCTAGATATTTTGTATGTAAATGACATTTCCTTGTTAAAATTTTGTGACAATGGTTAAGAGATGGACTCACTTATAAGCCATAATGGTTAATGAGGAATCTGGAATAGTGGTTTGGATAGTTAACTGTGGGTAATTTGTGTAAAAAAATTAACTCCCTGCATTTTTGTGTGAGGTTAACAAAAATGTTACCGGAGAATATTACAATGAGTGAGATGAATATTATTGGATGAGAATTTTTTTACATGTTTTCTAGGTCATATTAATTCCTTTTATAATTGATAATAATAATCTAAAATGAAATTGTATTTTAATTAATTATTTAAATCTTTCCATTTGACATGTATCATGATATAATTTTTTTTTTAATCATGAAATTAATCAAAAATATATATATACTAATTTTATTCTAATTTTAAATTTACTTTCTTTATATTTTAATATTTCATTTTGATTTTTTATTTATATTTTCCAAATCTCCCCTCTATATATACTATCTTATAAATTAGAGAAAGATATATAAAATTTAAAATTGTAACTATACAAACTAATATATGACTTCTGACATAGATAGTTTCAAATTTGTGTGTGTGTGTGTGTGTTTTTAAGTAGTTTTGGCTGTAATGTATTAGATTTTTCAATCAAAATCAATATTATAGTAATTTTTTTTGGTGAGATTTTTTGGAAGTTTTTTTGGTGGTATTTATCTGTCTAATTTATCTAAATAAAACAGAAAGTCCAAAAACTAGAAGAAAAAAAAGAAAAAAAACCTCCTTTATAATTTGGGTACGGAATTCATAAATTAACGTCTTTAATTTCCTCTGCAACTAAAAAAAAACACATTTGTACAGTAGGAGAAATGTATTTCAATGATGAAATATGTCAAATTTGAACACACTGTACATACTAGTTTTCATAAAGACTGCTCATCTTGGCTAATTACATGCAATGATTCTTAGTTACAACAAGAAATTGAAGCATAATTTTGTCTTATCTTTTGATGATGCTAAGAGAGATCCAAAGTACAATCGGCATGAGACAAGATGTGGCCATCAAAGATGTCTACTTTTATGTGACCATCAAGGGTATCTGTTAATTCTGGGTGACAGACAAGCAAATATCTCACCCCCACACTTCCCTCAAACTTTTTACGAACTACCCATCCACTTGAATTCTCCTTTATTGATGGGCAAGAAATAGCTTCACATATACCCAAAACATAATAATTGGCGTACTTAAAACTTCTATTGAACCAACCATGTTTATTAACATCTCTCGAGGGGAGTGCATATTTCACAACATATTCTAAGTTGTCCACCAAATAAATACCATATCCCATAGCATTTCTGCAAAATAAATTCCATCTCTGAGAGCATCAGAAGTCGTTTATGTCCATTCAAATTCCATGCATTAGTATAACCTTTTCTCATGAATTGAGGGTTTCTGATGTTTAAATTTCTGAATTGAGGGTTTATGTGATTAAAATTAATTTAATTTTTTTTTATATTTATTAGTTACATCACTGAATCCAACTTGCAAGAATAAAACTCAAATTAAGATTAATAATTATTAAATTTGGATGTGACTAATCCAAGTTCTCTTAAATGAGACTCAGATTAAAAATAACAATTATTATTAATTTTATTAGGAGTTTTAATTTTATTTTATTTAGGATAAACCAATACATATACCTTAGAATCGAATACCAGTTTTCCCTGAGACTCCCATCAAATCCAAATCTAGAAACTTCATGTTTGTTTTAAGAGGTATATGCAACCTCCATCTCAGGAGAATCCTACACCACTACGAATTGATAAAGCTTCCAACCATAATCAAGTTTGATAAGATTGTCATCATTGTTAGATAATAATATCAACGATGGTATGTTGGTGCGTAGGATGAATCTAAGAACATTATAACTAATATTTTCTACAAAATTTTCTTTCAACTCAGCTTCATCAGCACACAATTTCATCTTTGAAACGGGAGGAAAGAAATTTATAATACTCCTCAAATCACCCATATTTTTTTATTTGTTCTAAGCTTGTTTCATGAACATAGGATTAAGTTTGCTGCTACGGTTACCATTTAAGACTTCTGAACACTGATGAATCTCCATTTTTTCCAAGAGAAAAAGAGGGAATGGTTTAAAGACATCACGAGAGCCGTTTGATGTAGCGAATGCTAGGGAAATTTTGAAATCGATCAATTCCTTTGGCATTCAGAACACTTCTTACAATACCTGAGCCCCTAAGTCCCCCAATACTTTGAAGCCATACAAGATGAAAAATCTAGTAACCCTAGTGTTATAATTATATGCAAGGAAAATTTTAGGGGCTAATATTCGCAGGTGGGCTAATTTTCTATGTTTTTTCCAAAAAAAAGATTCACAAAATTCCATTTTTTCTAAAAATTATTAGCCCACAATTTTATAGTATAAAATTATTTTACCCTAAAAATTTCCAACATTTTATATAGTCTAATATAAAATCATTAGAAATATAAATATTTTCATAAAAACATTACCAAACATTTTATAATTTGAATATTAGGGACTAGTAATATAAACTTCCATCCTTAAAATTTTCCTTGATTATATGTTTTAACATAACTAATAATGAATGAATGAAACTTTAAAGTGATATTAGAGATCAAAATTGAAATGGAATTTGACAATATACCATAATTCATCAGCGCAACTACAAAGCCTGGAGACAGTGAATGGAAGCTCTTTGTTACACACAATACACTGCTTAACCAATGAAGCAAGATGACTTCCAGTGAAGTACAAAAATACCAAAAATATATTGTCCTTGCCTGCTAGTAAAACATTTGGATCCCTATCCCTTCCCCCTCGAGAGAAGAAATATTTAGCAATTCAAGGCAAAAAAAGTTTGAAGACCATACAAATGCATTGGATTGGTTTGAATAAAATAGATAAGCTTAGAAAGTTCCTTATCTAAATCTTCTTGACCTGTTGGAATATTAATTCCAACTGCCCGTAGACAACAGAAGGACGAGAGAATTAAACTCTGATGGAGAATGATGCAGGAAGAAGCAGAAGGATTGCGAATTAATTTTGATGGGAATTCAATGTACAACACCGTAGCCTCCAGATTTGCTTATCGTGGCTCCATATCCACACAACCTCCACACTTAAGCATTCAACCCGGCACCTACCGCAATGAATCCTCCACCAATGATTTGAATTAACGCACAACCAGCAACACATTCTAGGGGGCAGCAAGCTTGAGCTGCAAAGGGAAGTGATATCCCACCAGAGGAGGTGACATCACCTTCCTCTAGAAAAAAGAAAAGAATTATGTGGGGAAAATAAACAAGCTCTTGATAATTTTTTGAAGTCCACAGAATATGGATTGAATGCATAAATTTTTTATTTTAATGCTTTTATTTTCCATGACTTATTTTTTCACAGGTTATAAATAGTTCATAATATATATTGTAAATATTTTATATTTAAAATATATATGAATAATTTAATGTTGAATTTATATATATGGATAGGCCATGTGCATTGTGTAATGTAAGAGAGAGATCCCGAAGGCTGAAGAAAAAAAAGACAGAGAGGAGAATTTTTTTTAAGCATTGTGTGTGTGCGAAGCAGCCAAAAGTTCTTTTTTTTGTGAATCCAGAACTTCGTTCTAAAGAAAGAATTTCATCTATAACAAAGTTTTTGTTTTTAACAAAATAAAATGTTTATGCCATCTTTGTCTGCAATTTTTTTTTAATCTTTGTGTTGTGGAAGAGGAATTTATTTTTCCTCTGTGTTCGAAATTATCAGAAATTTCCAACATGGTATCGGAGCTAGTCTAGGCGCTTAGTGAATGAAGAAGAGATTTCTCTTCACTGCAGAAGCTGTAAGAAGGTTGTTGAAGTAGATTTCTCCAACAGAGAGAAAGTTTTTGTTTGTTTACACAGTCAAAAGAGTTTGATTGTTTCATTTTTTTTTAACACAGTCAAGAAAAATGTCGTGTTTGCACAGTTACGATGGTAGTAGCAGGAACCAACCTGAAGAATCCCCAACTTCCACACTTTAATGGGAAGAACCATGAATATTGGGAAATCATGATGAGAGCCCTATTTGCTTCAAAGGAGATATGGGAGCTAGTTGAGGATGGCTACCCAAAACCAATAGATGCAGCAACACTGGCTATTTTGACAACAACAGAAAGAGACTTGTTAAGAGATAATAGGAAGAAGGACTCCAAATCCCTCTTCTATCTCTTTCAATCAGTGCATGAGAGTATTTTCCCAAGGATTGTAGAAGCAAAAAAGTCCAAGGAGGCATGGGATATTCTCAAAACAACCTATCAAGGCATGGAGAAGGTGAAGAAAGCAAAGCTACAAATGCTAAGGAGATATTTTGAAACTCTCTTTATGAAAGAGTCTGACACCATAGACTCATTCTTCACTCATGTTATTGGGTTGGTTACCCAGATAACGTCTCATGGAGAGACACTTGAAGAAATAAGAATAGTGGAGAAAATCTTGAGAAGTTTACCCTCAAGATTTTATGCCATAATAGTGGCAATAGAAGAGACAAAGGATCTCTCACTATTTACAGTGGATGAGCTTAGTGCATCCTTGATGTCTCATGAACACAGACTAAAGATAGGAACAAATTCCTCATTGGAACAAGATTTTAGGACTTAAATTTCATTTGGCTGAGGCAGAGGTCAAGGCAGAGCAAACCACAGAGGAAGAGGAATAATCCCACATAGAGGTGGAAGAAACAAGCGTACAAGCACTCATGGAAGGGGAAACAATCAGAACTAGAATGAAGGCTCAAGCCAACATCAAGGTCATGGAAAAAGTTATGATAATTCCCAATTCCAATGTCATTATTGCAAGAAATATGGGCACTATGCCAATGAATGTAGGAAAAATAAAAATGACATGAATAATAGGCAGAATGCTAATTTTACAAAAGAAGAAAAGAACCAGAAGAATGTTCTCTTAACATTTAATTTAGCACAATATATACAAGATGATGTATGGTTCTTAGACTCAAGTTTTAGTAACCACATGACTTGAAACATATCAATGTTTTCCAATATAGATGAAAATGTTAAATATGAAGTAACAACAGGGACTGATAGTAAGGTCTCTGTCATGGGAGAAGGAGAGTAAGTATCTTGACAAGAAAAGGAGAACAGAAGTTTGTGCCATATGTGTATTATGTACTTGGATTGAAATGTAATATTTTGAGCATTGGAATGCTCATAAACAAGGGCTACAATGTATTCTTTAAAGATGATGTGTGCACAATCATGGACATGCCTCCAAGCAAGAAATTCATTACAGAGGTGCAGACAAAAAGCAATAGGATGTTTCCTCTCAAGCTCAGAACACACTTGAAGGAAAGAATAAATGTAGCAGCTATAAAAAAATAGGTCTTTCAAGAGGAAGTGAAGGATGAAAACTGGTTATGGCACTTGAGATTTGGAAGTCTCAATTTCAGAGGCCTGAACTTGTTTCATAGAAAGGGAATGGTAAAGGGATTACCACTGATTGAGAAATCAGATAGCCTTTGTGAAGGTTGCATCTTGGGAAAAAAACACACAGAAAGCTTTCCAACAGTGAAGAGTATAAGGGAAAAGACACCCTTCGAGATTGTCCATTCTGATTTGTATGGACCAATGAAAATGCCATGTTTAGCTGGCAGAAAATATGTTTTGACATTCATAGATGATTACACTAGAAAGACATGGGTATATTTCTTGAAACAAAAGAGTGAAGTGTTTGAATAGTTCTGCCACTTCAAAGCTCTAGTTGAGAAGTAGAGTGGGCACTACATCAAAGTGCTAAGAACTGATAGAGGTGGAGAATACATCTTCAAAGAGTTCCTACGTTTCTGCAGGGAGAATGGAATACATAAGTAGTTTACCACAAGGTACACACCTCAGCAAAATGGTGTTGTAGAAAGGAAGAATAGGACCGCCATGGACATGGAAAGAATTATGTTGAAGGAAAAACATTTTCCAAATGAGTATTGTGCTGAAGCTGTCAATTGTGCAGCGTATATCTTGAATAGATGCCCAACCAAATCTATCATGAACATAATTCTGCAAGAAGCATGTAGTGGAACAAAGCATTTTGTCACTCACATGAAATATTTTGGATGTGTGGCTTATGCACATGTCCCAGATAAATTGAGAAAGAAGCTTGACAGTAAGGGGTAGAAGTGTACCTTTGTTGGATACAGTGATGAGTCCAAGACATACAAACTCTATAATCCATCCACCATGAAAGTAATAATAAGCAGAGATGTGCAGTTTATTGAAGAAGAATCTTGGGATGGAAGCTTAGAGAAAAAAATGAATGTGAAGACATGTGTGTCTCACGAAGAACAAGAGGAAGGGAAAAAAACAAATTATCCCTCCTTGGTGGCTCCTCCTCCACCACTGCAAGCATAACAAACCACACCACAAGCTGGAAATAGAAAATATTCAACATGAAGAACAACATGGCAGCTGTAACTCCAACTGTCATTGGGTTAAAATTGAGTAAAGAAGACAGTAGCAAGGATTTTGATCTAAGTTTGTACAAGAGCATAGTTGGAAGCCTCATGTATTTGACTGCAACTAGGCTAGATATTAGCACGCTGTAAGTTTAATTTCTAGATTCATGGAAACACCAAAAGAGACTCATTGGCATGCAACCAAGAGGATTTTTAAGGTATGTGAATGGAACGAAGGGGTATGGTATTTCATACTCCCCATCTAAAATTTTTAAATTGATTGGTTATACTGAAAGTGATTGGGCTGGAAGCGTAGATGACAGGAAAAGCACATCAGGATATGCATTTCATTTGGGCTCGGGAGCCATTTCATGGGCTTCCAAGAAGCAACCTATGGTTGATTTATCAACAGCAGAGGAAAAATATGTGGCAAAAACAGGAACACCGTGCCAAGTAGTATGGATGATAAGATTGCTCAGAGATTTATGCCATGAAAAAGACAAAAGAGCAACAATTTAATGTGATAATAGCTCAGTAATAGCTTTATCAAAAAAATCTGTCTTCCATAACAGAACAAAGAATATCGATGCAAAATTTCATTTTATACGAGAACTGGTTAATAATGGTGAGATTGTTTGCAGCACAGCACTACAGAGGAAAAATTTTATGATATTCTCACAAATCCATTAACGTAGAAGAGTTTCAACTATCTCAAGAAATTCCTAGGTATGCAAGAAAGTAGTAGTTTTAATTAAGGGGGAGTGTTGGAATATTAATTCCAACTTCCCACAGATAGCAAAAGGAGGGAATAATTAAACTCTGATGGAGAATGATGTAGGAAAAATCCAAAGGAAAATGAATTAATTTTGATGGGAATTTTAATGTACAACACTGCAGCCTCCAAATTTGCAGATCTTGGCTCCATATCCACACAACCTCTGTGCTTAAGCATTCAACCCAACACCTACCACAATGAATCCTCCACCAACCATTTGATTTGAATTAACAAACAACCATCAACACATTCCGGGAGGCAGCAAGCTTGAGTCGCAAAGGGAAGTGATGACCCACTGGAGGAGGTGACGTCACCTTCCTCCAGAAAAAAGAAAATAATTCCATGGGGCAAAGAAACAAGCTCTTGATAATTTTTTGAAGCCGACAAAATATGGAGTGAATGCATAAAGTTTTTATTTTAATGTTTTTATTTGTCGTGACTTATTTTTTTGTAGGTTATAAATAGCTCATAATATATATTGTAAATATTTTATATTTACAATATATATGAATATTGTAATGTTGATTTTATATATATTCATATGCCATGTGCATTGTGTAATGTAAGAGAGAGAGCTCGAAGGCTGAAGAAAAAAAACTAAAAAGAGGAGAAGTTCTTTTTAAGCGCTGTGTGTGTGTGAAGCAACTAGATTTTTTTTTTTTTTGTGAATCCAGAACTTTGTTCTGAAGAAATAATTTCATTTGTAACAATTTTTTTGTTTTTAATGAAATAGAGTGTTTATGCGATCTCTGTTCACAATTTTTTTTTAATCTCTGTGTTGTGGAAGAGGGATTTTATTTTTCCTCTGTGTGTTCAAAATTATCAGAAATTCCAACATGACCATCACTATACACAAATTTCCTTTCCATGGGAGGGACTTTAATTTCCATATCTCTGAGCATTTCCGATAATCCTTGGAATGCCTCACTTAGTGACAATCCTTGGGCTTCGAGGATTTTACTTTCGAAATTGTTTCCAAGGGTCTGAAAGGTTACTTCAATACCAGTGGCGTGGAAAATGAAAAGCCAAGTGCCTGATACACATGTCCATGTCGATGCTGAGAGTAATCCGATAAAATTATAATGAGTTCCATCTCAAAATAAACACATCATTTACTGTGTGAAGAGGGACACACCTTACACCACTTGAGAATGCCATATTTTAGGTTATCCCTTGCAGGCACTTCACCCACGTGGGATCGAGCTCCATCGCACCTTTTATTTGCATCCTTTATAAACTCGTCAAAATAACCATTTTTCTATTGGCCTTCTTCATTCACATGGAATTTAGTACTAGTGGTGTCGACGAATGTAGTATCCCCTTCACCATTGCTGCTCCATCCATCCTCCTTCTCCTCTTCATCATCTCTATCAGAGGCCAACCTATCACACTAAGTGGAAGTAATCTTGTACTTTTCAAAGACATCGACTCTAGAGTATATAACACTAGAGAAAGAATAAAACCTACAGCTTAACATTCCAATGAAAGCACAATCAGTGTTATTGATGATACCATTATACTAGAAGCTTGTGTAGAAATTGTGTGGTATAGTGATTTGTAAAACCCTGCCATCAATGCGCTTTAGAAGATTAACATTTTGTATTTGCACATACATGTTGTTAGCTCTTTCAACATTGTTTGTTGTCCAGGCTTCTATGTAATTTTTCATATTGCCCTTATGATATGTTAAACACAGCCCACTGTAAACAACAAATTAAGCCTAGAATGTGAATGCATTCTATTCGGAAACATGTACATGATGATTTTTATGACTCTTGGTTTTGATATTCAAGTGGTCTCTTGGACTTCCTTAATTGCTAATGTTTTTTAATATTAGGTGTCCAACATTAATGGACAGAGAATTATTACAATCCAATTTCCAATTTGATTTCTATCAAGCTAATACTTTTTCATGAGATTGCTCAAATAATAATTTGTGATAGAATTGTCATTATAAGTGTTGGAGTTTTTTACTACAATCTTACTAAATAATTTTTGGTTAAATATTGATATTTTATTATTTAAAATATATATTTTTTGTTATATTTATAGATTTATAAATTCAGCATCCTAAAAGATTTATACAATATTAAAAGTGTAAAAAATTCACAACTCAAATTTATAATACTAATCAATATTCATTATATTTTGAAATTGTAAAAAATTTCACAACTCAAATTTATAATACCAACAAATTTTCATTAAATTTGAAGAAAATACAATTTAAAAATATATACAAAAACTTAATTATGCTTTCTGATTGACAACATAGCTTCAGCTCATATGCCCAAAATCCTGTATATTCAAATCTTACATTTTAGATGAAAATTAAGTTTTAATAGCTCTTACTATAGTGTTCAGTGAGCTGTAGCAACCCACATAACTCTTGCCACATTTCCTTCCTTACAAAAACCCCACTATGTTTTAATAGCTCTTAATATAGTGTTTTTAGCTGTAACAACCCACATAATTCCTAGCCACATTTCCTTCCTTGCAAAAACCCCACTATACGTCAGCTGCATTCTCATGGATTTATTGGGCATTTTACTTCAGGGGGATTTTGTATTTAAATTAAGTAAAACGTGTTATTTAGGGACCATTCAAATTTTCTATTTTTAGATAGTGATTACTTTTAGTCAGGGTATTTCTATTTGTAGTTGGTTACTAGCAATTGCACCATCACCAAATTTTGCAAAGGAAACGCCGTAAGATTCTTAAAGAGATCCTATAGTTGCTAAGAAAGATATCTATAGTTCTTTTGGTCAATTTTAGTAATCTAAAATGAATAGAATTGTGTTGTAGATATCTGTACTAATTTTGGTCAATTTTAGTAATGTAGAATGAATAGAAATGTGTTTTTAAGTACATAACTATGTGTCAAATAACTGACCTATGAAGAATAATTAAAAAAAAAATCTCATAATTAAACATTGATTGTGCCAGTGACATTATATCAGTAAATTTCAAATACGAGTGAAAGAAAAAAAATTTACCAAATATTATTTACATATTAAACCATGTTTCTAAAATATTATTAACATAATAAAAAATGTATAAATCAATTCTTTAACTTATCTCCGATCAGCTGAAGGTAAAAGTCTCTCCTTACGGACATGAATGTGACTGCCAATGCTACATAGTATGCAACCACAGGTATATATGATCTGAAGTACAATGGTTCGAATAGGTAACCTAGGTTAATATCATGCTACAAAGAAAATTGATGTAAATCCTCAATCCAATCCTATTACGGGTACAACATACAAAAACATTAACTAATTCTGTGACATTCACATGGAAATTTTTTTTTCTTGTTCACTGTTGCCTGCAAACGCGAGCACTTGTCCAAATTTTACCAGGTCTAAAAAAGACTCCATGCTGTGGAGAGAAATGGTGATCTATTTTACAGATGCACAATCCATCGAAGGCACATCTGTCTCTCCATCTTTGAACTCTGGCCCATTTCCATGTGCCCAACACAGTATCTGACCACTCACTAGAGAAGAACCCAAATGGATCAAGTCTCTGCTTACCAAATATTATTTACATATTAAACCATGTTTCTGAAATATTATTAACATAATAAATAATGTATAAATCAATTCTCGAACTTATCTCCGATCAGCTGAAGGTAAAAGTATCTCCTTATGGACATGAATGTGACTGCTAATGCTACATAGTATGCAACCAAAGGTATATATGATCTGAAGTACAATGGTTCGAATAGGTAACCTAGGTTAATATCATGCTACAAAGAAAATTGATGTAAATCCTCAACCCAATCCTATTACGGGTACACCATACAAAAACATTAGCTAATTTTTTGACATTTGCACGGAAAAAAACATTTTCTTGTTCACTGTTGCCTGCAAACCCGAGCACTTGTCCAAATTTTACCGGGTCTGCAAAATACTCCATGCCGTGCAGAGAAATGGCGATCTATTTGACAGACACACAATCCATCGAAGGCACATATGTCTCTCCATCTCTGAACTCTGGCCCATTTCCATGTGTCCAACATAGCATCTGACCAATCGCTTGAGAAGAACCCAAATGGATCAAGTCTCTACTTTACCTCCAAGAATTTCTTGAGACTCACAACTCTTTGAGTAGTTCCATCGAATGTAAACACTCAATTCTTTGCCCAGTTTTGTCTTCCACCATATTTTTGTAGAAGCATCTGCTAAATCTCTTCCATCACATCTTCATTCCACCTGGGGGCATTCGGTTGATGAGACCAATAGTATAAAAATTCTATATCAATAGTGTCCGCCTTAAAGCCCAAGTAGGCCTCCAATTCTTAATAAAACGCATCAGAAATCCTTCGTAGTAGTCTATCCCACAAAAGGCCTTATGTTTTAGGTCACAAAGTCGCTTGATCTCTCCAATAGTTCTGGCGATACTGGAAATAGTAATGGTGATGGATGTGTGGAAGGAAAAACTCCCCTTTGCTCTCGAATCACAACCGCAGATAATATCACTTGCCCTCAAATGATTTTCATTAGCCAGGCATATCTTTGCCTTGTGATTTTGGTCCGTGTTGGGGTCAGTATGGCATCCAGAGGAGGAATACATGTAGGTTTTATATCCCACGACAGGGTATCTCATGAAATTGATCCCATCGTTCAGGAATCCACCTCCTGCCTGCATTGTCTGGTTCAGTCCAGTACTCGATATCTGGCAGAGCTTGCTCACGTTCACCATGTTTCCACTGGAGGGTGTCCATAGCAGGTGTCATAGTAGGTACGATGGATGAGGAAGACGTCATTATAGACGAACAAAAAATCACATGGGAGGAAGGTTGTTACAGATTGACAGTTAAATATACTGTTAACTGACGTGAATCAAGGAGTCAGTTGAAAGTTCAATCGGTGGATCCAAGGGCAGAAGACATTTCAATCATCTAACGAAAGATCAATGGGCTCAGATTATGACACGAGGACACCCAAGAGGGTTGTTTTCAAATAAATACGCCTAAGGTGTAATTATTTCAAGTTTGTGACAATATTTTTTAGATTGCAGTCTTGGGATTTCAAATTTACACTGAAATATTCTTTTAGATTGCAGACTTGGATTTCAAATTTACACTGAAATATTTGCTGACTGTTATTTGTGTTTTCTCCTACTTCAGGTTAGTTGTAATTTATTTAATGTTATATAAAACAAATTAATAATAAAAAAGTATTTAAATATTTTTGCATTTATTATTAATATAGAAGTAATTATATTTAATAATTTTTTAGGTGTGAAATAGTGATCATTGATATTCGTTATATATAAAACTGTAATAATGTTTATCCATAAATTTGATGGTTTCAAAATTGTTTTATTATTATCATTATATTTTTTTATTTTTATTTTCACCATAAAGAATTTTTAATCTTCATCAAATATTAAAAAAAAATGTTATGTGAAATTTCCACATCTTTTTGAGAGTGTTGATAAATTATTCGAGAATACTATGTAGACTAGTTCAGATTTTGAGAGTGTTGATAAATTCTTCAAGATCTTTATATAGATTGATTGAGATGTCTAAGCTATATCGAAAAACAAAAAAACTTAGATTAATATTACTAAAAAAATGTTAAATAAAAAATATAGGGTATTTATTTATTAATATATTTTATTTTATCTAATAATTTCAATTTTAATTAAATAAGATTTAAAGTAAACAAAAATGTCAATCATAAAGAAACAATCTCAATTATCAAATAAAATTCGAAAGAATTCAAAAAATTTGAGATAATGATCAATGACCATTGATGGTCGTTATTTATAAACATGTAATTTAACCAGCCATGGATTTATGATGGGTAAATTAAATGCTTATTCATCAAATTTATGGTTTCAAAATTATTTTATCCTCGTCTTTTGACATTGAATTTTGTTTATTCTCCATCAAATATTAAAATAAAATAAAATTGTTATGTGGAACATCAAATTCCATCTCCTTATGAGAGTGTTGAGAGTACTGAGAAACTTTTTTGGAATATTTGCAGATGGGTTGAGGTGTCCAACCTATGTTGAGAGAAATGTTAGATTAATGTTATTAAAAGTGTTACATGAAGAATATAGGGTGTTTATTTGTTAATGTTTATTTATTTATTTTATTTATCTTTTTTAATAATTTAAATTTTAATTAGCTAATATTTAAAGAGGACCAAGGGTGGTTTTTTTTGACTTAGTGTATTTTTTTTATTAAATAAATTAAATTGCATAGTTTAAATAGTAGATAAAATGAGGGATGACGAGAGGGGATCGATATTCCCCAATCCCAATGGACTAATTGAAACCAAATATACTAATATACTTGGGGCCTAGGAGGAAAAACTAATAATTAGGCTGAGATGTATGGTCTCCTTCAAGGACTTCACATTCTTATTGACAAAGACATTTAATAACAAGGACTTTGCATTGTTATTTACAAAGACATTCAAGATTTTATTGTTCTAGGAGACTCGCTAGTCACACTCCGATATCTCATCAAGGATGGTAGCCCTAAGGAAAATTCCCTAATCCCGATACTTCACATAATCATAGATATGATTGCATCATTACATACTTAAGGGCTCTTTCATATTCTTAGAATCCACAACATAGATGTCGACTCTCACTCAAATATAATTTTTTGTTTAGAATCAACAAAACTTGAAATTAATGATTTGAATTTTTCCTGCCCAATTCCCTCGTAAGATATGACTATGATCTTATGGTTTATCCCTAGGACCCTATATTAGAGTTTTTGTACCTTTCTCTAATTCCATGCTTCATTTCCTACCTCATTTATCCACCCTTATCTCCTTCTACTCTCCTTCTCATCCATTATGGCATTTTTTTATTTCAATAAGAAATTTCATGAAGACTTTGCAGTGGGTATATTTGAATGGGTAAGTGACTTCCTTAAAGTGGCACCTCATGTGCCTCACTTCCATGCAACAGAAGATCCATCCTCTTTACATGCTTGTAATTACGTATTTAATTTTGCAAGGCCTCAAAATCAACCTCCACTGAGAACTATGATGAATCTCTCTGGTAGCTCTACAGGTGAAATTAATGACAGTATGATTAGAATTGTGTGGATGGAAAACTAGATGGGTGTTTAATTTTCCTCTAGTCAAGATCTAGAGCCATTGTCTCCCAAAGCACTTTTTTTGGTTTACTCCACTGCCTTTCTGGCATGCCTGTTTGGTGAATGCTCTTCCTTTGAATTTCATTGTGAAATCTGTAACACCCTCTTCCCACATTTACCCAATCTACCCAGTTTACTAGGGTAAGCATGCAATGAGAGGCTACCATGATCTATTTCAACCTCCTAGGTCACCTTAAGGAAGTGGAACTGACACCACACAACTGCACAGACCTTCTGGACTTGCTAAAGGATTTCCAGAAACCATCCAAACCCTCTAGGTGGCTAGCCCCTAAGAAAAACTAACCTTTTAGTGCATCAATCCCTCATTTTCTCCCTGTATATGGGAAAGAGTGTGACTAGGACCCTCTAGTCACTCCCACAATATGAGAATCCATGCGACTAGGGACTTTTGTAGGTAGTTCTGAGCATGTGACCCTGATTTATTTGCCAATTTTTTAGGCACAGGGCTCAATTCAGTGCCCATAAATAAATGACACTTCCAGAACTAAAATATAATAACAAGATAATGATATATATGCAATCACTTGAATAAGTACTTCACCAGACCCCTACTATCCATAACAGACGTTTCGTCAAATATGTCACAAATATATAATCTACATGATTAAACAACAAATCTTATCATATGGGTCTCATACTTATATGAGATTCACTAAGAAACATTGTTTCCTTATCACATTAGTTGCATTATCATATATTAGGTCATACATTCATTTTTCATTCAATTGCAAGTCAAAACATGATGAGATCCATATATCATCACTAACATAATACATGCTCATAACCAAAATAATAGAAAAATAAATACAAAGGGTACAACATCCATAGAATCAACATACATACTGGTATATTAATCATGAGAGAACAAGGTAAAATAACCTCTTATTAATGTGTGCAAATTCCAACCAGGTTTGGGACTTCCATGTTCCACCTGACCATAGATTGGTTAAACCAAATATTTCTTTCAGCTAATCACCCCTCTGCCATATTCCAAGCATAAATGTGGGACTTATAACCAAAACCAATGAGGGATTTGAGGCTACAACACCTCACCCTCATAAATAGAAGCAAATTTTACCGAAATAAACACTGAATCGTTAGGCGAAAAAAATAAACATGTAGCACCAAGATTTTCCATGATCTCCAACAAATAACTAGGCCAAAACAAGCATGGATGACACAATCCACACTGGATTACTAGGCCCTAACCGAGACACCACCCTCCAGGATTTTTTTTTGTATCCCATCTCAAGATTCCTTGGCTTGATGGAGAGCACCCGATACCTCCAATATTTACTGTATATCCTGCCATTCATCGCTCAAGGATTCCTATTCCCACTGAGGAAAAAAAAAATATGGCTTTACCACATTCCACAGTCTAGTTTAGTGGTTACTAGGCCATGTGTTCTTTATTTCAGATACCACTTCACTCATCTTCAAATCCATCTGGAAATGTAGCTCAACCAAAAAAAAACATGACAACTCATCACACCATGGCTATTTGAAAATGGAAAGGATAGGTTGAGAACACTGTCAGACCTAGAAAAAAAAATGCCAGTGATAGCAATAAAACCAAGAAAACACATGAAACTCCATGCATTCCAAATTTATCAAGGAAACCACACATGAAAATCAATACCTACAGAGAATCTTGTTGTAGTTGTTTGATATTTCTCTTCCTTGCTTGATCTTTGCTTGATATTTGACTTCTTTTCCTTTCTTGATCCAATGATGAAATGCTCCAAGAAAACTCTAAGTGTCCAAGATTGTGACAGAGACAGAGAGAATAAAGAGAGAGCTAAAAAATTGAACTGGCAAAAGGTACCAACTGATCCTTATAAGCCTTTTTATAAATGGGGCCTCTAATTTCTTCATTTTCCATTATTTTCCTTGAATTTCCTCCTCACATGAAACCGATATCCTTTCACCTTACTTTTCTCATAATTTCTATTATTTTCATAACTAAAATGCCAATTTATTACACTTTTCCTTTCCAAATCCTTTTCCATTCCCTTTTCCAATTTCCATAGCCAAATTAACCAAAGTGAACACCCACACTAGGATATTTTTTCCCAACATTAATCTTGGAATAAGTGTCCCATAATAGTGACTATTATTTTTCCTTTATTGACATTTATTACATGGAATTTTCGCCGTGGTTGTTACAGAACTCTCCCCCTTGGGGGAACACTGTCCTTAGTGTTAAATGAAACCTACAACCAACAATACTATTGTAAGCACAACATACTGCCCATGGAGCTTTATAACTTAGATTGTTGGAGTATTTACAATTATCACCTTGCTCAAAATAAAACCAACGTGACAACATAAAAACATAATAACCATAATTACATGATACCCTTACCACTTATTTCAGCTTTATAACATAGCTCATGGAGGTAATTACATCTATATACATATGTATGTATACAAAAACATCACACCAAAACATATACCAAAGACATATTCCCAAACAATCGCTTAACCAATGAATAAAGAATGAGACCTATCCTGTATTTGATGCACCGTCTCCCAAGTAGTTTCATCAGGCAAAAATTTCTTCCATTGCATTTTAACCTACGCAATTTATTAGTTCTGGAGCATGAACATATTTTTACGCAATATGCACTATGGTTCCGGTTGGAATTATCCATTTGTCTCCACCTACAATACCAACCAATCAATCACATGATCAACATAATTAACATACTTTTTAAACAATGATATATTGAAAACATCATGGAATTTCATTGTCAGGGTAGTGCAATTCGATAGGCTACTGGACCAATCCTTTCAAGAATATTGGAAGGTCCACAATAGCAAGGTGCGAACTTGGAACATGATCCAATATACAATGAGCTCTTCTTGGGCTTGATGTGCAAGTACACCTTCTCCCCAACATAAAACTACTTAAAAGGCCTGTTATGATGTACATAAATCTTATGCTAGTCCTGTGTTTCCTTTAGATTATTCTTGATTACCTTAATTTACTATTCCATTTCTTCTAACATGTCTAGTCCAATCAATACCTGGTCACCTGATCACTACAACCAATGGGATTATTGCAACCTTGTCCATACAATGCCTCAAATAAACTCATTGTCAGATATTCCTGCTACCCATTGTTTTAATAGAACTCTACCAGTGGAAGATACTCTTCCCACTTTCGTTATTGATGCATAACATACATCCTCAACATGTCCTCCAATATCCTGTTGACCCTCTTAGTATATCCATATGTCTATGGATGATAATTTGTACTTAAGGACAACTTTGTGCCTAATCTTGCAAATAACTCCTTCCAAAATTTGGAAGTGATTTGGAGTCCTTCCTATTGTCCCTCAACAAATCTCTTTCTTCTTGTGTCAAAGCATTGTATGCTACTGTATCTCCTGGTTCTTTTTGCTTATGTCAAAGCATTGTATTCTACTACATCTCCTAGTTCTTGGAAACCATTATCCACAAATTCCTAAATATATTGAGAAGAAAACAGAGCCTTCATTGTAATAGCCCAATAGTCATAATGTTTTCCATTAAACAAAGGTATTTGTAGATTAGTCAAGCCTTTGCTTGTTGCTACCATTTTCACTATGTAAACATGTTTTCTTACTCTGTAAAAATTTTCTCACTGTGTGAAAAATTTCTCACTGCTGGAGAATATTCTCCACAAAATTTGAGAGCTCCTTTTAACTTGTCATAAAAATACTCGCCTTTAAACATTTTAGAGCTCATTTTAACTTGTCATAAAAACACTCGCCTTAATGAAGGTTTAAACTCACTTTGATACCATGCTAAAAAGTTGTAAAGACAAGGGAAATTTATTTTCAACACAAGGAGTTCACACATAGAGTTGCGGAAATGACTTTAATCAAAACAACAAAGTTACGAAGCTTACACAGAGTTGCTGAATTCACTTAATCCGCACCATACATCCGTGGAAATAAAATTATGAAGGTATTCCTTTCAACAAAGTGGTCAAGATTAAAATCAAAACTATGGAGGAGCAAGAAAATTCAAATAATTTTACTCACAAAGGAAACACAAAACAAAAAGAACGATATGTGAAAAATTTCATAACTATATCATGACTAACTAAAATATATCATAATTCAAATACAACATACACATAAAAATTACATTCACCAGGTTGCAAAGTAGCACACAATAAAACATAACTTGTGGTTTCGTGCACCCCACCAAAATTTTCTCCACGATTTTCCTTACTTACATCGGCCACATTAAGTTCCACTTTAAATTAAATGTAAAACCTAAACACATATATCTACTATGGAATATAAAATATAAACATATACACGAATACACTAATTAGGAAAGACCAAATTTAATACAATGGATGGCAAAAACGAATTTCCTGAATTTCATTATAGTTTTGCGGAAGTAAACAACACTTGCTAGATTAGTTGTTTGCCCATACTATTTACTAACAATACATTTCTATTTGACCTTAATTATTTAACTATGTTACGTAATGGGTTATGTATCGCTTCACAACTTTTCCTCTCGCAAACGTAATCCTCAACTCCACAAAATATTCATTGAGATATGGTTGTTGTCATAAAATTAAACGCTGTGGTTTGTGATTAATTTTCCAACATTAGTGTTAAGCCATTTTAGACCTTTGTTTTTGCACTGGTGATACACATATCCTCATTTTAGTTGTATGCCTTTCCATGAAGAAATCTTCTATGTAGGATATCAAGGAATTTAGAAAACCCATGTGATGAATGTAATAGTTTTTGTTCTTTAATAAAATTGTTGTTTTTTTCTATGGGAAAAGGAAACAATTTTGTACTCTAACAATTAAAATAAAAAATAATATTTTTTTAGATCATGAGGTAGTATCATTGAATTTCTTTATTTATAATTACCATCAAATTTATGGTTTCAATTTATTTAACTTGAATAATTTTTAATCTCTCAAATACTTTTTAAAAAGAAAAATGTAAGTTGTAGAATGTCAAATTCTACATCTTTTAAGAGTGTTGATAAATTCTTCAAGAACAATGTGAACTGATGATAGGCATGATTCATATTGAGAAACAAAAACTTTATATTAATATTACTAAAAGTACTAGATTAAAAAAATATTTCCATTAAGGCTTATTTACTCCTGGAAAAAAATCAATAAATATTTAGAGATTTGAGATAATGACCATTGATTACCCCTATTTATAATCTTGTAATTTAACTACTCATGAATTTATTATGAGTAAATTCAAATGCTTACATCACATTTACACATAAAATTGTCTTATCATCCTCTTTGAGGTTGAATATTGTTTAATCTCCATGTGAAATACTTAAAAAGGAAACAACTTTGAATATTATTTAATCTACGTCAAATATAGTTTAAAAACTAAAAATGTTATGTGGAAATATTAAAGTCCACATTTGTATGACGTTGTTGAGAAAATTTTTCCGAAACTCGTGATGATTGAGGTGTCCAACCCAACTTGTATAAAAGCAAGTTAGAAATGTTGGCTAAAATGTTAGATGAGCAATATATGGTGTTTATTTGTTAATGTCTTTTATTTTTATTTATTTATTTTAATTTTAATTAGAAAATATTTAAAGAAGATGGAGGTTTTAAGTTAGCATAATTTGTTTTTATCAACTAATTTAAATAATACATTTTAATTAATAGATAAAATGAAGGTGAGAGGAGAGAGATATTACTCTAATTTGATGGATCAATTGAAATCAAACATACTTGGGGATTGAGAAGAAAAACTAATAATAATGGTGAAATGCATGGTCTCTCAAGTGCTTCACATTGTTACCGACTAACACATTCGAGAGATATTATTGTTCTAGAGACCGACTAGTCACAATCCAATATCTCATCAAGGATATGAAACCTAAGGACACCTCTAAACCACATACTTCATAGAATAAGAGATACCATTGCATCATTCCATACCTAAGTGCTCTTTCACTCTCAAAATCCACAATATATGTTGACTCTCAAGAAAATGTAGCTTTCTATTTAGAATAAAATAAATAAAATAAATATTTAATTTTCCACTTAATTTATAATAAGATGATTCTCATCTTATGGTTTATCCCACACATCTTCATTGGAATTTTTTTACCCAAGCTATATTTCCATGATTCACTATATCTCCTTTATTCGCCTCTTCTCTCTCATTCTATTCTCCTTCACATGCATTATGCCATTTTCTATTTACATAATAAATTTCATGAAGAATTCTTAGTGGGTCTATTTGAATGTGCAAGTCACTTCGTTGGTGTGGCACCATGCAACGCCACCGCCTATGCAACCGAATATCCATACTATTTGCATGCATGTAATTAGATATTCTATTTTGCCAAGGCCTCAAAATCCACCTTCACTAATAATTATGATGAATCTCTCGGGTAGCTCAGAAATTAATGACAATATGATTAGAATCATGTGGATGGAAAAAAACTAGATGGGTGTTAAATTCTCCCCGAGTTACAATCTATACGCATTCTCTCCCTCTGAGTAGTTATGTGTATTAATACACCACCTTTTGAAATGCATGCGTGGTGAATGTTCACTTTGAATTTCATTATGGCATCTCAGGTGTGCATTATGTGGGAATATTTGTGAAGAGCCAAATTTCTAGTAATAAAGTCGCATTCTTGACAAAGAATTTGTGGGATCGATATTCGTGTTTGTTGTATGTCCATTGCAAAGGTATCTCTGCCTCAAGCAACCTAAGTAGTAGTCATAGTCAATGAGGGCTTCATTCTTCGGGTTAACTCTGGATTCCTAGATTTTTATTTAGTAACTTGTAGATGGAAGGTCGTGTTTGAAACCCTAAGGCAAATTGGAACAATTTCAAGATTCAAATCCAAAATTCAAGTTCTTAGAGCATCAATAAATTTTGGTGGAAACTAGTTACAATTATCTTTCCATAAGAAGTTTTTGATGTCTCTCGGGATCAGAAAAATCCTCAAGAGTCTTTAGGATACGAGACAACGTCTCGGCTGAGGACCCGAGAGAAATTTTTTGGATTCACTAGTATGAAATTTGACTTGAATTCCAACTCTTCTTTGCCGATAGTCCTTGTTCCCATTTTCTTTCTTCCATGGCTTGCAAAACCGATTTACCCGCACCAAATTTTCCATGTATCATGCAAATTGAGTACATCGATAAAATTTTGTCTCTCCAACAATATACTTCAAGATGGGAAGCTTAGGTGGATTCTCTCGCGTTATTTTAATAGACATTAAGCTCATAAAATATGCTCCAAATCAAGATCATTGGGAAGACCCTAGCGAGTATGAAAGTGACCTCAACAAGCCCATCTCAAAGTGAATAACTAGCATGCATAATGCTCGCATCGGTGTTTTTTTGTCCCCTGCCTAGGCTATGTAATCATTGTGATACAATTTATTTTCCCTTTGTTTATAACCCCGCTTATAAAATGTTTTTCTTGTTTTCAACCAACTTGCAATTTCCATTTCAACCACCATGGTGTGATTTCATTTCCCTATTGTATAGTTGCAATTTTTGCATATTAGTTACGCTTGTGTTAACTATTTTATCTAGTTTAATGGAATTGATCATAAAGCCTTTTCCGGATTCTATTTCTCGGGTAAATATAATTATTAATGAAATTGACCCAATAAAGTTATTTTATTTAATCCATTTATCCAACCATTAAGTAGTACTTTCTAATTAATATAGGTTGTAAGTGAAACTTACGATTTTTTTGAGAAGGATAGGCTTATAGTTTTTAACCACTCAACCCTACATTTCACCGATCAAAAATATATGATAATTTATCTAATTAATGTACATACATTCAATATTCATATTATTTCTTTACTTCAAAGAAATAAGCTAACTTTATTATATTATATAAATATTTTATTCCTAACTTTTTAATGAGTTTATATGTAACTTGAGTAGCCTAGCAAGACATTCTTATAAGATTTATTTTTAATCCTTTTATCTCTAGTTTATTTACAATTTTATATGTACTCATGTAAATACAAGAGCATGGTTTATATAATTCACATTTCTTTTGTTAAAAATATTTCTCAATACTAAATGAGAACATATAACATCTTCTCCCAAAACACACTTATTTAACTAATTAACTTTGCTACCAACAATATAAGAATATAGCAATAATATAATATATATGGGTGAAAATGTGAAGTTGGGTTACACTTTTGCCCTTTTTTGAGAAAACTTTCATTTTTTCAAGTTCTTTCAACTTTCTCAGTTAAAACAATTTTTTTTAATTTCATTTTATGAGAAAAATAAAAGTTGTCAGAAATTTTGTTAGCTTTCTATTACTTATTTTTTGGAATTTTTTTATACACATTTGATATGTCAACTTAGCGTTTCTTTGAGTGTGCATTTTTTAAAAATCAAAGGATTCATAAGAAGTCATGTTAATATGCAATGTTGTGTTCTTTGAAAATTTGTATTTTTGAGAAAGAAAATGTGTTACAACAATCTAGAGAGAGTCTACTTCGGGTTCATCATATTTACAAAGCCAATGGATGCATATCATAATTATTTGTGAATTTGTTATCCAATATGAAAAAATTCATATTTTTAATATGTTTCTAATTTAATGAATTTCTTAAATATATAAGTTATAAACTAAAAATCTAGTGCTACCATTAGAGACGACTTTAATTGTAATGCACCATAATTTTTTTCAATTTTTTTACAATGTATTATGAATATACAATAATTATGATTTCATCAATCATAAGACTTTAAATTGCTTGCACCCATTTTATTACAAATTTAATTAAATCATTAAATATTTAATAAATTCCATAAAAGTTCTATTTCCTCGGAAGTATATTCAATTTAAAAATGTTTTCTTTTGGTTAAAGTTAATTTAGAATGCTTCATATGGAGTTTAACTAATTCAAAGTTGCGTATACGTATTCATAGCTTGGCTCGCAGAATTGTCGATGCGTTAGTTCGCTCCCGAACTCTTAAAAACAATTAATTTTGTTTGGGCTGATTTGCCCGTCAAGTCTAACTATAAAAGTTCAGTTTAGCCTTTCTTATAAAAGTTCGTTCTAACGTTTAATTCGACTCTTACGCCCATGTAAAATAATTGATCACTTAAAAATTTTTGTAATAAAATATAATTGTCATGAGTTGGGTTATTTTAGTGTTTTTACTATTATTCGAGCTTACAAGGGTCTTGGCCTCTGTCCGATTTGAAAATAATTGCTTGGGTTTTCGATTGTTTTGGGTTTTAGACTTTTCTTGAGGTACATTCAAAGAACATTGGGTTTAAGGACTTTCTTGAGGAACATTCAAAGGACTTTCTTGGAGGAACATTCAAAGGACATTTCTTGGAGGTATGTGATACATTTGGATGTTTTTTGGGCTTCATTTTTTTTGAAAGTATGGAATTGGGCTTAATTTTCATGGGAGGTATGTGATACATTTTTGATGTTTTTAGCATAATTTTTTTTGAAGGCATGGATTTGAGCTTAATTTTGAAAGGACTCTTTTAGGCTTTATATTCAAAGGACATTTTTTGGACATTTTGAAGTATTTTTTAAAGTGATTTTTTTTAGAGGCTTTTTGAAATATTTTAAAGTGGTATTTTTTAAGAATTTGGAATTAATTTTCAATAGACATTTTTTGAGGCATTTTTTGAAGTTACATTTTTAGAGCATGTGTTTTGGGTTTAAGTAACTTTTGGAATGATTTTTTAAAAACGTTTTTTTATCTAACGTTTTAAATGAAATATTTTTGTAGACTTGGAAGAAATATTTTGAGCTTCACGGCTCTTATAAGACATTTTTTTCTCGTATTTTTTGAAGTATTTAGTTTTTGAAAAAATTTTAAAATGAGTTTTTTTTTAAAATTAAATATTTTGTGATTTTTTTTCTTAATTGAGCTTTCGTCTAAATTTTTGAAGGAAATTTTTTGAACTTCATACTCTATTATCATGGGAAATTGAAGGACTTGTACAAGAAAATATGATCGAAAAAGAGACCCTGAGGAACATAGAGAAGATGCGAGACAATCTCGCAAAATAAAGATAGAAGCACTCTCAAATATTGAAAGGGAAAATCAACCTCAACTAGAAGTTGTGCTGTATGTAAATGTAAATATTATGAGTTTGATATATTTAAAATTTTCCTAGTGTAAATGAAGTTTAACTTTTATTTGATGAACTAATTTGAAAAATATTTTGGTAATGTAAATAGATAGAGATATTCCTCAAAACATTGATGATGAGATACAAAATTTTGAAGGAGAAAGAAAGAGATATTGAACCAATGATTGAATATGTTGAAAATGTTGAAAGAAATTCCACCGAATACCAATCACAACGTATATATATATATATATATATATATATATATATATATATATATATATATATATATATATGTTGAACACATGCACATACTATTGAAATTATAGATATATTTATTAATTTAGTTATTTATTGAATATGTAAACTTAATATATGTACTATTCATTCGAATATGTATTGTATGAAATCAATGTCGTATGATGAGATATTAGAAAATGTTGACACTCACACATAGGGAGATAAAAAAGCCTGACCATGATATCGTGTTAACCACATTTTTAATACGTAATTTATAAAGAAATGTGATACTCAAGCCAAAATGTTGAAAGATCTCATATCATTAAGGAAATTAAAAGAAGCTAAATTTATTGGGTATTCAAAAATCAACCAAAGATAAAAATGAAGGAAAATTTGATAAAATATAAATAGTTCTATAACTACTAGAAGATTCCAGATTTAAAAATGTTTCTGGGCTTACTTAGAGAACACATATAGCAAGGTTTCATCAAGAATAAAGAGAATTCACTGGTAAATTCTATGGCACAAGCATTAGAACTCGCGAAAACTTTGCAATAAAAAATTTTGGTTGCAAATAGATGTAAATGATGAACTCGCTTGTTGGAGAGATATTCGTAGGCAACCATACAAAGATATACTTGGATAACATGTTAAAAAAATAATGCATGAATATTGTAAGAAAAAATCACGTGTTTCGCCAAATGCAAGGGATGTGATGCGAAGAAGAATAGCACGAAATCGGTACGAAGAACATGAAAAAAAATTCTTGGAAACCACTCAGATAGAGTTGTTCAACAAGTTCAAAGAAGAGAATCATGAGTCTCAGTGTGAATCAAGGTTTTTTTTCAACAATCCATGGTATAAAACCTACTTTCACCGTGACGCTGACACTTGTTGTTGTCGTTATCATGTGGAATTTGAGTTAGTATTAATGACACATTCCTTAATTTTGCAGAACATTTTAGAAGGATATTCACCTCCTCCTTCCACTATCTATGATTTACATATCAAATTACAGAAAGACAAAGAAATGACTATTTGGCACAGAAAGAAACGTGTTGGTGGTAAAAATGCGATGATTGTAGAAATTTGACTAAATTTCAAACAAATATCGTATTGATATAGATGATTAATCATTTTCCAACATGAAAGTGAAATGGAAGAGATATGAATATATCCATACATCACATTCAAGGTGCAAATAAAAGCAAATAATTGAATTACGAGAAGAAGAAATTTTTGGGACAGACTTTTTGAGAAATTTTGAGGTAGAATTTATAAATACACCACATTTCGTAGAGCTCGATGGAAAGACTTGCAATTCAAAAATCCCATGAATTTTTTCCACTAGGGACCATTTTGTCAAGAATTGATTTTGCAAAACTACAAATTTGTTCCCCCACAAAATGAAATTCAAAGAGTGAATACTATCATTCCGACCAAGTCTCCATGTCATCCATATTCACAGTAAAACATGCCGAAAACGTTGATCATATAGAAATCACCAATTAAAATTGACATGTTATTAAAGAATATCACTTATATCGCATGATCGCACACATGGTGCCATACTAAAAGCTGTCACTATTTTCGAAAGATTTATGATCTCCCTTGAAAGTTGGGGAATAAAAATTCAACGAAATTGGATATGGTAAGATTAATGCACATGTCAACTAAATCAAGACAATCATTCTTTGATGTGTTGTCTTCATAAGAAACCTCCGCATTAAACATTACAGAATTTCTTCTAGTCTGGTCTGAAAAGAGAACATGATAAAAGTACATGCATGTAATGAGCACTTAGAAGATATCAAATGAATCTCTTCCCGCAAGCCGACTTGTGGATGCTAAAGAAGTTATTCAATGGTGCATCATCGTCTAAGCCATGAGACTAAACGATCAAGGGAAGTGAGAAGGTACATTCATTTTAATTTTTATTGGATATCTAATTTTAAATAGTGTACATTTATCACAATTTGATTATATATAATTGATTATCTTTGATTGTATTTTGATATCATATTTACATTGTCTTTGAGTTTTCCATATAAAGGTTTTTTTGGTATATTAATTTAAGAAGTAGATATATCAATTGGAATGATATTGAAACAAATATGCATTCAATTAAAACAAAGTTGTCCACAAATGTGTTTTACTCGAAAAAGAAAGTATTCTTGTTTTTGTCATGTTTGCATAGACAAATACGTAATCCAATGACGTTTTTTGTGAAAACAAATGTATGTAAAAGATTGAAACACACACACGAATACAAAGGAAAAATGTTCGTTGCAATGTTTGAATAAATGCAATCGAAGAGACTACAATATCATCTCACAGGATTACGTTTTTGATATTATTAGAGAAGGTAACATTTGAATTTCTTTCCAATGATAAATATATAGAAATAAATTCTAAATACATAAGTTTGTTAATTTTATTTTATTGTGGGAGGGAGATGTTTTTCTATAATTGCACCGCCGTATCAACGATGAAAATGTGAAGTATTATTTGATGCATTGCACTGAACTTAAAATGAAATTATTAGAAAACTATAATGATCACGTTTCCATATGAAAGAGGATCTATTATAATGAAAGGATATTTTTTCAAAACAACCAATCAAAGTGAGGATTTGTTTACTTTGAAGACTATGAACCCGATGTCATGTTGTCAATATAATCACTTGGTGTGTGCAAACATACACATGTTGATGAGGTTCAATCAAAAGAAAAATAAAATCAAGAAATGGAAAATGTCAAAATACTATCATGAATCTAATCATTGAAGATGGCATTCCATTGAATTTTTTGATTGAACTTCCCAACAATTTCTTTCCTTGGGATTATGGCTTAACTTAACTCAACTAAAATTTAGGCTTTCCTGTTATGTTATCTTCTAGTGTTTGCACATGTACAAATTGTTTTGGTACATGTACACTAGGATCAACCGAAAGTATATTTTCTATACAGCAAAATGATGAAAATGTTGCATGTATTGAATATATATATATATATATATATATATATATATATATATATATATATATATATATATATATATATATATATATATATATTCTCATAATGCAATTAACTGCTCAAGTAGTTTTAGTATATGTATCATGAAAAATGTTACATGTAATTGATATACAATGCATCGAATGTGACCATTTTTTCTAGATTTTCTGTAAAAAGTATGGAATGTAAATAAATCATCCACGATATTTTTGTACAAAGATTCCTTTTCTTTCGTATAAGAGACCTGTGCACTTCTCCAACTTCTCATGATTTGACTCACATCTCTATTCCACAGAAAATCTAGTAGAAAATTTGTCTTTCCAATGGTCGGATATGTTCTACACAATTAACTAGTACAGCTTTTCTATGTATATGGATGAAAAATGTTGCATGTATTGTATATATATATATATATATATCTTCGTAATGCAATTATGCTTTATAGTTTTCCCATGTGCATTGATGAAAAAAATGTTTCACATACCGAATATATATGTTCTAGAATGCAATTAACGAATGTCACTAATTTACTAATTTATAAATCAAAAGGTTACTCTATTTGGGTGCATGAATTGAAAATTGACCCCAATTCAACAAATACATATCTACTTCTTATATTTCCCAATCAAAATTAAAGGGATTTATAGCTGAGAACATATAGCCCATCAACTACTTTAGAGTACACGAAGCTGTGAAACAGTTTGGAACAATTCATTAAAACGAAAGCAATCTTAAGATCGCTTTTGATCTTACATACTTGTTTGAGTGAAAAATCAATGGAAATAACATAGTTTTCAACTAACTAACCATATCAATTGAGCTCTATTTGAAAAAAGTCAAAAAAACCAAAAGCCAACAAAATAACATCCTTGGTTTTTATTTTTATAAGAATAGCCAAATCATATTAAGGATTCTCTTCATTGAATTTTTTTTTGATGGAGAATCCTTAATATGATTTAGTTATTCCAATAGGAAATGACAACTACTTAATGTTATTTTGTTGACATGTTTTTACAGTATGTTAGCTTTTATTGTTTTTTCAAATGTAGCTCAATTGATATGTTTGGTTGATTGAAAAGCTATTTTCTTCCCATTAGAAAATTTTCTACTCAAACAAGAGTATGTGTAGAGATGAAAAGCACCATTTCATTACTTGAGTAATAATCAATGCTCCAAACATTTTCCCATGATTAAAAGTTGTAATGGTTGAGTCAATTTTCCATTTCTAGATACCTTCATTGACTCCTAAAAAGTAGTTGATGGCTATATGTTATGTCTCCTTTCCATATAAATCCCTTTAATTTTGATTGGAAAGATAAGAAGTACATATATGTTTGTTGAATTGGGGTCAATGTCATTATGCACTTCAATTAGAAGCCTTGTTGATTGATAAATTGGTAAATTGATGACATTATTAATCACCTAAATTTTTGATGCGATTTTTTCAAAAGAATATTGCCTTGAGTTATTATATGGAGAATAAATTTAACCTTTCATCTCCTCAAGTTGAATAAGATGAATTATTTCAAATTTTTCCTTTTTTGAATTTTATTCAACTAGTGAAATGCTTATGCAATATTTAAATTTTCCATTCTTTTGAGATATGATTTTGTTTTTTTAAATTTTATTCAATTGGTGAAATTACTTTCAGTACTAATTGATGTGTGAAACTCACAAGATTACTCATGAAATGCATTTCAACCATCCAAAAATTGAGTTTTAAAAGATTTTTTATTATATTCATAACATTACTCATACCTACGCCAATTAAGCCCAAATATCCAATAAAACATACATACTCACATGGAAATGTAGATCAACCATCCAAAACTTAAAGTTTTAATTTTAACAAAAAAATTATAGATCAAACATTACTCACATGCCAAATGTTTCAACCATCTGCATCCTATTTAAAAATTAGATATATCAAAACATTATTTCACATGTCATGCCAATTGTGGTTCAATATCTCAATAAATTAACATTTATATAAATTATTAAATGTAGACAATCTATCCAAAATCTCAATTTAATTTTACAAAAATATAGATCACAGCCAAATAATTAATTAAAACTTTGAGTTTTAAAACTTTCTTTTGACATATCGCATTACTATGCCAATTGTAGTTAAATCACTACAAAACATTTAACATTATATCACATGCTAAATGACAACTATCCAAAACTTAACTTTTTTATTTTAAATAAAAAATTATAGATCACAACACTACTAGTAGTTCAACTACTGAAAATTCAAGTTTTAAAAACCAAACAAATTATGCACATACATTATTTCACTACATGCTATTGTGCATTTCAAATCATCCAAAGCTTAACTTTTAAAAAACAAAACAAATTATATTAACACATAAAAATACGTCAGCCTCATTATATCAAGTATGAAGTTATATATATATATATATATATATATATATATATATATATATATATATATATATATATGATAACATCTAGATATTTATAAGAAAAAGTAAGATTAGAAATATCTATCAAATATAAATGGATGTATGTCTTCTCTAGCAGCAGTCTCAACCGGGCGAAGGAGTCTGGGAACTCAATGTAATTTATAAAAATTAAAATTCTGATGTTTTAAATGAGTGATAATATATGTGAACTTCATGTAAATAAATAAATAAATCATGTAAATACCATGAGGTTCTCCATTTGTTAAGTACCGTTACCTACAACTGGAACATTCTCCATTAAAGAATCAGAGAGATACGTACAATATATATAAATTATTTCAATATATTTTAAGAAAAAAAATAGACAACTTGTCTCGTAATGGTTGAAATGATGCGGATGTTCCTATCTCATTGCTAGAAATCAAAAAGAAATCTCCTATAGAAACCTAAAATTAAAAATTAATTTAGTACATTTAGCCAACTTCAACATCTCGCTTTATAATAGAATTAAAACTTCAATTTATGAATTATAAATTTAAAATATATATATATATATATATATATATATATATATATATATATATATAAGTGAAAAATTGAATACTCTCGCAGGGCAAGACACTCGTTCTTAAGAGAGTGCTCTAAATCTCCAAAACATAAAATTCAAAAATTAAAATAACTCAACATATAGATATATATTCATTTTGTAATGGAAATTTTGAGGTGGAATATATATAACTTAAAGATATAAATTTTTAAAAGAAAATTGTCCAGCTTGTTGTGAATACGCCATATACCTCCTATGAATTAGAGTGACATCTCCTGCTGAAAGAATAAGATACGTCATCCCCCAAAAATATCGATTGGAACGTAATCATTAAAACATTTTATTATATATAATGAAAATGTATATAAAAAGTAATAAATTTATTTATTTAAAAATATCAAGTTTAAAAGACACTAAATTCTTGCTAACATAATTTTAGACGACTATATTCAATAAGGTGATTAAATCGAAATAGTGTTATCATTATAATACAAATTTTTGTTAGATTTCACGCACATAAAAAATAACATATATATATATATATATATATATATATATATATATTACAATTGTATGCATGTGTTAAAATAATTAATCCTAACTATTATCACATAATAAATATTTCATGAATATTATAAATATGTTATCATGATAATTCTTGTATTCATCTCGATACACAAAATTGGCACGCACTCGCGTTTGTTTGTTTCCATTCAAACAAATACTGCATGCATGCCTCTAATTTGAGAAGCGGCTTCATCTCATCACAAATTTTTTATTATGAACAAATGAAAATCAATAAAGTGGCAGTCAGACAAAACAGTTATTCTCATGTCAAAATTTTATCACTTTCCTAGACCAAAAATTGCAGAGAAGGTCATTTAATTAGGTTTCATTTCAAAATAATTCTACATCAAATACCTTTACAAAATTTCGCTGTTCCCATGAGTTTCCATAAAAATACAAGATGTCTATTTATAATATGAGTTATAGAAGTTTGAAATTTTTGAATGAAGAGCTGCCCTTCTTAAAATTAAATATATTACTTTTTCCACTCTGATGTTGTCACTCTTCTTAGTCCACAATTTCTCTTGCTCTTCTCATGACATCCACCGCGTTGGCCTGGTACACACTACTAAAGCCTGCTTAAAGAATATGCATTGTCGAATTTCCTCGCCAGGTAGAATAGCATCAAGATGAGTTGTTGATTATCTTTCAGCAAGTGCATTGCCATACGCTCTTTTCCCATGGTATCAAATGTCGCCGGGGAGATGTCATGGCGGGTTGAAACCTCTCTGAATGAAATTTCTCTCGCCTATTTTCGATTCGGCATTTCCGGGAGAATCTTCAAATTTTTGATAAATATAAAATTTTGTATTAGAAAACACATTTAAATAAATCTGTACAAATTGAATGAAAAAATATTCAAATTGATGGTACCTACAAACGCAATCCATGTGATGGCGCCCATGTCAAAGAGAGACTCTCCTCTTATATCCTAAAAATAAAAAATAAACTTATTAAAAACTAATTTTTAACTCACAGCACGAGCAAAAATCAATCCCATATGCACACACATGGATGGAGATTTAAGATTATATTTAAATACCATGAATCCTCGTCCCTTTATTATGGGGTTTTATCTTCATCGCTTCCATCTCATGATATATATCCACGTGGATTATTTACACATTTTTTAAATGACTAGAACTTCTTAATAAATTCAAAATAAATTCCCAAATTAATGTAATTTATTGTACACAAATTATGTAAATATCACAAATTTTCAAAGCACTACTGATTTCTCGTAGAAACTTCAATTTTATGAAATGAAATTATAAATATATATTCAATATCACTTTATGGTATAATATCAACCGTATAAAATGAAAATTACATTGTCACAAAGAAAGAAATTATTTAAACAAAATTCAATAGTTCCAACATCTTAATTCCTTATAAAAATGCGAAGCTCAATATCTCGTAGTTGTAAAATGTGAAATTCACTTCAAGTTGCACTTACATGGTGTAGTGGAGCACACTTGCTACAATTGAAAAAGCACATGGTCACAAAAGATTTATTTATAGTACAAAACACACATATCCAAGCATATGTTACAATGGTCCACAATAAATTTTGAAGGAGAGTCTCAACAATAATTATCTTTACGAATCTGACAAGAAGAGCTGCCTCAAAATAATCCATCTGAGGAGGAATCTTTAGTTTCTGAAGAAGAGTGTCTCAAAATTAATTACCTGAGAGATGAATCTGCATCATTGCCCGTGAAATTTAATTTATCTGTTAACCAACTTTATGAGAATCTCTGTCTCAATTACTAGACAACAGACACATCTGAACAATGTCTATACTAAAAAATTGAAATTGGCTAACAATGCTGTTTGGTCATTCCATGCGCTTTAGCCGCCATTTTAACTTGTACGCCATTCATCGTTCATTGTCAGTTTAGAATTGGTGAAAACTACAATTCCCATATTGATCCATACTCACAGTTGTTCTCAGCTTTTATCACTCATATATTCATTTTCTTCTGATGACTTTTTGATATCAATGATTGAAAGATGATATAATCATCATTTTCTTCGGATTGGGATAGTATTAATTTATGCATAATTTCATTTCAACTATATTTAATACTTATATTATCTTTAAAAATAAATAATATATTATATTAAATTATTTTACAAAATGCATGGGGGAGAAAATGACATAAGATCATTTATAAATAATAAATTTTTATTTAGATCTATTCCATAGACATCAGAAGCATCTACCAGATACTCTCACCTTCATAAATATGACTATGTTACTTATTCTTTTTCTACTCTATAGAACTTGCAGAAGCTAACACTACTCTCCCTAATAGATAAATGAATAACTTATTTAGATCTATCCTTATTGATCAGAAGTTATTTTAATAGATATGTCATACTTCATAAAAGATGAGAGGCAATTTTTTACAAAGTTTTGTCATAGAACTTTGTAGAAGTTTTAACACTACATGTCCTAATTATATACTTATGACAAATTTTAGAGACTGGACACTCACACACATATAAGTGCATAAGAACGCACTTATTTTACATTGAATATATTTCATTTTAAATTAAAAATCTATTTTGAAACAATTACAAGGTTAAATTCATAGTTTTTAAAACAAATTTTTGGTTTCACAGAAATTTTTATGCTAATGTGCTTTTTCAAACAGATAATAATTTATTAAAATGGGAGATACATCAAAATGATCTCCTTTATGATGTAACATGAGATTTACAAATTAATGAGCATTTATTTTTATATATATCCAAATGGAGTAGTTTTACAAAGACACAAATTTTAAGATATATATGTTTCATTATGTATTTTTCAGAATGATGTCCATTTGTTAAGAAGGAAAGTATCATTAATCCAAAAGACAGTAAAATTTAAGATTGAATATTTTTTATTTCATTAAAATTACTGAAACATTTAAATATATATTGCTGTAAAAATCCCATGTTTGTATAAATACTTTGCTCACTGAAATCCCTGCCACAAAATTTTTTCCTGCAATGTGATGGCCACCCCCTACTAAAATTGAGATATATGGTGCAATAAAATATAGATTCATAGATTTAAAGAGCATAGTTTTGAGATATAAAAGTTCAAAATGGAAGAGCCTCTGTGAATCAAATATCAATGCCACTATGGATATATATATATATATATCCATAGGTATTGATATTTATTTCCAAAGAACTCTTTTCCATTTTGAAATCTCCTTTTATATCTCAAAACTATGCTCTTTGAATCTATGAATCTATATTTTATTGCACCATAGGAATGATTTCTTAGATGTCTCCCATTTTAGTGGGGTGTATCACATTTCGAGAAAACACAATAGCCACAAAAGTTTCCACTGAAAACCAAAAGTAATTCTATACAAAACATAGGTTTTAACTTTAATATATAGTTAATGTTTCAATATGTTTTTAATGAAATGTAAAATATTCACAAAACACATGCACATTAACATATAATTGTGATACTTTCCCTTCTTTCCAATCCTAGTGGACATCATTCTAGAAAAACTTTATAATGAAGCATATATATATATCTAGAGTTAAGCATTGATATTTCTTCACAGAAAACCTTCCATTTTGAACTTATATCTCAAAAATATGCTCATTGAATTTAAGTGCATCTATATTTTATTACATCATAGAATCATTTTGAGATATCTCCCATTTAGAATGTATCACATTTCTAGAAAAACACATAGTCATAAAGGTTTCACATTGAAACCAAAAGTGTTTTGTTACAAAACTTATAGATTTTAACCTTGTTAGGTGAATGTTTCAAAATAGATTTTTAATTGAAATGAAATATATTCAATTAAAATAAAGGGCCTCATACACCATGTTCACGTAAAGTAGTGTGAGTGATTCCACTAGTCCTCTAGAACCTTCATAGGGTATAATGGGACATGTAGTGTTAACTTTACAAGTTCTATAGGCAAAGCCTCAGAAGGGCCGTAGCCTCTAGATCTCATCTTTTATGAAATGACACATTTAATAAAGGGACCTTCCTACAACTAATCTATGGAATAGATCCAAATAAAAGGCTCATTTATCTAATTGAGAGGTAGTGTTAACTTCACAAGTTCTATAGGAGCTATAACAGTCATAGCCTCTAGATCTCATATTTTATGAAAGGTGAAATATCTAGTAACATGCTCCTATAGTCAATCTATGGAATAGATCTAAATAGTTCTTCATTTATCTCTATGATCTTTGTGTCATTTCTCCATGTACTGGTAATAAATGTCAATTTAATATATATTTTTATTTATATTTTGTTTTTTTAGGGATAATAAAACCATTAAATATTGGTTGAGAAATGGAAATTATGCACAGAATTTTCTTTCATCCTTAACTGCAGCAGTGATTACATGTGCTTTCAAATATTATGACTATCAAAGTCATCCAAAGGAAAAAAATGAATATAATGGAAGAAAACAAACAATGAGCCATATTATATTGAATTTGATAAAAGGCTTGGGAACAACTATTGAGTATGGGATCAAATGAATTGTGTTTTCTAAATTTCAATTTCAAACTAGTGAAACCGTATTGAGAATGGTATGTACTAAGTTAAGAAGGCGCCTAAAAGAATCGTATAGATAAACAACATTGTTAGCACTCTCAATTTTTTTAGTATAAGACATTGTTCAAATGAATAAGATGTCTGATCTAGTACAAATGCCAATTCAAAGATTCATCCATCAAGTTGAATTAATAGATAAATTAGAATTATAATGGGTAATGCCACTGCAAGATTCATCTCTTGGTTAAGAATTAGTTTTGAGACACTCTTCTTCAAAATTCAAGATTCATCCTCAAGATGGATTATTTTGAGACGCTCTTCTTCAAAAATCAGATTCATCTCTCAAAGATGAATTATTGTTGAGACTCTCTCCTTCACCATTGATGGACATTGTAACATATCTTGATATGCATGTGTTTTGTACTTATAAATGCATCTTTTAATGACCATGTGCTTTTTTCAATTATAGCAGCAGCTCCACCAATACATGTAGATGGTAACTGGTGGAACTTCATATTTAACAAGTATGTGAACTTCACATTTTTATAAAATTAAAATGCTAAACTAATATTTTTGTTGAAATGAGTGCCACTTTTTAATGGTTAATGTTTTTTTCAATTCTATACCAAGTGTGCTCCCACCATGTAAAGTGCAATTTGGTGAACTTATCATTTTTATAATTTATTTATTTAAATGAGTTTCACAAGTATCAATTAGTTGAAAATTGTGTTCATATAATTTGTACACAAATTAAGCATTAATTTTATGGAAATATTTAAATTTATTTTAAGTTCTAGTCATTTAAAAAAATAATTGTAAATGTCCACCGTAGATATATATATCATATATGAACGATGAAGATCAACAAACCCCATATCTCAGATAGGGGGATCGTAGGATAGAGGGATGTTCATGTAGATGAATATAATCTTAAATCTCCATCCATGTGTGTACATATGGAGTTGATTTTTTATCGACTTAGATAAAAATTAGTTTAAGAAAATATTTTTTTATTTCTTTAGGATATAAGAGAGAGGAGTTCTGATCGCATCCATGGAGCATGCCCATGGTTCACCCAAATATGGTATGGGTCACACGAATTTAATCAATGAATATGTACATGTATTTATATACAGAATGTATTTCAAATGATTATAACGTATTTGTTTATGAAGCTTCTCTCTCATCTCGAGAGGTTGGTGGTGGCTTAAATCCCCCGTAGAGGGCCATCAATAAGTGCTAGCAAGTTGCGTGAATGTGGTGATATTTATTCCCCTAGAGGCCAATCAATGCATGGTGGAAATAGTTCTAAACAGTACTGCTCGGGTTCTCAACAATTTTACGGTGGGGAATATACACAACCACTGAAGACAGCATTTAATTGAATATTTTTATTCAATTTGTTAAATTTGTTTACATGTTTTTTCTAATATACAAAATTTTATATATTTATGCAAAAGGCCGAAGATTCTCCAAATGCGTTTCCAAATAGACGAAGGAAGAACACTTCTCCATTCAAGAAGAAGGTTTTCAACCCACCATGACATATCCGTCGATATTTTTGATATACCATGCAAAGAAACATAAAGAATGCACCTTTGAAAGGTGTCAACAACTTCATAAAAATTGGCAGAGATTCAAGTTTGATTCCATCACGAGTCGACAAAGCTTTGAAATAGTTACATATTCTTTAAGCAAACTAGTAGGTGTGTACCAAAAAGCTTGGGCCAACCACGTATAATTTTGTGGATGTCATGAGAAAAACAAAAGAAAAAAACGGTGATGGGAATTCCAACAAATGGGAGGTCGTTAAAGAAAGAGTGACAACATCAATGGAAAAGTATATGTTTAATTTTAAAGAAGGGCCGAAAGCCTTCTTCATTCAAGAAAGACATGAAGGTGAAATATTTCTGGCACCCCTATGAGTAGCTCACTATTTGTATGATAGACATCTTGCGGTTTATGGAAGACTCCTATGGAATGACGAGGTTCCACTTTATTTTGTAAAAACTATTTGATGTAGAATTATTTTTGAAACAAAAACCTAATTATAATGACCTTTCTCTTCCAATTTTTTGTCCTAGGGAAAGGTCAATCGTCCCAATCGTAGGTGCTGCAGGTATGATGCTGACTTGCCTTGGTCTCAGCCACTATTGGTTACTCGAATTGCTCAGGTCGAATTTGTGGTCAGAGATGGAAGCTCACTTCTCACCAGTCGAGAAGCAAGGGATGCCATCACACAATGTTCATGGTTGGATTAGTGAGTTGATGTTTGTTTGAATCGACAAAGAGCATGCGAGAATGCACGGCTAATTTTGTATTATATGTATGAAAAGATTGGACAAATATGAGTGTTGAAGTTCTAAAAACATATGCAAAGAATTGTCGCAATGGTTGGTACATGATCTAATGGTTCATGAGGAAGAGGGCATGGGAACGATATGTGTTAATGGTTAGGATTCAATTATTTTAACAATATTTACACAATTTGTAATATATATATATATATATATATATATATATATATATATGTTTATTTTTAAGTGTACATTATTCCAATAAAAATTTGTATTATTATATGTTAACACTATTTCATTATTACGCTTGATTTAATGAAGAAAATGTTAATATCACATTCGAGCCATGTTCAAACAACTCAAGATGGGTCTCACCTTAAAGATGTTGTTACAAATTTAGTGTCTTTTAAACTTGATATTTTAAAACAAATAATTGTGCACACATGTACATTTTCATTATATATAATAAAATGTTTTAACAGATTCCCGATTCCATCCAATGTTTTTGGGATGACTCGTATCTTTTATTCTTTCCTTAGGATGTCACTTGAATTTTAGATGTGGTAAATGTTCACAAATAAGTATGGACAATTTTCACTTTAAAAATTTAGGATCTTTTGTTATATATATTCCACCTCAAAAGAACTTATCATAAAATGAGATATACATTTTATGTTTATTATTTAGATTTTTTGGAATTTTATGTTTTTGGAGATTTTATTTTGGAGCCTCTCTTAGGAGATGCCGTAAAAGCAACTCACCGTAAGTATTCAATTTCTTTCAATTATATATATATATATATATATATATATATATATATATATATATATATGTTTTCAATTTATAATTCATAAATTGAAGTTTAAAAAGTTCTATTATATAAATCGAGATATTGATCTTCGGAGTTATTTTAAATGTACTTAAATTAATTTTTAATTCCTTTAGGTTTCTCATAGAGGATTTTTTTCTCCACGGACTCTAGCAATGAAGATAGGAACATCCACATCATTTCAACCATTCGAACAAGTTGTCTATTTTTTCTTAAATATTATTGAAAATAAGTTTATATATATAACTCAGTATTAAGGTATAATATAATGGGTTTATTGTTGGGAGATGTTCCCATGGAGGTTGTATGTAAATGGTAACAAATGGAGAGGGAACCTCATGAGGTATTGCATGATTTTTATTTATTTATTTACATGAAGTTCTATAGATATCATCATTTTTATAAAACATCAAATTTTAATTTTGTACGTGCATTGTGTATTGTGTTCTATGCTTCAAGATAGCTTATGGATTGAGACCCATTAGAAAAGACACCAAGATCACTAACAGGACATTTTCAGTCTAATTCATTTTTTATATAATATCTAGATGTTGTCATATATATATATATATATATATATATATATATATATATATATATATATATATATATATAACTTCATACTGATACTTGTGAGATCTACAATTTTTGACGTATTTTATTGTGTTAATATAATTTGTTTTGTTTTTTAAAAGTTGCTTTGATGGTTGAAGTACTTTGGCATGTGAATGTGAAGTAATGTTGTGTTATAATTTGTTTGGTTTTTAAAACTTAATTTTTCAATAAAGGAACTACCAGTAGTGCTGTGATCTATAATTTTTTGTTAAATTGGAAAGTTAAGTTTTGGATGGTTGATCTACATTTCTGCAGATGAGATAGCTTTCTGTTAAATGTTTTTATTGACAGTTTAATCATAATTGGCATGACATGTGAAGTAATGCTTTGATGTAATCAAAAAGCTTTTGAAATCAAGTTTTGATGGGTGAAGTACATTTGGCATGTGAAGCAATGTTGTGATCTATATTTTGTAAATTAAAAGTCAAGTTTTGATGGTTGATCTACATTTGGCATGTGATATAATGTTAATTTATTGATATTTGAACTACAATTGGCATGATATGTGAAGCAATGTTTTGATATAATCAAAATGTTTTTAAAATCTTTATTTATTATTAGCATATTTGGTATGTGAAGTAATTGTTTTGATCTATAATTTTTTGTTAAATTAAAAACTTTTTAAGTTTTGGATGGTTGATCTACATTTTCCATGTGAATATTAAATGTTTTATTTGATATTTAACTCATAATTGCAGGGAATGAAGTAATGTTGTGATATAATAAAATCTTTAAAACTCAATTTTTTGGATGGTTGAAGTACATTTTTCATGTGAATGATCTTAGAGTTTAATTAATTAGTGCATAGTAGTTTCACCAATTGAATAAAAATTTAAAAAAAAGAAAATCATATCATATTCTAAAGAGATAGAAAGGTTAAATATTGTATAAGCATTTCACTAGTTGAATAAAACTAAAAGAAAATTTGAAATAATTCATCTTATTCACAAAAGATAGAAAGGTTAAATTTATTCTCCATATAATAACTCAAGGCAATATTCTTTGAAAAAGTCACTCATCCAAAGTGTAGATTTAGGTGATTAATAATGTCATCAATTTACCAATTTATCAATCAACAAGGCTTCCAGTTGAGTGCATTAATGACATTGACCTCAATTCAACAAACACATATGTACTTCTTATCTTTCCAATCAAAATTAAAGGGATTTATATGAAATTAGAGATGGTTTATATAGCCCATCAACGCATTTTTGGGAGGTCAATGAAGGTATCTAGTGAAATGGAAAAGGTCGTAGAGAAGGCTCAAATCCATTACAACTTTTAATCAAGTGTGGGAAAATGTTTGGAACGCCTTGATTGTATCAAGTGATCGCAAGATTGCTTTTCATCTCTACATACTCTTGTTTGAGGAAAATTTTCTAATGGGAAGAAAATAGCTAATCCAACCAAACATATCAATTGAGCTCGCTTTGAAAAAAAAACAATAAATAAAAGCTAACATGCCAACAAAACATGTCAACAAAATAACATTCGCGGGTTGTCATTTCCTATTGGAATAACTAAATCATATTAAGGATTCTATCCAAAAAAATTAAATGGAAGAGAATCCTTAATATGATTTAGCTTGGTCTTTATAAAAAATAAAAACCAAGGATGTTATTTTGTTGGCTTTTTGGTTTTTTTTTTGACTTTTTTTCAAATAGAGCTCAATTGATATGGTTAGTTGGATTGAAAAGTTATGTTATTTCCATTGGAAATTTTTTCACTCAAACAAGAGTATGTAGAGATCAAAAATAATCTTAAGATTACTTTCCAAAGACAATAAATTGTTCCAAACATTTTCCCACATGATGACAGCTTCATCGACCTCTAAAAAGTAGTTGATGGGCTATATGTTCTACCTCCTTCCCATATAAATCCCTTTAATTTTGATTGGAAATATAAGAAGTAGATATATGTTTGTTGAATTGGGGTCAATTTCATTAATGCACCCAAATAGGTAACCTTTTTGATTTATAAATTGGTAAATTGATGACATTCAAGCACTGTATTCTAGAACATATATATTCGCATAGAAACATTTTTATCAATGCATATGGGAAAACTACTTGAAAATTAATTGCATTCTAGAAGATATATATATATATATATATACAATACATGCAACATTTTTCATCATAACTATTAGAAAAAGCTACTTTCAAGCACTGTGTAGAAATATATCCGACCATTGGAAAGACAAATTTTCTACTAGATTTTCTATTAGGAATAGAGATGTGAGTCAAATCCCCGCCAAAAGTTGGAGAAGTGCTCTCAGTCTCTTGTCCTAAAGGAATTTTGAAAGTAAAAATATATCAGATGATTTATTTACATTCCATACTTTACTTAAAATCCTACTCTAGAAAAAATGGTCACATTCAGTTCTGTATATATCCAAATGACATGTAACATTTAACATGCAATATATACTAAAACTACTTGAACAAATAATTGCATTCTAGAATATATATATATATATATATATATATATATATATATATATATATATATATATATATATATATATATATATATATTCAATACATGCAACATTTTTCATCAATGCATGTATAGAAAATATACTTTCTCATTGGATCCTAGTGTACATGTACCAAAACAATTTGTACATGTGCAAACACTTGCAGAGATAACATAAATAAGAAGCCTAAATTTTAGTTGAGTTCGAAGTTCTAAAACATAATCCAAAGAGAAGAAATTGTTGGGAAGTTCAATCAAAAAATTCCAATGAATGTTATCAATGATTCGCTCATGATCAGATTTTGACATTTTCCATTTCTTGATTTTATTTTTTTTCTCTTGATTGAACTCCCATCAACTTTATGTGGCCGCATTACCACCAAGTGATTATATTGATAACTTATGACATCGTTCATAGTCTTCAAAGTAAACAAAATCTCACTTTTGATTAGTTTGTTTGAAAAATATCCTTTCATTATAATAGATCCTCTTCATATGGAAACCTGATCATTATAGTTTTTTAATAATTTCATTTTTCGCTCAGTGCAATGCATCAAATAATACTTCACATTTTCATCGTTGTCGTACCGTGCAATTATAGAAAAACACTCCTCACAATAAAATGAAATTAACAAACTTCTATGTATTAAATTTATTATATTTCTTGATTACTGGAAAGAAATTCAAATGTTACCTTTCTAATAATATCAAAAACGTGATCACCACTCCGATGATATTGTAGTCTCTTCGATTGCATTTATTCAAACATTGGTAAATCTAACATTTTTCCCTTTGTATTTAGCCGTGTATGTTTCAATTTTTACATACATTTTGTTTTCATAAACGCTATTGATTCTCGTGTTGTCTATGCAAACAGACAAAACAAGAATACTTTCTTTTATCCAATGAAAACACATTTGTGGACAACTTTGTTTTAATTGAATGTACCTTCTAGTCCCTTTATTGTTTCAATGTCATTTCCAATTGATATATCTACTTTTCGATCCCAAGGCGCCAAAAAACTTTATATGGAAAACTCAAAGAATAATGTAAATATGATATCAAAATACAATCAAAGATAATCAATTATATATAATCAAATTGTGATAAATGTACACTATTTAAAATTAGATATCCTAATAAAAATTAAAATGAATGCAATTCCTTCTCACTTCCTTGATCGTTTAGTCTCATGGCTAGAGCAAAGGATGTGCCCATTGAATAACTTCTTTAGCATCCACAAGTCGGCTTGGCAGAGAGATTCATTTTATATTTTCTAAGTGCTCATTTTGTATGCATGCCCCCCGCACCATCATGTTCTCTTTCCATGACCACTCGAAGAAATTCCAAATAATGTTTAATGCAGGTTTTCTTATGAAGACAAATAACCAAAAGAATGATTGTGCAACATTTGAATTGACATGTATTAATCTTACCATATCCAATTTTCATGAATTTTATTCCCAACTTTTTCAAGGAACTGGAAATCTTTCAAAATAGTATTGTACAAAATATGTACCATGTGTACGATCATCACCGATATAAAAGTGATATTCTTTAATAACATGTCAATTTTAATTGGTGATTTCTATATGATCAACGTTTTACAAAGATGTTTATATAGAATATGGACAAGCATGGAGACTTGGTTCTAATGATAGTATTCACTCAATTTCATTTTGTGGAACAAATTGTAGTTTTCTGAAATCAATTAACAGACAAAATGGTCCCTAGTGGAAAAATTCATGGGATTTTGAATTGCAAGTCTTTCCATCGAGCTTTCCACAGAATGCTTATGTATTTATAAATTTTTACCTCAAAATTCCTCAAAAGTCTATCACAAAAATTTCTTCTTCTCGTAATTCAATTATTTTAGCACTATTTGCACCTTGAATCGATGTATGATATATCATATTCTCTTCCATTTTCACTTTCATGTTGGAAAATGATTAATCATCTATATCAATACGATATTTGTTTTGAATGAGTCAAATTTCTACAATCATCGCATTTTTTTACCACCACACGTTTTTCTGTGAAATAGGTCATTTCTTTGTCTTTTCATGTGTTATTAGAATTTGATATATGAAATCATAGATAGTGGAAGAGGAGGTAATCCTTCTAAATGTTCTACCAAATTAAGAATGTGTCATAAT
Source organism: Pinus albicaulis (assembly GCA_034641835.2). NCBI lineage: Eukaryota > Viridiplantae > Streptophyta > Pinopsida > Pinales > Pinaceae > Pinus > Pinus albicaulis. The sequence continues at coordinate 179,103 of JAXQQM020059390.1, read as the reverse complement.
ATAACTCAAATTCCACATGATAAATACAACAACAAGTGTCGCGTACGGTGATAGGTTTTACATACCATCGTTTCTCAAGTGAAAAAAGACCATTCACACATGAATTTCATGATTCTCTTCTTTGAACTTGTTGAACAACTCTATTCCAGTGGTTTCAAGAATTTTTTTCATGTTCTGTATCGATTTCGTGCTATTCTTCTTCGCATCACATCCCTTGCATTTGGCGAAACACGTTGATTTTTTCTTACAATATTCATGTGGCATTATTTTTTTAACATGTTATCCAAGTATCTTTGTATTGTGCCACTATCATCTTCTCCAACAAGCTGAGCCACTGTATTTCATCTATTTGCAACCAAAATTTTGATGTTTGTGCAAAGTTTTCACAGGTTCTAATGCTTGTGCCATAGAATTTTACCAAGTGATTCTCTTAGAAGTACTTGATGAAATCCACTCTATATGTATTTATAGAACTCCGAAACATTTTCTCTGCCTAGATCTTCTAATTGAATTTATAGAACTATTTATATTTTTTATCAAATTTTCCTTCATTTTTTTATCTTTTTGGTTGATTTTTTATTACCCAATAAAGTTGTAGCTCTTTTTGACTTTAATGATATGAGATCTTTCAACATTTTGGCTTGAACTCACAGACATTTTCCTTTATAAAGTACGTATTAAAAATGGGTTAACACGATATCATATATAATGGTCAGCTTTTATCTCCTATGTGTGAGTGTCAACATTTTCTAATATCTCATCATCGACATTGATTTATCCGTACATATTCGAATACTATACATATATTAAGTTTACATATATTCAATAAATAACTAAATTAATAAATATATCTATAATTTCAATAGTATGTGCATGTGTTCAATATATATATATATATATATATATATATATATATATATATATATATATATATATATACGTTGTGATTCAATTTATTCAGTGGAATTTCTTTCAACATTTTCAACATATTCAATCATTGGTTCAATATCTCTTTCACTTTCTCCTTCAAAATTTTGTATCTCATCATCAATGTTTTGAGGAATATCTCTATCTATTTACATTGCAAAATATTTTTCAAATTAGTTCATCAAATAAAAGTTAAGCTTCACATTTTACACTAGGAAATTTTTAAATATATCAAACTCATAATATTTACATTTACATACCGCTTCAATCTCTTAGTTGAGGTTGATTTTCCTTCATAATATTTGAGAGTGTTTATCTTTATTTTACAGATTGTCTCGTGATTCTCTATGTTCTTCTGGTCTCTTTTTTCGATCATATTTTCTTTGCATGTCCTTCAATTTCCCATGATAATAGAGTATGAAGTTCAAAAAATTTCCTTCAAAAATTTAGACGAAAGCTCAATTAAGAAAAAAAATCACAAAATATTTAATTTTAAAAAAAAACTCATTTTAAAATTTTTTCAAAAACTAAATACGAGAAAAATACGAGAAAAAAATGTCTTATAAAAATGAAATGAAGCTCAAAATATTTCCTTCCAAGTCCTACAAAAATATTTCATTTAAAACGTTAGATAAAAAAACGTTTTAAAAAATCATTTTAAAAGATTTTTATTATAAACCCAAAACACGTACTTCCAAAAAAAAATGTAACTTCAAAAAAAATGCCTCCAAAAAAAAAATGTCTATTGAAAATTAATTCCAAATTCTTAAAAAAAAATACCACTTTAAAAAATACTAAAAAGCCTCAAAAAAATCACTTTAAAAATACTTCCAAAAAATGTCCAAAAAATGTCCTTGAATATAAAGCCTTAAAAGAGTCCTTTCAAAATTAAGCTCAACCATACCTTCAAAAAATTATGCCCAAAAAAAACATCCAAAAAATGTATCACATACCTCCATGAAAATTAAGCCCAATTCCATACTTTCAAAAATGAAGCCTGTAAAAAAACATCCATAAAAAAATGTATCACATAATTCAAGAAATGTCCTCCAGAATGTTCCTCCAAGAAAGTCCTTTGAATGTTCCTCCAAGAAAGTCCTTAAACCCAATGTTCTTGAATGTGTACCTCCAAGAAAAGTCCTAAAACCCAAACAATCGAAACCCAAAGCAATTATTTTCAAAATCGACCAAGACCCAAGACTTTGTAAACTCAAAGCCAAATGTGCAAAACAGCAAATAAGGAATGATTTTCGCGGCAATTTATATTGCCACAAAATTTTTTTTTGAGGTGTCTATTAAGATTTTCCTCATAATGATTAAGAAAGCCAGTAAACGGCTCACTAATTTTTATAAGAAAATTCAACCGAACTTTTATGTCGTTAGACTTGACGGGCCACAGCTCAAACAAACGGCCTAACTTTTTAAGAGTTCAAAGCGAACTAACGATCGCAATCACGCAGAGCCAAGCTATGAATACGTATCTCAGAATTTCTTGGACTGATTAAACTCCATGAAACATTCTAATTAATTTTCACCAAAGAAAGCATTTTTAGAATTGAATATACTGTGAAATAGAACTTTTATGGAATTTCGTAGTAATGATTTTAATTAAATTTAATAAAATGGGTGTAAATAATTTGTATACACACACAGATTCAAGAAATCATAATTTGTATATTCCATAATACATTGTAAAAAAAATTGAAAAATTATGGTGCATTACATTGGTCCGTCGTCTCTAATGGGTAGCTTTTAGATTTTTAGTTTATAACTTATATGCATATAAAATTCATTAATGCCAGGAAACATATTAAAAATATGAATTTTTTTCATATTGGACCATTTCAAAAATTCTAGTAATTATGATATGCATCCATTGCTTTGTAAATATGATGAACCCGAAGTAGACTTTGTCTAGATTGTTGCAACACATTTTCTTCAAAATACAAATTTTCAAAGAACACAACATTGCATATTAACATGACTTATGAATCCTTGATTTTTAAAAATGCACACTCAAAGAAACGCTAAGCTGACATATCAAAATGTATGTACCTCCAAAAAATAATAGAAAGCTAACAAAATTTCGACAACTTTTATTTTTATCATAAAATGAAATTCTAAAAAAATTGTTTTAACTTGCAGAGTTAAAGAACCGAAAAATGAAAGTTTTTCTCAAAAAAGGGCACAAAGTGTAACCCAATCACATTTTCACCCATATATATTATATTATTGCTATATTATATAATGGTCAGGTAGCAAAAGTTAATCAAGTTAAATAAGTGTGTTTTGGGAAGATGTTATATGTTCTCCATTTAGTATTGAGAAATATTTTTAACAAAAGAAATGTAATTATATAAACCATGCTCTTGTATTTACATGAGTACATATAAAATTGTAAGTAAACTAGAGATAAAAGATAAGGATTAAAAATGAAATCTTATAAGAATGTACCGCTAGGCTACTCAAGTTACATATAAACTCATTAAAAAGTTAGGAATAAAATATTTGTATAATAAAAGTTAGCTTATTTTCGAGTAAAGAAACATGGAATATTGAAATGTATGTCTATTAATTAGATAAGATTATAACTATGTTTGAGTCTCTGTGAAATGTAGGCTGAGTAGGTTAAAAACTATAAGCTCATCCTTCTCAAAATCGTAAGTTTCACTTACAACTCATAATATTAATTAGAAAGTACTACTTAATGGTTGATACAAATGGTTAAACAAAATAACTTTATTAATAATTTCATTAATAATTATATTTACCGAAATAGAATCCGTAAAGGCTTTATGATCAATTCCATTAAACTATGAATAAAAATAGTGTTAAGACAACCGTAACTAATATGCAAAAATTATAATTATACAAATAGGGAAAATGAATCACACCATGGTGGTTGAAATGAAATTGCAAGTTGGTTGAAAACAAGAAAACATTTTTATAACCGAGACATAAACAAAGGGAAAATAAATTGTATCACAATGATTACATAGCTAGACAGGACAAAAACACTGCATACATTATGCATGCTAGTTATTCACTGTGATGCGTGGCTTGTTGAGGTCACTTTTCATACTGGCTAGGTCTTCCCAAGAAACGATCTTGATTTGGAGCATATTTTATGAGCTAACACGTTCATTAAAATAACACCGAGAGAATCCACCTAAGCTTCCCATCTTGAAATATATATTGTTGGAGAGACAAAATTTTATCAAGAACAATTTGTGCATGAGTTAACTGGGAAATTTGAGTCACAGGGTCAGACCCGGTTTTCGCAAAGCTTCATGAGAAGAAAGAAAATGGGAACAAGGACTATTCGTGTGCTAGAGTTGGAATTCAAGTCAAATTTCATACTAGTGAATCCAAAATTTCTCTCAGTCCTCAACTCCGCAGACGTTGTTCCGTATCCTAAAAGACTCCAAATTAACAGATTTTTTACAATCCTGCAGACATCCAAACTTCTTATAGGAAGATAATTGTAACTAGTTTCCACCAAAGAATTTATTGATGCTCTAGAACTTGAATTTTGATTTGAATGCTGAAATTATTTCCCAATTTTGTAGGGGTTTTCAAACACGACCTTCCATCTACAAGTTACTAAATAAAATCTAGGAATCCAAGAGTTAACTTCTCAAGAATGAAGCCCTCAACACTATGACTACTACTTAGGTTGCTTGGGAGAGCCGTAGATACCTTTATAATGGACATACAACAAACTTGAATGTCGATCCCACAAATTCACCTGCCAAAAGAATGCGACTTTATTACTAGAAATTTGGCCTTTCACAAATATTCCCACATAATGCACACCTAGATGCCAACAAAATTCAAAGGCTTCAACATCCACCACGCATGCATTTAGTATGTATTAATACACATAACTACCTGAGAGAACGCGCATAGATTGTAACTCTAGAGAATTTAACACCCATCTAGTTTTCCATCCATGATTCTAATCATATTGTCACACTTCACCCGCAGAGCTACCAAAGAGAGATTCATCATAATTATTAGTGAAGGTGGATTTTGAGTGCCTTGTAAATGAAATATCTAATTACATGCATGCAAATAGTATGGATATCCATGCATGGCTGTGACGTGCATGAGGTGCCACGCCAACGAAGTGACTTGCACATTCAAATAGACCCACTTTAAGAATTCTTCAAGAATTTATTATGTAAATAAAATGGCATAATGCATGTGAAGGAGAATAGAATGAGAGAAGGGCGACAAAGGAGATATGAAATGAATCATGGAAATATAGTTGGGTAAAAAAATCCACAGAGGCCGTAGGGATAAACCATAAGATGAGAATCATATCTTATTATAGAATTAGGTGGGAAAATTAAAATATTTATTTTTATTTATTTTTATTCTAAATAGAAAGCTACATTTTCTTGAGAGTCAACATATATTGTGGATTTTGAGAGTATGAAAGAGCACTTAGGTATGGAATGATGCAATCGTATCTCTTGTATTCTATGAAGTATCTGGTTTAGAGAATTGTCCTGTTAGGGTTTCTATCTCAAGATGATATTGGATTGTGACTAGCTGCCTCCTAGAAACAATAATATCTCGAATGTTAGTCAATACAATGTGAAGCACTTGAGGAAATATTCACATTTCACCATTATTATTAGTTTTTCTTCTCAATCCCCAAGTATACCCGATTTCAATTGATCCATCGAGATTGAGAATATCCTCGCCTCTCCTCTCACCCTTCATTTATCTATATTAATAAAAATATGTTATTTAAATTAGTTGATAAAACAAATTATGCTAACCCAAAAAAAACCACCTCCATCTTTCTTTAAATATTTAATTAAAATTATAAATAAATAAAAATAAAAGACATTAACAAATAAACACCATATATTGCTCATCTAACATTTTTAGTAACATTTACATTCAACCTTTCTCCTCAAGCTGGGTTGACACCTCAATCATTACGCTGAAAATTTTCTCAAGATCACACATACAATGTGGATCATAATGTTCCACATAACATTTTTTTTTAGTTTTTTAAACTATATTTGACGAGATTAAATAATATTCAAAGTTGTTTCCCTTTTTAAACGTATTTCATGAGATTAAAAATAATATTCAACCTCAAAGAGGATGATAAGACAATTTGTAACTCGTAATGTGATGTGTAAGCATTTAATTTACTTCATAATAAATTCATGGTCAAGTTAAATTACAAGATTATAAATAGGGTAATCAATGGTCATTATCTCAAATCTAAATATTTATTGATTTTTTCCGTGTAAATAAGCAATCGATATTTTTTAATCTAGTACTTTTAGTAATATTAATATAAGTTTTTTTGTTTCTCAATATGGATCATGCACCCTTTTACCTGTCTACACATTGTTCTTGAAGAATTTATCAACACTCTAAAAGATGAGAATTTGACATTCTACATAACATTTTTTTCTTTTTAAAAGGTATTCGAGGGGGATTAAAATTATTCAAGGTTAAAAATAAATTGAAACCATAAATTTGATGAGTAATTTATAAATAAAGAAATTCATAGTCACAATTTCAAGTCTAAAATATTATTTTTTTTCTCAAATTTTAATTGTTAGGTAAAATTGTTTCCTTTTTTCCATAGAAAACAACATTTTATTAGAACAAAAAACTATTACATTCATCACATTTTCAAATTCTTTGATATCCTACATGAAGGTCTTCATGAAGATAACCAAATAGAGGGGATATGTGTATCCTCGAAACCGCAAAAACAAAGAGGTCCACAAAATGGCCCAACACTAATGCGCTGGAAAATTAATCACAAACACAACGCTTAATTTTATGACAACAACCATATCTCAATGAATATTTTGTGGGTTGAGGATTACGTTTGCAGAAGGAAAAGTTGTATACAGTACATAACCCATTCTCGTAACATAGTTAAATAATTAAGGTCAAATAGAAATGTATTGTTAGTAAATAAGTATAAAAGTGCAAACAACTAACTACAAGTGTTGTTTACTTCACGCAAACTCGTGTAAAAAATTCAGAAATTCGTTTTTGCCCATCCATTAGTATTAAATTTGGTCTTTCACGAATTAAGTGTATTAGATAATATGTTTATATTTTACATGAAATTTCCATGTATTAGATATATATGTTTAGGTTTTACATTTAATTTAAAGTGGAACTTAATGTGGCCGATGTATAAGGTAGAAACTGTGAGAAAATTTTGTGGGTGGCTCAAACCACAAGTTACATGTTTTATCGTGGTGTCATTTTGCAACCCCTGGTGAATGTAATTATGTGTGTGTTGTGTTGAATTAAGTGATATAATTTTTAGTTAGTCATGATATAGTTATGAAATTTTTTCTACATATATCGTTTACACAATGACTGCTTTACTGCTATGTTTCACTCGTGAGTAAAATTACTTGATTTTTCTTTTTGCTCCTCCACATAGTTTTGATTTTTTAATCTTGACCCACTTTACATTGAAAGGAATACCTTCATAATTTTATTTTACGTATGTATGGTCTGGATTAAGCACCAACAACTCTGCAAACTTCCATGCAAATTTGTTGTTTTGACAAAGTCATTTCCTAACTTCATGTGTGAACTCAGTTGAGAGAAATAAATTTCCTTGTCTTTACAACTTTTTAACATGGTATCAAAGTGAGTTTAAACTTTCATTAAGCAAGTGTTTTTATGACAAGTTAAAATGAGCTCTAAAATGTTTAAAGTAGCATTTTTATGACAAGTTAAAAGGAGCTCTCAAATTTTGTGAGAATATTCTCCAAAAGAAAGAGAAATTTTTCACACAAGGAGAAAAAGTACTCTTGCCGTAGTAAGAAAACATACAAGATAGTGAAAATGGTAGCAACAAGCAAAGGCTTGACTAATCTACAAATACCTTTGTTTAATAAGAGCATTAATAATTTATTGGCTATTACAATGAAGGCCTGCTTTCTTTCTCAATATATTTAGAATTATGGATACGTGTTTCCAAGAACTAGGAGATGTAGAATTAAGAATGCTTATACAAGCAAAAGAACTAGGAGATATAGCATATACAATGCTTTGACACAAAGAAGAAAGAGATTTGTTGAGGGACAATAGGAAGGACTCCAAATCACTTCCAAATTTAAAGGAGTTATTTGCAAGATTAGGCACAAAGTTGTTCCAGGCACAAATTATCATCCATGGAGAAAGATATTATACTAAGAGGGTCAACATGATATTGGAGGACATGTTGAGGATGTATGTTATATCAATAACGAAAGTGGAAGAGTATCTTCCAATCGGCAGAGTTCTATTAAAACAATGGGTAGCAGGAATATCTGACAATGAGTTTATTTGGAGGCATCAGATGGACAAGGTTGCAATAATCCCATTGGTTGTAGTGATCAAAGACTGTGCATTGATTGGACTAGACATGTTAGAAGAAATGGAATATTAAATTAAGGTAATCATTAATAATCATAGAAGGAAACACTAGGACTAGTGATGGAGATTTCACATGTACATCATAATTGTGCCTTTTAAGTAGTTTTATGTTGGGAGAAGGTGTAATTTCCGTACATCAAGCCCAAGAAGAGCCATTGTATATTGGATCATGTCCTGCTCGCACCTTTGCTATTGTGGACCTTCCAATATTCTTGAAAGGATTGGTCCAGTAGGGCCTACTAGGAATTGCACTACCCTTACAATGAAATTCCATGATGTTTTCAATATACTGTTTAAAAAAGGTGAGATGTTAATTATGTTGATCATGTGATCGATTGCTGGTATTGTAGGTGGGAGACAAATGGATAATTCCAACCGGAACCATAGTGCATATTGCGTAAAAATATGTTCATGTCTAGAATCCACAAAATTGCGTAGGTTAAAATGCACAATAAATTTTTGCCCCATGAAACTACTTGGGAGACTGGTGCAGGTAATTAAATACAGATAGGTTCCATTCTTTATTCAGTTTGGTTGGGTTACTTGTTTGGGAATATGTCTTTGTATATGCTGGTGTGATGTTTTTGTATACATACATATATAGACAATTACCCCAGTTGAGCTATGTTAGAAGCTCAAATAAGTGTAGACTGTAATATGGTTATTATGTTTTTTATGTTGTCACGTTGTTTATTTGAGCAGCAGATAATTGTAAATATCTCATCAATCTAAGTTATAAGCTCCATGGGCAAGATGAGCAAAGCTATAAATAGAATGTTGGCTGTTTGGCTAACACTGTTAGATTGTCTTCTAAGGGAGAGTTCTCAGGAATAACCAATGCTAAAATTCCATAATAAATGCACATAAAGAAAAATAATAGTCACTATTATGAGACACTTATTCCAAGATTAATGTGTTGGGGAAAATATCTCAAAGGTAAAAGTTCACTTTGTTGACTATTATGAAATTGGAAAAGGAATGGAAAGGATTTGGAAAGGAAAAGTGTAATAAATTGGCATTTTAGTTATGAAAATACTAGAAATTATGAGAAAAGGGGTGTGAAAGATATTTTATTTCATGTGAGAGGAAATTCAAGAAAATAATAGAAAATGAAGAAATTAGAGGCCCCATTTATAAAAAAGGCTTATAAGACCAGTTGGTACCTTTTGTTTACCAATTTTTTAGCTCTCTTTATTTTCCGTCTCTCACAATCTTGGACACTTAGAGTTTTCTTTGGAGCATTTCATCATTGGATTCAAAGAAAGTAAGTTTCAACATTTACAAAGACTAAGTAAGAAGAGAAATATCAAATAACTACAACAAGATTCTCTCAGATTTGGGTATTGATTTTCATGTGGGTTTCTTGATAAATTTGGAAATTTTAGTGAGTTTCACAGTGTTTTTCTTTGGTTTTATTGCTATCACTGGGCATTTTTTTTCTAGGTCCACAAAGTTGTTCTCAAATCATCCTTTCATTTTCAAATAGCTATGGTGTGATGAGTTGTCAGTGTTTTTTTTTTTGGTTGAGCTACATTTGTATGGATTTGAAGATGAGTGAAGTATTCAAATAAAGAACACATGGCCTAGTAACCACTAAACTAACGTGGAATAAAGCCATATTTTTTTTCCTACAATAGAACTGAGCAGAAGTGAAGATATACAAAGAATATTGGAGGTATCTGTGCTTCCATCAAGCCAAGAATTTTGAGATGGATACAAAAAAAATCCTGGAGGGTGGTGTCTGCTAGGCTCAGTAATCCAGCAGGGGATTGTGTCATCCATGCTTGTTTTGGCCTAGTTATTTGTTGGAGATCATGAAAATCTTGGTGCTACATGTTTATTTTTTCTACGCTACATTCAGTTGTTTATTTCGTGAAATTTGCTTATTATGAGGGGAGGTGTTGGCCTCAACTTTCATTGGTTGTTAGGTCCTACATTGGTGTTTGGAATATATACAGGGTGATTAGCTTGTAAGAACATTTATTAACTAATTGCTGGTTTAAAAATTACGAAGTCCCAAACCTGTTGGAATTTTGCACACAGCATTAATAAGAGGTTATTTTACCTTGTTCTTCATGATTAATATACCAGTATGTATGTTGATTCTATGGATGTTGGTAAATTTCAGTATTTATTTTCATTATTTGTAAGTTATGAGCATGGTTATGTTAGTATTGATATATGATCTCATCATGTTTTGACTTGCAATTGAATGAAAATGAATGTATGACCTAATATATGATAATGCAACTAATGTGATAAGGAAACAGTGTTTCTTAGTGAACTTACATAAGTATGAGACCCATATGATAAGATTTGTTGTTTAATCATGTAGATTATATATTTGTATATATTCACTGTAACGTCCTGTAAGGTGATGAGGGTTCATGAAGTAATTATTCAAGTGATTGCATATATATCATTATCAGCATATATTTTAGTTTGAAGTGTCATTTATAATCAATTGAGTCTTCGTGTGCCTCAAAAAATTGGCAAATAAATCAGGTCACATGCCGAACTACCTACAAAAAGTCCTCATTTATGATTCTCTACAGACAGGAGGACTAGAGGTCCTAGTCACACTCTTTCCCATATACAAAGGAGAAAATGAGGGATTGATGCACTAAAAGGTTAGTTTTTCTTAGGGGTTGAAGCCAATTTGAGGGTTTATTTTTTTGCTTCTGAAATCCCTTTGTAGTGTCCTGTATGTCTCTGTGGCAGTCAGTGTCGCTCCACTTCCTTAAGGTGACCTAGAGGTTTAAAATAGATCATGGTAGCCTCTCATTGCATGCTTACCCTAGTAAACTGGGTGAGATTGGGTAAATGTGGGAAGAGGGTGTTACAGATTTCACAATGAAATTCAAAGGAAGAGCATTCACCAAACAGAAGTGTTTAAAGGTGGAGTAAAACCAAAAAAGTGCTTTGGGAGACAATGGCTCCTCTAGATCTTGACTAGAGAAAATTCAGCACTCAATTCCAGTTTTCCATCCACACAAATTCTAATCTACATCATTACTAATTTCAATTCAGAGAGCTAAATGAGAGATTCATCATAGCTTCTCACAAGGAGGTTGATTTTGGAGGCCTTGCAAAAATTAAATACGTAACATGCAAGCACAAAGAGTGATGGATCTTCCTCTGCCATGAAGTGAGGCACATGAGGCCACCAGGTCACTTACCTATCTTCAATATACCCACCGCAAAGTCTTCATGAAATTTTACGAACAAAAAATGCCAAGGAATGGATGAGAAGAGCAGTAGAAGGAGATGGGTGGGTGGATAAATGAGGTAGGAAATGAAGCATGGAATTAGAGAAAAGGTACAAAAACTCTAATATAGGGTCCTAGGGATAAACCATAAGATCATAGTCATATCTACGAGGGAATTGGGCAGAAAATTCAAATCATTAATTTCATGTTTTGTTGATTCTAAAACAAAAAATTAGTATTTGAGTGAGAGTCGACATTCATGTTGTGGATTCTAAGAATATGAAAGATTCTTGTGCATGTAACAATGATGCAATCATATCTATGATTAAGTGTGAAGTACTTCCGGATTAGGAATTTTCCTTTAGGCTACCATCCTGATGAGATATCTAGAGTGTGACTTTAGCTGCAGTTCTAGAACAAATAAAATCTTGAATGTCTTTTTTGTAAATAACAATGCAAAGTCCTTGTTATTAAATGTCTTTGTCAATAAGAATGTGAAGTCCTTGATGGAGACCATACATCTCACCTAATTATTAGTTTTTCCAGGCCCCAAGTATATTAGTATATTTCTTGGCTTCAATGGTCCATTGGGATTGGGGAATATCGATCCCCTCTCACATCCCTCATTTTATCTACTATTTAAACTATGCAATTTAATTTATTTAATAAAAAAATACACTAAGTCAAAAAAACCACCTTGTCCTCTTTAAATATTAATAATTAAAAATTAAATTATTAAAAAAAGATAAATAAAATAAATAATAAACATTAACAAATAAACACCCTATATTCTTCATGTAACACTTTTAATAACATTAATCTAACATTTCTCTCAACATAGGTTGGACACCTCAACCCATCCAAATATTCCAAAAAAGTTTCTCAAGACTTCCTCAACACTCTCATAAGGAGATGGAATTTGATGTTCCACATAACAATTTTATTTTATTTTAATATTTGATGGAGAATAAACAAAATTCAATACAAAAATGATTGAGATAAATAATTTTGAAAACCATAATTTTGATTAATGGCTATTTAATACCTATCATAAATCACAAGTGGTCAAGTTAAATTACATGTTTATAAATAATCTAATTAATGCATTGATCATTATCTCAAATTTTTTGAATTTTCTCAATTTTATTTGATAATTATACTGTTTTTATGATTGACATTTTTTGTTTACTTTAAATTTAATTAATTAAAATTTTAAAATTATTAGATAAATAAAATATTAATAAAGAATATTCTTATTATTTTTATTTTTAATACTTTTTTAGTAATATTAATCAAGTTTGTTTTTCTATTATAGCTTTAGACATTCAATCAATTTATATAAATATCTTGTAAATAATTTGGCTTCCACTTCAAAATCCTAACTAGTTCACATATATTCTCTAAGACAATTTATCAACACTCTCAAAGATGTGGAAATTTTCTAGTATTAATATTTTTAATATTGATGAAGATTAAAAATTCTTATGGTGAAAAAAATAAAACAAAAATATAATGATAATAATAAAACAATTTTGAAACCATCAAATTTATGGATAAACATTATTACGCTTTTACATATAACCAGAATATCAATGATCACTATTTCACACCTAAAAATTATTAAATATAATTACTTATATTAATAATAAAATGCAAAAATATTTAAATACTTTATTATTATTAAATTTGTTTTATATAAATATTAAACAACAACTAACCTAAGTAGGAGAAAACACAAATAACAATAAAGAACATTTCAAATGTAAATTTGAAACTAAGCCCTAATTCAAAAGATATTTCAAAGTTAGCAAATTTGAAATCCCAAGATCAGAATCTAAAAATATTATCACAAACCTGAACAATTACACCTTACATATTTTATTTGAAAACAACCCTCCTGGGTGTCCTCGTGTCATAATATGAGCCCTTTGATCTTTCGTTAGACGATTGAAACGTCTTCTACCCTTGGATCCACTGATTGAACTTTCAACTGACTCCTTGATTCATTTCGGTTAACAGTATCTTTAACTGTCAATCTGTAACGACCTGCCTCCCATGTGATTTCTTGTTCGTCTATAACAATCTCTTCCTCATCCATTGTACCTACTACGACACCTGCTATGGACACCCTCCAGTGGAAACATGGTGAACGTGAGCAAGCTCTGCCAGATATAGAGTACTGGACTGAACTAGACAATGCAGGCAGGAGGTGGATTCCTGAAAAATGGGATCAAGTTCACAAGATACCCTATCATGGGATATAAAAACTACATGCAGTCCTCCTCTCGAGGCCAGACTGACCCCAACACGGACCGGAATCACAAGGCAAAGATATGCCTAGCTAATGAAAATCATTTGAGGGCAAGTGATATTATCTACGGTTGGGATTCCAGAGCGAAGGGGAGTTTTTTCTTCCACACATCCATCGCTATTCCTCTTTCCAGTATCGCCAGAGCTATTGAAGACATCAAGTGAATTTGTGACCTAAAACGTAAGGCCTTTTGTGGGACAGACTACTACGGAGGATTTCTGATGTGTTTTATTAAGAATCGGAGGCCTACTTGGGCTTGAAGGAGGACACTATTGATATAGAATTTTTATACTTTTGGTCTCATCAACCGAATGCCCCCAGGTGGAATGAAGATGTGATGGAAGAGATTGAGCAGATGCTTCTGCAAAAATATGGTGGAAGACCAATCTGGGCAAAGAATTGAGTGTTTACATTCGATGGAACTACTCAAAGAGCTGTGAGTCTCAAGAAATTCTTGGAGGTAAAGCAGAGACTTGATCCATTTGGGTTCTTCTCAAGCGAGTGGTCGAATGTTGTGTTTGGCACATGGAAATGGGCCAGAGTTCAGAGACGGAGAGACAGATGTGCCTTCGATGGATTGTGTGTCTGTAAAATAGATCGCCATTGCTCTCCACGGCATGGAGTCTTTTGTAGACCTGGTAAAATTTGGACAAGTGCTCGCGTTTGCATGCAACAGTGAACAAGAAAATGTTTTTTTCCATGTGAATGTCACAAAATTAGTTAATGTTTTTGTATGTTGTACCCATAATAGGATTGGATTGAGGATTTACATCAATTTTCTTTGTAGCATGATATTAACCTAGGTTACCTGTTCCAACCATTGTACTTCAGATCATATATACCTTTGGTTGCATACTATGTAGCATTGGCAGTCACATTCGTGTCCATGAGGAGAGACTTTTACCTTCAGCTGATCAGAGATAAGTTCGAGAATTGATTTATACATTGTTTATTATGTTAATAAGATTTTGGAAACATGGTTTAATATGTAAATAAGATTTGGTAAGCAGAGACTTGATCCATTTGGGTTCTTCTCAAGCGAGTGGTCAGATGCTGTGTTGGGCACATGGAAATGGGCCAGAGTTCAGAGATGGAGAGACATATGTGCCTTTGATGGATTGTGCGTCTGTAAAATAGATCACCATTTCTCTCCACAACATGGAGTCTTTTGCAGACCCGGTAAAATTTAGACAAGTGCTCGCGTTTGCAGGCAACAGTGAACAAGAAAATGTTTTTTTCCGTGTGAATGTCACAGAATTAGTTAATGTTTTTGTATGTTGTACCCGTAATAGGATTGGATTGAGGATTTACATCAATTTTCTTTGTAGCATGATATTAACCTAGGTTACCTATTTGAACCATTGTACTTCAGATCATATATACCTTTGGTTGCATACTATGTAGCATTGACAGTCACATTCATGTCCGTAAGGAGAGACTTTTACCTTCAGCTGATCAGAGATAAGTTCGAGAATTGATTTATACATTGTTTATTATGTTAATAATATTTCAGAAACATGGTTTAATATGTAAATAAGATTTGATAAATGTTTTTTCTTTCATTGGTATTTGAAATTTACTGATATAATGTCACTGGCACAATCAATGTTTAATTATTAGATTTTTTTAAATTATTCTTCATAGGTCAGTTATTTGACACATAGTTATGTACTTAACAACACATTTCTATTCATTCTACATTACTAAAATTGACCAAAATCAATACAGATATCTACAACACATTTCTATTCATTCTAGATTACTAAAATTGACCAAAATAACTATAGATATCTTTCTTAGCAACTATAGGATCTCTTTATGAATCTTACGATGTTTCCTTTGTAACATTTGGTGATGGTGCAATTGCTAGTAACTAACTACAAATAGAAATACCCTGAATAAAAGTAATCACTATCTAAAAATAGAAAATTTGAATGGTCCCTAAATAACATGTTTTACTTAATTTAAATACAAAATCCCCCTGAAGTAAAATGCCCAATAAATCCATGAGAATGTAGCTGACATATAGTGGGGTTTCTGCAAGGAATGAAATGTGGCTAGGAATTATGTGGGTTGTTACACCTAAAAACACTATATTAAGAGCTATTAAAACTTAGTGGGGTTATTGTAAGGAAAGAAATGTGGTAGGAATTATGTGGGTTGCTACAACTCGCTGAACACTATAGTAAGAGCTATTAAAACATAATTTTCATCTAAAATGTAAGATTTGAATATACAGGATTTTGGGCATATGAGCTAAAGCTATGCTGTCAATCAAAAAGAATAATTAAGTTTTTGTATATATTTTTAAATTGTATTTTCTTCAAATTTAATGAAAATTTGTCGGTATTATAAATTTGAGTTGTGAAATTTTTTACAATTTCAAAATATAATGAAGATTGATTAGTATTATAAATTTGAGTTGTGATTTTTTTACACTTTTAATATTGTATAGATCTTTTAGGATGTTGAATTTATAAATATATAAATATAACAAAAAATATATATTTTAAATAATAAAATATCAATATTTAACCAAAAATTATTTAGTAAGATTGTAGTAAAAAACTCCAACACTTATAATGACAATTCTATCACAAATTATTATTTGAAAAATCTCATGAAAAAGTATTAGCTTGATAGAAATCAAATTGGAAATTGTATTGTAATAATTCTCTGTCCATTAATGTTGGACACCTAATATTAAAAAATATTAGCAATTAAAGAAGTCCAAGATACCACTTGAATATGAAAACCAAGAGTCATAAAAATCATCATGTACATGTTTCCGAATAGAATGCATTCACATTATAGGCTTAATTTGTTGTTTATAGTGGGGTGTGTTTGACATATCATAAGGGAAATATGAAAAATTACATAGAAGCCTGGATAGCAAACAATGCTGAAAGAGCTAACAACATGTATGTGAAAATACAAAAGGTTAATCTTCTAAAGCGCATTGATGGTAGGGCTTTACAAATCACTATACCACACAATTTCTACACAAGCTTCTGGTATAATGGTATCATCACTAGCACTGATTGTGCTTTCATTTGAATGTTAAGCCGTAGGTTTTATTCTTTCTCTAGTGTTATATACTCTAGAGTCGATGTCTTTGAAAAGTACAAGATTACTTCCACTTAGTGTGATAGGTTGGCCTCTGATAGAGATGATGAAGAGGAGAAGGAGGATGGATGGAGCAGTGATGGCGAAGGGGATACTATGTTCGTCGGCACCACTAGTACTAACTTCCATGTGAATGAAGAAGGCCAACAGAAAAATGGTTATTTTGACGAGTTTATAGAGGATGCAAATAAAAGGTGCGATGGAGCTCGATCCCACGTGGGTGAAGTGCCTGCAAGGTATAACCTAAAATATGGCATTCTCAAGTTGTGTAAGGAGTGTCCCTCTTCACACAGTAAATGGTGTACTTGTTTTGAGATGGAACTCACTAGAATTTTATCGGATTACTCTCAGCATCGACATGGACATGTGTATCAGGCACTTGGCCTTTCATTTTCCACGCCACTAGTAATTGAAGTAACCTTTCAGACCCTTGGAAAAAAATTTGAAAGTAAAATACTCGAAGCCCAAGGGTTGTCACTAAGTGAGGCATTCCAAGGATTATCGGCAATGCACAGAGATATGGAATTTAAAGTCCCTCCCATGGAAAGGAAATTTGTGTATAGTGATGGTCATGTTGGAAATTTCTGATAATTTTGAACACACAGAGGAAGAATAAAATTCCTCTTCCACAACACAGAGATTAAAAAAAAATTGCGAACAGAGATGGCATAAAAACTCTATTTCATTAAAAACAAAAACTTTGTTACAAATGAAATTATTTCTTTAGAACAAAGTTCTGGATTCACAAAAAAAAAAAAAAAAAATCTGGCTGCTTCACACACACACAGCGCTTAAAAAGAACTTCTCCTCTTTGCCTTTTTTTTCTTCAGCCTTCAGGCTCTCTCTCTTACATTACATAATGCACACGGCATATCCATATATATAAAATCAACATTAAAATATTCATATATATTGTAAATATAAAATATTTACAATATATATTATGAGCTATTTATAACCTACAAAAAAATAAGTCATGGCAAATAAAAAAATTAAAATAAAAACTTTATGCATTCACTCCATATTCTGTCGGCTTCAAAAAATTATTAAGAGCTTGTTTCTTTTCTTTTGTCTGGAGGAAGGTGACGTCACCTCCTCCAGTGGGTCATCACTTCCCTTTGCAACTCAAGCTTGATGCCCCCCAGAATGTGTTTATGGCTATGTGTTAATTCAAATCAAATGGTTGGTGGAGGATTCATTGTGGTAGGTGTTGGGTTGAATGCTTAAGCGCGGAGGTTGCAGTGCTGCAAAGAATCTCACCATTATTAACCAGTTCTCATATAAAATGAAATTTTGCATCAATATTCTTTGTTCTCTTATGGAAGACATAATTTTTTGATAAAGCTATTACTGAGCTATTATCATATTAAATTGTTGCTCTTTTGTCTTGTTCATGGCATAAATCTCTGAGCATTCTTCTCATCCATACTACTTGGCACGTTTTTCCTGTTGTTGCCACATATTTTTCCTCTGATGTTGATAAATCAACTATAGGTTGCTTCTTGGAATCCCATGAAATGGCTCCCAATCCCAAATGAAATGCATATCCCGATGTTCTTTTCCTGTCATCTACACTTCCAGCCCAATCACTATCAGTATAACCAATCAATTTAAAATTTTTAGATGGGGAGTATGAAATACCATACCCCTTCGTTCCATTCACATACCTTAAAATCCTCTTGGCTGCATGCCAATTAGTCTCTTTTGGTGTTTCCATGAATCTAGAAATTAAACTTACAGCGTGCTAATATCTAGCCTAGTTGCAGTCAAATACATGAGGCTGCCAACTATGCTCTTGTACAAACTTGGATCAAAATCCTTGCTTGTTGTGTAACCAGCTCCAAAAATAGAATAAAAGAGATATCAACGCCTTAGAAATAAGCCACTTCGAGGGGGCAACCTCCAATACATTACATAAATGAACAATTCTTGGATGATCCAATTTACAAAACCTCCTTTATATATATAGGAGTCCATGGGGCCATAATGTAATCCTAGTGGGCCACAATGTAATCCTAGCTGACCTAACAATAATAATTTAAGGGCACAATAATAGTAAAATGGGGGTTGCAAGGGTACAATAATAACAATAAGGGGGTTACACTAACAACAATAAGGGACTATACTAGTTATATAGGGACCTAACATGCCCCTCTCCTTCAAAAAGGTGTTGTCCTCAACACTTGAGTAACTCTGGGTGCTTCTGTATAAAATTCTCATCCTCCCATGTATAATATTCAGTGGGTAATTTCTTCTACTTGATGAGATACTTTGAAATTGATTGATTCTGTAGTTGTCGAGTTCTTGTTTCCGTGACCGCTTCAGGTTCCAATATGATTTTTCCTTCCTCATCAATTTCTGGTAATATTGTTTGAACGGGAATATTTTCACTGATAACCTTCTTTACGCATGAAACATGGAAAATTGGATGTACTCGTGAAGAAGCAGGAAGCTCCAATTTGTATGCCATAGTACCAATCTTTTGCAACACCTTGTAAGGACCATAGTACTTTGGCGATAATTTATTATCCTTATTTGCTTGCTTGAGGGACATTTGTTTGTATGGTTGTAGCCGTAAAAATACCCAATCTCCTACATCAAAACTTCTCTCGCTGCGATGTTGATCTGCCTGTTGTTTCATTCGATTTTGTGCCAAATTCGGGTTATCCTTTAAGAGTTGGAGAACTTCTTGTTGATGCTCGATGTGATCTTCCACTGCTTGAACCTTCGAATTTTCCCTTAAAGATGATGTGATGGATGGTGGATGATATCTATAAAGTGCCATAAATGGGGTCATTTTTGCTGCAGTATGGAAGGAAGTGTTATACCACCATTCAGCGAGAGGTAACCACTTGACCCATTGTGTTTGTTTATCAGATACAAAACAACGAAGATATCCTTCCAAACATTTATTTACTATCTCGGTTTGACCATCAGATTGAGGATGATAAGATGAGCTATGAGCTAATTGAGTACCCAAACAAGAAAATAACTCCGTCCAAAAATTTCCGGTAAAAATGGGATCTCTGTCGCTCACAATAACCCTTGGGCTTCCATGTAGCTTTTGAATTCTGTCCATAAATGTAGTAGCAACTGTACTTGCTTTAAATGGATGAGATAATGCACAAAAGTGTGCATACTTGGTAAGTCTATCAACTACCACCATGATGACACTCTTTCCTTAGGACTTAGGTAAACCTGTGATAAAATTCATTGAAATCTCCTCCCAACGTTGACTTGGAATGGATAAAGGTTGTAGAAGTCCCGGGGTCTTAATTGTCTCCACTTTATTCTGCTGGCAAACCAAACATTCAGCCACAAACTTTTGAATATCAGATTTAAGGCCATCCCAAAAAAATTCTTTCTTCACCCTGTGGTAAGTTTTTAAAAATCCTGAGTGTCCTCCTAAAGGAGAAGTGTGCAATTCCAAAAGAATATTTTGTTTTAGTTGGGAATTCTTACAAAGATATAAGCGATATTTGTACGATAAGGAATCATTTTTCCAACTAAATGTATCAGATGTACTAGGATCTTGCCGCAACTTTTGAATGAGTGTCCATACACCTTTGTCCTTCTTCCATTCATCTCTTGCCTCGGTTATCCAATCTGGTTGGATAATATAAATGGCACAAAGCAATGCTTCCACCTCTTCATTCTTTCTTGAGAGTGCATCTGCAACAACATTAAGCTTTCCTTTCTTGTAGATTATTTCAAATTCATAACCCAACATCTTTGTGACCCATTTTTGTTGCTCTTCTGACGATAGTCTTTGTTCCAAAAAGTGTTTAAGACTATCATGATCAGTTTTTACCTTGAAGTGTCTTCCCACTAGGTAAGTTCACCATTTCTTTAGTGCATGCAGTATTTCTAACATTTCCTTCTCATAAATAGGTTTTTGTAATTGCCTTCCTTTGATTGGAAAACTTTCAAAAGCAATGGGTCTTCCTTCCTGCATTAAAACAGCACCAATTCCATTTCCTGAGGCATCACATTCCACAATAAAGGTTTTTTTGAAGTCTGGCGTAGCTAAGACCAGTGCTAGGCACATTGCCTCTTTAAGACATTCAAAGGCCTTAGTTGCTTCAGGAGTCCATGAAAATGCATCTTTATTCAATAATCTTGTTAGAGGTGCTGCTATTCTCCCATAATTCTTAACAAACTTGCGATAATACCTCGTTAACCCGAGAAATCCTCGCAACTGCTTTATGGTTGTGGGGACTTTCCATTCCTTAATGGCTTTAGTTTTGTTAGGGTCTACTTTAACACCCTCGTGAGATACAATATGACCCAGATATTCCACCTCTTGTACTCCAAAGAAACATTTGGATTTTTTTGCATATAATTGTTTCTCCTGCAATAGTTTGAGCACCCTGTCAATATGTTCAACATGATCCTTCCAAGACTTGCTGTAGATTAGTATATCATCAAAAAATACTAGCACAAATTTTCTAAGGAAGGGTTTGAAAATGGAATTCATCAACCCTTGAAATGTAGAAGGTGCATTGGTAAGGCAAAAGGCATGACCAAAAATTCATAATGACCCTCATGAGTTCGAAATGCTGTTTTTGGAATATCTTCAGTCTTCATTCTAATTTGATGATATCCTGAACGAAGATCCAAGTTGGTAAAATAAATTGCTCCATGTAATTCATCCAATAATTCATCAATCACAGGAATGGGAAATTTGTCTTTAATGGTGAGCTTATTGAGCTCCCTATAATCCGGACACATTCGCCATGATCCATCCTTCTTGTGTACCAAAACTACAGGAGCAGAGAAAGAACTTTGACTAGGTTGAATTATACCCACCTCTAACATTTCTGCAATCATACGTTCAATTTCGCTCTTTTGGAAGTAAGGATATCTATAAGGCCTGATGTTTGGAGGAACACTTCCTGGAATCAAATGAATAGCATGATCATGATCACGAATAGGTGGGAGTCCTTTGGGAGTTTTAAACACCTTGGAATGATTTTCCAAGACTTGTTGGAGATCTGCAGAAATAGATGATTTTGATGTTGGAACTTCTAGTGAGCATAATTGTGAAATTACACCTCGTTGTTCTTTCTTTAGAAGATTTGTCATGAAATTAGAGCTTATTATCCTTCCCGGCTTCCATTCAATACCCCATAATTTGACGTCCTTTCCTTCTGAAAAAAATTTCAAGAAAATTTCTTGAAAATTAAAAGCTACCATCCCCAAAGATTGTAACCATTGTACTCCTAGTACAACATCAGCACCTCCCATAGGAATGGAAAGCATTGGACTAGTCAATACATATTCCCCTATGGTTAGCTTGATATTATGGCATTTTCCAGAGCAATTTATAGTTCCTCCATTTGCAACCATCACTTGACATTCTGGTGCTGGGTATAGGAAACAATTTAGTTCCTTGGCTACCTTACAATGAATAAAATTATGGGTGCTACCTGAATCAATCAACACTATTACCTTTTTCTTCTTGATTTGTCCCACTATCTTGAGAGTTTGAGGAGTGGTAATTCCTGCCAGTGCATTACACGATATGGTCGGATTCATTTCTTCCTCTTCTAGGGCTGGTTCCTGGTGTATATCCTCTTCTTGTTCATTTTCATCTTCCTCTTCACAATCTATGTAAAATAATTTCTTCTTAGCACACTTATGACCTTTAGTGTATTTGCTATCACAACTGTAGCAAAGCCCTTTTGCTCTTTTTTCTTCCAATTGTTGTGGTGTCAACCTTGTAGGTTGTGGAAATCTAGACGTAGTCACACTTCCTTCTTTATAGAATTGAGTGGTAGGCTTCCTTGTCACCATAATTTTACATTCAACTTTTCTTGCCAACCTGAATGCCTTCTCCAATGAATTAGGTTCCAGAATGCGAACTTCATGTTGGATGTTATCCTTTAAAGTGCCTATGAAGAGATCAATCCTGTGTTCCTCTAAAATATCAGTTACCCTTATATTCAATTTTTGGAAGTCCTCAATGTGCTGCCCCACTAAACCCTTTTGTTTGATATTTATCAATTGGATAAAGAAGGTTTTTCTCTTTGTATCCTCATAATGTGCTATCATTTCTTCCGTAAAAATTGACCAAGTGACAATTTTTTTACGGGAGAAAAGCCATCGATACCATACAAATGTATTTTGTTCTAAATGTAAAGCTGCAATGCGTACCTTTTGTGTGTTTTGCACATTATGGAGATCAAAATATTGCTCCATCTGTAGTATCCATGTTACAGGATCCTTTCCATCAAACTTCCTCATATCCATTTTTGGAATATGGTGGTTCTTCCCGCCAACATTAGAGTTTATAAAATCACGATTAACATTTATTTTGTTCTCATCATGAGGTTCTTCTACTATATTTTCACCATTAGGAAACATTTCTTGTATCAACTTGGTCAAACCTTCGATGTCTGCTTTTAGATCATTCTTCATGTTTTTCATGTTGTTTTCCATGTTGTCTTTCATGTCATCCATCTTGGCTTCCATGCCAGCTTCCATGCCATCCATCTTAGCTTCCACGCCTTTCTTCAAACCATCCATCTTCTCTTCCATGCCTTTCTTCAAAACTTCCATTTCATTTTTTGTTGCTCTTTGCGAGAGTGAAATTTGTTGCACTTTCTCTTGTAATTTTGATAGATCATGTTGCAATTCTTCATCTTCATGAGTCATAGTAGACCCTTTTGAAGGCTTAATGGGTGTTTAATTATTTTTATGGGGCATATTTTAGAACCCAATACTGATATATATTCTACAATATGCCCTTAGAATCAATTCAAATTGATTCTTCAAACAAGACTTATGCAATTCAGAAAAAAAAAAAAAAAATACACACCTTTTTCTTGCTTTTGAGGAGCTTGATATTGAAATTGGATTATCTCTGTGATTAAAGTACTTCAATATCTAAATTTTGGTACCAACATAGCCCTCTGAATTATCTTTTGAATGCCACAGGTCTGATCTGATTTTGATTCTCCAAGGCAAATTTGTGTCAAATCTCCCACAATGACCTAATTATGGACTGGTTCAGTAAAGCGAACTTGTACGACTTGCCACGTCTCACTGTTTCGTCCTTTGTCTCTGAAATTGATAGAAAAGAAACTAAACTCCGTGTACTTGTGACCACTCTTTACGGCACTCCAATCCAATTCCCAAAGAGAGAGAGTTATTGAACTTTTCCCACAATCACCTCTTTGAGATGAAATTCAGGAGCTTGAAAAAGCACTACCTTCCACAGATCATATCTACAAAAATGTTGCGAACCAAGTTCTAAATTTTTTTTAACAATTTCCTCAAGATTTTAGCTTCACACCATATGAATTTCAGATTCTGAACCTTTGTAGAAAAATTGTTATAGCGAAATTTCCACGATGACCTGTTTCGGAGCCTGAAAAAAGACCTATCTTCCACAGATAATGTTCCGAACAAAGCTCTGAAATTTTTAGAAAATCTTCCTCAGGATTTCAGCTTCGCACCCTAAAAATTTCAGCTTCTGAAACTTTGTAGAAAAAACGTTATAGCGAAAATTCCACGATGACCTGTTTGGAGCAGCGAAACCCTAGAATCCAAAGCTCTGATACCAAATGTTGTGTAACCAGCTCCAAAAATATAAGAAAAGAGATATAAACACCTTAGAAATAAGCCACTTGAAGGGGACAACCTCCAATACATTACATAAGTGAAAAAATCTTGGATGATCCAATTTACAAAACCTCCTTTCTATATATAGGAGTCCATGGGGCCATAATGTAATCCTAGCCGACCTAACAATAATAATTTAAGGGCACAATAATTATAAAATGGTGGTTACAAGGGTACAATAATAACAATAAGGGGGTTACACTAACAACAATAAGGGACTATACTAGTAATATAGGGACCTAACATTGCTGTTGTCTTCTTTGCTCAATTTTAACGCCATGACAGTTGGAGTTACAGATGCCATGTTGTTCTTCATGTTGAATATTTTCTATTTCCAGCTTGTGGTGTGGTTTTTTGTGCTTGTAGTGGTGGAGGAGGAGGCACCAAGGAGGGATAATTTGTTGTTGTCCCTTCCTCTTGTTCTTCATGAGACACACATGTATTCACATTCACTGTTTTCTCTAAGCTTCCATCCCAAGATTCTTCTTCAATAAACTACACATCTCTGCTTATTATTACATTCTTGGTGGATGGATTATAGAGTTTGTGTGCCTTGGACTCATCACTGTATCCAAAAAAGATACACTTCTACCCCTTACTATCAAGCTTCTTTCTCAATTTATCTGGGACATGTGCATAAGCCACACATCCAAAATCTTTCATGTGAGTGACAAAATGCTTTGTTCCACTCCATGCTTCTTGTAGAATTATGTTCATGATAGATTTGGTTGGGCATCTATACAAGATATACGCTGCACAATTGATAGCTTCAGCACAATACTCATTTGGAAAAAAAATTTCCTTCAACATAATTCTGACCATGTCCATGGTGGTCCTATTCTTCCTTTCTGCAACACCATTTTTCTGAGGTGTGTACCTTGTGGTAAACTACTTATTTATTCCATTCTCCCTATAGAAATGTAGGAACTCTTTGGAGATGTTTTCTCCACCTCTATCAGTTCTTAGCACTTTGATGTAGTTCCCACTCTGCTTCTCAACTAGAGCTTTGAAGTGGAAGAACTATTCAAACACTTCACTCTTTTGTTTCAAGAAAAATACCCGTGTCTTTCTGGTGTAATCATCTATGAATGTCAAAACATATTTTCTTCCGGCTAAACATGGCATTTGCATTGGTACATACAAATCAGAATGGATAATCTCGAAGGGTGTCTTTTCCCTTATACTCTTCCCTACTGGAAATATTTATGTGTGTTTTTTGCCCAAGATGCAGCCTTCACAAAGGCTATCTGATTTCTCAATCAGTGGTAATCCCTTTACCATTCCCTTTCTATGAAACAAGTTTAGGCCTCTGAAATTGAGACTTCCAAATCTCAAGTGCCATAACCAGTTTTCATCTTTCACTTCCTCTTGAAAGACCTCTTTTGTTATAGCTGCTACATTTCTTCTTTCCTTCAAGTATGTTCTGAGCTTGAGAGGAAACATCCTATTTCTTGTCATCTGCACCTCTGCAATGAATTTCTTGCTTGGAGGCATGTCCATGATTGTGCACACATCATCTTTAAAGAATACATTGTAGCCCTTGTTTATGAGCTTTCCAATGCTCAAAAGATTACATTTCAAGCCAAGTACATAATACACATCTGGCACAAAATTCTGTTCTCCTTTTCTTGTGAGGATACTTACTTTCCTTCTCCCATGACAGAGACCTTACTATCAGTCCCTATTGTTACCTCAGATTTAACATTTTCATCTATATTGGAAAACATTGATATGTTTCAAGTCATGTGGTTACTAAAACCTGAGTCTAAGAACCATACATCATCTTGTATATATTGTGCTAAATTAAATGTTAAGAGAACATTCTTCTAGTTCTTTTCTTCTTTTGTAAAATTGGCATTCTACCTATTATTCATGTCATTTTTCTTTTTCCTACATTCATTGGCATAGTGCCCATATTTATTGCAATAATGACATTGGAATTGGGAATTATCATAAATTTTTCCATGATCTTGATGTTGCCTTGAGCCTTCATTCTAGTTCTGATTGTTTCCCCTTCCATTAGTGCTTGTAGGCTTGTTTCTTCTACCTCTATGTGGGATTCTTCCTCTTCCTCTGTTGTTTGCTCCGCCTTGACCTCTGCCTCAGCCAAATGACATTTGAGTCCTAAAAGCTTGTTCCAATGAGGAATTTTTTCCTCTGTTCAGTCTGTGTTCATGAGACATCAAGGATGCACTAAGCTTATCCACTGTAAATAGTGAGAGATCCTTTGTCTCTTCTATTGCCACTATTATGGCATAAAATCTTGAGGGTAAACTTCTCAAGATTTTCTCCACTATTTTTATTTCTTCAAGTGTCTCTCCACGAGACGTTATCTGGGTAACCAACCCAATAACATGAGTGAAGAATGAGTCTATGGTGTCAGACTCTTTCATAAAAAGAGTTTCAAAATCTCTCCTTAGCATTTGTAGCTTTGCTTTCTTCACCTTCTCCATGCCTTGATAGGTTTTTTTGAGAATATCCCATGCTTCCTTAGACTTTGTTGCTTCTGCAATCCTTGGGAAAATACTCTCGTGCACTGATTGAAAGAGATAGAAGAGGGATTTGGAGTCCTTCTTCCTATTATCTCTTAACAAGTCTCTTTCTGTTGTTGTCAAAATAGCCAGTGTTGCTTCATCTATTGGTTCTGGGTAGGCATTCTCAACTAGCTCCCATATCTTCTGTGAAGAAAATAGGGCTCTCATCGTGATTTCCCAATATTCATGGTTCTTCCCATTAAACTATGGAAGTTGGGGATTCTTCAGGTTGGTTCTTGCTACTACCATCGTAACTGCGCAAACACGACATTTTTCTTGACTGTGTTTAAAAAAAACGAAACAATCAAACTCTTTTGACTGTGTAAAAAAATAGAAACTTTCTCTCTGTTGGAGAAATCTGCTTCAACAACCTTCTTACAGCTTCTGTAGTGAAGAGAAATCTCTTCTTTGTTCACTGAGCGCCTAGACTAGCTCCGATACCATGTTGGAAATTTCTGATAATTTCTAACAAACAGAGGAAAAATAAATTCCTCTTCCATAACACAGATATTAAAAAAAAATTACGGACAGAGATGGCATAAACATTCTATTTCGTTAAAAACAAAAACTTTGTTACAGATGAAATTCTTTCTTCAGAACGAAGTTCTGGATTCACAAAAAAAAAACTTTTGGCTGCTTCGCACACACACAATGCTTTAAAAAAAATTCTCCTCTCTGTCTTTTTTTTCTTCAGCCTTCAGGATCTCTCTCTTATGTTACACAATGCACACGGCCTATGCATATATATAAATTCAACATTACAATATTCATATATATTGTAAATATAAAATATTTACAATATATATTATGAACTATTTATAACCTATGAAAAAATAAGTCACGGAAAATAAAAACATTAAAATAAAAACGTTATGCATTCACTCCATATTATGTGGGCTTCAAAAAATTATCAATAGCTTGTTTCTTTGCCCCACATAATTCTTTTCTTTTGTATAGAGGAAGGTGACGTCACCTCCTCTGGTGGGATATCACTTCCCTTTGCAGGTCAAGCTTGCTACCCCCTGGAATGTGTTGTTGGCTGTGCGTTAATTCAAATCAACTGGTTGGTGGAGGATTCATTACGGTAGGTGTTGGGTTGAATGATTAAGTGTGGAGGTTGTGTGGATATGGATCCATGATCTGAAAATATGGAGGCTACGGTGTTGTACATTGAATTCCCATCAAAATTAATTCGCCATCCTTCTGCTTCTGCCTGCGTCATTCTGCGTCATATTTTAATTCTCTCGTCCTTCTGTTGTCTGCGGGAAGTTGGAATTAATATTCCAACGGGTCAAGAAGATTTAGATAAGGAACTTTCTAAGCTTATCGATTTTATTCAAACCAATCCAATGCATTTGTATGGTCTTAAAAAAAAATTTCCTTGAATTGCTAAAGATTTCTTCTCTCGAGGGGGAAGGGATAGGGATCCAAATGCTTTACTGGCAGGCGAGGACAATATATTTGTGGGATTTGTGTACTTCACTGGAATTCATCTTGCTTCATTGGTTAAGCGGTGTATTGTGTGTAACAAAGAGCTTCCATTCACTGTCTCCAGGCTTTGTAGTTGCGCTGACGAATTATGGTATATTGTCAAATTCCATTTCAATTTTGATCTCTAATATTACTCTAAAGTTTCATTCATTCATTATTATTTCTGTTAAAACATATAATCAAGGAAAATTTTAAGGATGGAAGTTTATCTTAAAGTTTATAAACCTTGGTGAATCTTACTAGTCCCTAATATTCAAATTATAAAATGTTTGGTAATGTTTTTATGAAAATATTTATATTTCTAATGATTTTATATTAGACTATATAAAATGTTGGAAATTTTTAGGGTAAAATAATTTTATACTATAAAATGTGGGCTAATAATATTTAGAAAAAATGGAATTTTGCGAATCTTTTTTTTGGAAAAAAAATAGAAAATTAGCCCACCTGCGAATATTAGCCCCTAAAATTTTCCCTGCATATAATTATAACACTAGGGTTACTAGATTTTTCATCTTGTATGGCTTCGAATTATTGGGGGACTTAGGGGCTCAAGTATTGTAAGAAGTGTTCTGAATGCCAAAGGAATTGATCGATTTCGAAATTTCCCTAGCTTTCGCTACATCAAACGGCTCTCGTGATGTGTTTGAACAATTCCCTCATTTTCTCTTCGAGAAAAGGGAGATTCTTCAGTGTTCAGAAGTCTTAAATGGTAACCGTAGTAGCAAACTTAATCCTATGTTCATGAAAAAAGCTCGGAAAAAATACAAAAATATGGGTGATTTGAGCAGTATTATAAATCGTTTCCTCCAGTTTCAAATATGAAATTGTGTGCTGATGAAGCTGAGTTGAAAGAAAATTTTGTAGAAAATATTAGTTATAATGTTCTTATATTCATCCAACGCACCAACAGACCATCGTTGATATTATTATCAAACGATGATGACAATATTCTCAAACTTGATTATGGTTGGAAGCTTTATCAATTCGTAGTGGTGTAGGATTCTCCTGAGAGGGAGGTTGCATATACCTCTTAAAACAAACATGAAGTTTCTAGATTTGGATTTGATGGGAGTCTCAGGGAAAACTGGTATTCGATTCTAAGGTATGTGTATCGGTTTATCCTAAATAAAATAAAAATAAAACTCCTAATAAAATTAATAATAATTGTTATTTTTAATCTGAGTCTCATTTTCAGGAACTTGGATTAGTCACATCCAAATTTAATAATTATTAATCTTAATTTGATTTTTAGTCTTGCAAGTTGGATTCAGTGATGTAACTAATAAATATAAAAAAAAAAACTTAAATTAATTTTAATCACATAAACCCTCAATTCAGAAATTTCAATATCATAAACCCTCAATTCATGAGAAAAGGTTATAGTAATGCATGGAATTTGAATGGACAGAAACGACTTATGATGCTCTCAGAGATGGAATTTATCTGGCATAAATGCTAAGGGATATGGTATTTATTTGGCAGACAACTTGGAATATGTTGCGAAATATGCACTACCCTCGAGAGATGTTAATAAACATGGTTAGTTCAATAGAAGTTTTAAGTACGCCAATTATTATGTTGTGGGTATATGTGAAGCTATTTCTTGCCCATCAATAAAGGAGAAGTCAAGTGGATGGGTAGTTCCTAAAAAGTTTGAGGGAAGTGTGGGGGTGAGATATTTGCTTGTCTGTCACCCAGAATTAACAGATACCCCTAATGGTCACATAAAAGTAGACATCTCTGATGGCCACATCTTGTCTCATGTCGGTTGTACTTTGGATCTCTCTTAGCATCATCGAAAGATAAGACAAAAGTATGCTTCAATTTCTTGTTTTAACTAAGAATCATTGTATGTAATTAGCCAAGATGAGCAGTGTTTATGAAAACTAGTATGTACAGTGTGTTCAAATCTGACATATTTCATCATTGAAATACATTTCTCCTACTGTACAAATGTGTTTTTTTTTAGTTGCAGAGAAAATTAAAGACGTTTATGAATTCTGTACCCAAATTATAAAGGAGGTTTTTTTTCTTTTTTTTTTCTTCTAGTTTTTGGACTTTCTGTTTTATTTAGATAAATTAGATAGATAAAGACCACCAGAAAAACTTCCAAAAAATATCACAAAAAACAATTATTATAATATTGATTTTGATTGAAAAATCTAATACATTACAGCCAAAACTACTTAAAAAACACACACACACACACATTTGAAACTATCTATGTCAGAAGTCAT
This sequence comes from Pinus albicaulis, assembly GCA_034641835.2. Taxonomy (NCBI): domain Eukaryota; kingdom Viridiplantae; phylum Streptophyta; class Pinopsida; order Pinales; family Pinaceae; genus Pinus; species Pinus albicaulis. Next base: position 148,214 of record JAXQQM020059390.1, on the reverse strand, counting down.
ATATTAGTTTGTGTAGTTTAAATTTTAAATTTTGTATATCTTTCTCTAATTTATAATATAGTATATACAGAGGGGAGATTTAGAAAATATAAATAAAAAATCAAAATGAAATATGAAAATACAAAGAAAGTAAATTTAAAATTAGAATAAAATTAGTATATATATTTTTTTGATTAATTTCATGATTAAAAAAAAATTATATCATGATACATGTCAAATGGAAAGATTTAAATAATTAATTAAAATACAATTTCATTTTAGATTATTATTATCAATTATAAAAGGAATTAATATGACTTAGAAAACATGTAACAAAATTCTCATCCAATGATATTCATATCACTCATTGTAATATTCTCCGGTAACATTTTTGATAACCTCACATGAAAATGCATGGAGTTAACTTTTTTACACAAATTACCCACAGTTAACTATCCAAACCACTATTCCAGATTCCTCATTAACCATTATGGCTCATAAGTGAGTCCATCTCTTAACCATTGTCACAAAATTTTAACAAGGAAATGTCATTTACATACAAAATATCTAGGTTAAAGCCATTAAAATCATTTCCTCACAGATATTTAATATTATATCTTTGTGGCATGGTTATTCCTTGAATGGACCATTTGCAGGTTTTACCTTCTCTTGATGCATTTCCAGATTTTTTGAGAGGAAATTCCTATAGGGAGGGCTAATGTTGTCATTATATACAAAGGTGTCTCTATGCCATGAATCATTTCTGATATAAGGATACTTCTTAACAAATTGGGCTGGTAGGTAGGAGAGGAACAAGGGAGGTAGCTGCTAGAGAGTGAGATATATGTGGCCATTACTTATCTAGTGACTTTGAAAAACCAAGGCATAATTCATAAGAAAGGTGAGGATCGATGGAGGAGGGCAGAAGACAAGGCAGGGGGAAAGTGCCCCTCACAGAGGAGGTGGGAAATAAGCCCCAATGTTATCGTAACTCATCATAGTAGAATGTGGGGCATGGAAGGAGGAGTGTACATCATTCATGTTAGGCTACCAGAGTCTACTCAACTAATTTGGTTGAAAAAAAACCACCTAAATCTAAAATATGGGATTTATCATAAGGTTACTCTAAAGGCCCACTCCAAATATTGACCCCCTTACCAGAGGATGAATATTGAACTACTGAATAGGGTTGCAGGCCATGCGTCCTTTTGTCCATAAACCAAAGACTCATCTCAAATCCCAAGGTCTCTATTTCTATAAAAAAAATTGAATACATATCATTAAAACATTTAACTATACAAATTTTATATTTTAATTAATTTTTAAATAATTTAATTTTGAAATTAAATTAGAAACTATACTAAAAAAAAATTCACTTTCTCTATAAATAAATTTATATTATTGAATTTTAAATTGTGGTAATGTCTCATTTTGGCTTAGGAAACTTTCAACCATTAAAAATAACATTAAGGAGTGCCTTAATAGGATATCCAATCATTATTTATTCAAAGTTTTTTGGGATTTTGTCAAATTGAAGGACATGGCAGTGAGATTACTTAATATAATTTATCTAGGTGCATGTAACCGCATATTCGACCACCACTACATCAAGGTACCCCGATGCCTCATGTTAAATACTCATGAAAATAGAACCTTACCCACTAATGAAAAACTCCTCACTTTCCATCATTAAATCCAAATAATTTAAACAAACATAAATAATTTTCAAACAATTTAAATTTGTACAGTCTAAATAACAACTAAAATTAATTTTTCCCTGTAATCCAGTGATATAATTTTTGGTGGGATTGTGATTTCTTTTTGTTTAAAATATGTTTTTGAATGCATAATTGGATCAACACCCTGGAATTATATAATTTGGGTGGGATTGCGATTTCTTATTGTTTAAAATATGTTCTTGAATACATAAATGGATTCAACATCTTAGAAAACACAAAGCAGTTGAATTTTACAAATTAAATAGTGTAAACTTATTATTCTTAAAAGTTTCAACTAATTTTTAACTAAAATGAGTATCATTGTTTTAAATTTGTGCCCGATCGCAACAAATAGACAAGAGATTACATCGTTGATTTTTAAAACTGTCTTATGTACATTTTGACAAAAGACCCATTACATACTATAGACTTATATCACACTGATGACCTATTAAATTTTTAGAACTGACACATAAACAAATGGAAAATAAATTGTATCAAAAGGATTACATATCAATACAAGGGACAAAAAACACCAGTAGTGAGCATTATGCATACTAGTTAGTCACTTTCAAATGCAGGTTTGTTGAGGTCAATTTCATGCTTTCTAGGGACATCCAAGAAAAGATATTGATTTGGAGGAGCATATTTTCTGAGCTTTAGGTCTATTAAAATAACCTTCATAGTTTTATCACTCTAATAATTATGAAATTTGTGAGATTTTAATTTTATAGTTTAAAGAATATTAGAGGTAACCACAAACCTACTTTTAAGCTTTAGTATCTAGCCTTCCTAAGGCTCAGAGAGGGCTCTCTCTATAAGATTTAACTTTTTTTTTTATATATGATCTTAGGCTAGCTATATGGTGCAATTTGGTTTTGATATTTGGTTTTTTTTGGTGGGAAAAATCACTTACTAAGATGGATATTGATAGATATGTTTTTCCATTGGGCAAATGGATTCAATGTGTCAAGAAGACAGATCAGGATCAAGGTATAAAGTCAAATATTTTCAGGGCAAGATAGCAGAGTCACTCAAGATCTTTGAGGCTGATTGGTGAAGTGGTTTAATTAGGATAAAGAGCAATCAAATATTCTTTGATCTCGATAAGGAATGAGAAGGTAGATGTCAATCAAAATTAGGGAGCAATTAAGGGTTCCCTAGTTTGGATATCAGCAAAAAGCATTAAAATAAAAACTATTAAATAACAAAGTGCTTTTAACAAATTTTGATATATCACTTGCTGATTTCACATTAAAATTTGGAACACATTTATGTATGAATGGAAAGCATAAGAAGATTTAACAAATAACAGAAGAAAGTACTTCACTTGAGTGGCCCAACACATGAATCCTGAAATATGATGCTTTATTGCTCTGATCCACTGCTACTGACTTAAAACTTGGTACAAAACCCTTCAGGTATAGAAAAATTGACTATAGAAATATTCAACAATTTATTCCACACTAATACTTCAAGTAATGAAGTATTTATACAAAAATTAATACAAAATATCCTAGAAAAATCATAGGAACTTTCTATGGAAAATAAAATATCTTTTACAGAAAGATAGTGACAATTGCATAACAACCTTGCAAGTTGTCCTATTTATTAAATAAAATATCATTCTTGTTGGACTTAGGCTGCAGCTAGCTGTTTGAGGTGTCTTCAATGCTGGCAATTGATCTTCAATCAGTTTTGAAGCCTTATCTCTCATCTGATAATCTTTAACTGATACACTTTAAGTTGTTGTTTGAATGTTTTACTGCATCTAAAAATATGTTTTTACTGTGTAAAAAAAACACTCTGTATTTTCATCTTCTTTCACTGTAAACTGTCTTTTTACAATAAATTTGTCAGTTTCTGCCAAAACTTTTCATCTGGTAACTTAATCTTTGTAAGTTTTCTAGAATTCTCATCAACCTCTATATATCTAACAAAGTTTGGCTTGACTACAAAGAGATTTTTTATCTCATGCTATAAATAAAACAAGTTTTAAACACTCTAATGAAACACTTTACCTGTGGGAACTCCTCGTCAATCTACCTTGTTCACATGATCTCTAGAAAAGTCTCTTATTTTCTTGTTGTAATCTTCTTGCTTCATCAGTTTATCATTGATAACAAGAATGTTTGGAAAGCATTTTTGTCTTAATGTGTCAAACTTAACCATGAATTTAATTATGGCTAAATCCATATTTTGACACTTCTCTTCCAACTGTTTCATTAATTTTTTCTTTGAAAGTACCTTTCTTACCTCAAGAATTGTTTCAGTTCTGTCAGTAATTCCTATATCATCCAATTCTTGCTTGTTTTTAGTGTTGAGAAGCTTGATTATTTCTTGGGCTTCTTCAGGTTTGGCACCAAGCTCTTCTTTAGTCCTCAATATTTCTTCTTTGGCTGCCTTAAGCAAGTCCTTATACTCATAAATTACTTGAATTGATGGCCAAGTATCATTAATTGACTCAATGATCTTGGACCATAGCTGATTTTTTATGTAGGCCATGGGCTCTTTTAAGGTTAACTCTGCTTCAACCTTATTTTACTATTCACTTAACCTTTTGGCATTTTGTTCCTCTATTTTAGCATTTATTTGTGCTAATTTCTTGGCATCTTCCAAGTTATTGATTTTTTCTTTCAATCTATTGATTTAATTATTCTGTATTGACATATATTCCATGGCTTTAATGAGTTACTGGCCTCATCTGACTGTTGAACTATTGAAGTAGATGATTCAGTGGCTGAAGTAGTGGAAGAAGTGATTGGCACTGTTGTGGCCAGTGGGAATTTTGGTGCTAACTCTTCTGCTAAAGTTGAAGGAACTGCTGTTGTTACCATGGGAATGACTGTAGGAGGAACACTTTGAGTTTTTGTAGCTTCTTTCTCTTGAACAATCTTGTCCATTTAAATCTCCATCTCCTTGATCTATGCTGTCATTTGTAGTATGAGACTCATCATCTCATATTTTTTATTTTCCTCTTGCACAATATCCTTAGCCTGTGGATGTTCTATTGGAGGTAGTTTCAGTTGCTTTCTAAGAGCTGCAATATCAACATTTTTCTTCTTTACCAATTCTTCCGCTGCTTTCAAATTTGAAGGGTCATACCCTACCTCAATCACCAGTTCTTCTAAAGACTTGATTCTAGTGTCTTTATCATAGGAAGAAGATTTTTCAATAATAATATTATCTCTCAAATTTGTTACAGTGTTCTCGAGTTTCTAGGCACTCATTTGCTTTCTAGTCATAGTAGAATAAATAATTTCTGAGCTTTCATTGTGAAACTCAATCTGATCCAAGGGATGAATGCTTTCTACTGGAATTTTAGTATCAGCTCTCTTGTAATATGATGTTGTTGTAGGTTTAGGCACTATTGGTTGTAGCGCTATCATTACCAACTTTTTATTTGTATAATCAAAGGTTGAAAGAAGCCTATTTTGAATCCCTGGAGTCTTCTTCAAGTACTGTGAGTAGATTTCATTTTTTATCTCTTCATTCTTGGACTTGATTTCTTTATATTTCTCTTTGATATCCCCATCTTTATCTTCTACCTGTTATGACAAAGATTCCTCTGTGCTTTGTTATTTTTCAATCATCTGAGTGTTAGAAGTAGTAGTTTCCTACTCATTTTCAATTATTGTAATAGTCTCAGTGTTTTTCTTTGGATTCTCTTCATCTAAAACGTAAATTTTTTCCTTTTCCTTGTCTGTTGGATTGATGTTAGGTTTCTTATTATATATGAGCTTGAATCTAGTTTCTGTTGTTTTCTCAGTTGTATATGCGCATTCTTCTCTGATTCTCTTTGCGGTTCTATCCTCCTAATTTACAGTCTTCAAAGTGTGACTAGTATCACCTTGTTTGACTATTTCTATTAATGTATTTTCCAACCATTCTGTTTGGTTGGAAAACTATTGAATTTCATGATTTTTATCATAAATATATGGGGTTTATTTTCATTTCATTCTCATCTTACTGAGTATTCCATAAGGATCATAGTTCCACAAGAAACTTTCATCAAATTTATATTCTAGCAATTTTTTTCCTGCCTCTACACCTGCTTCCCTGTGATTTCATATGAAAGGACCCACCTGGTTCTTCAATTTGAAATGATTCTTCTTTTTAGCAGCCAAAATTTTTATAGAATATGAGTTTAGAATTTTTCTTATATACTCTAAGGCAAACACTCTCATTGGCAAGTATTTTGGAAATTTATAGGGAAAGAGGTTTGACACATAGACTCTAATCTATATATGATTTTGGTAAAGGTACCAATAACCAGTTCTGTTATGCTCTGATAACTGTAACACTTTCTTAATGTCATCACTTATCCTTGGTTGTGCACTATTTGTAGTTATATTTATCAATGGGTGAACAAAACAGTCTATGAAATCCACACAAGTGAACTCAGTTGATTATTTTCTGATTAGAGAAGTACAGAAAATGACTGATAGTGGATTACCTTCTACATCCAACTTTTGAAGGGTTATTGGGAATTTATCCACTTGGAAGTAAAGGAATATATGAAAGAGGAAGGAGGTATATCTAAAAACTCGTTCAATGGGAAGTTTTACAAGCTTATCATAGAGACTATCAGCTATATACTCAGCATGGTTATAAATGACTGTGGGTGGTTGAACAGGCAAAAAAGCGGATAGAAAACCAAGAATAGACTCATCAGCATGCTCATCAGTAAAATAACCAAGAATAAAGGACAAAATTGAAATAAAATGTCTTGATCCTTCAGGAAATTTGGAAGATGAATATGGAGTGTTAATCTTTGGGATTTCAACATATGTAGGCATGAATGTTTGGAAGATCTGAAATATTTTAGGAAATTCTAACTCAAGATAAAGCTTTGTAAGAGATTCTATGGATAATGGGACTGCATTGGGATCTGGTTGTAACTAAAGCATTAGGTTTATGGATTCTGTAGTGATAGTGAACAATACTTCTTTCTCAGTATTAACAATAACTCTTAGGTCAGGGGAATAGTGGGCTTGACACAGTCTAATGACCTCTGGACACTAATGGGTAAGGGGAACTACATATTTGGGTAAATTGGACTCCCAAATTTGAACTTCATCTCCCTGATCCAAAGATTTTTCTAGGCTCCAGCAGTGGAGATCAAGAAGATTGAATTCAATTACTAGATCAGTTATTTTATAATCAACATCAGCTAAAGGGGTATGCTCAACATCTACAATAGGATGCTGTAGTGTATTTATGATAATGGTGCTTTTAGAAACCATTACTGGATTTTTTCTTGATAATTTTGCCCTTTAAATGTTAGAAACTCTGTTTTTAGGTTTTTTATACTCTTCTGTAAGTTTATACTGTTTACAGAAGGTATATTTGGTGTGGCAGAGGCATTTTTGAACAATAATAGGTAAAATTGTGGTTTCTTCTGGTTCAAACTTTCAATTCTACTCCAAAATCAATCTTTTAATTTTTTTACAGACTCAAGAAAGGCTTATCAAGGATTTTTTGCTTATTTCTTGGGTAAAATAGACCGAAAACATTCTAGTTCATGCACAAAAGGTGTTCTGAGTATTTTCAAAGGATTTTGAAACAATAAGAAGTTCTCTAAGGGTGTGTAAATACCTAACTTCTTCAATTTTCTTAAAACAGGTTACAGTCTTCAGAAAATTGTGAAGTTATCAGGGTTTTTAAAGAAACTATGGATTTTGAAGAATTAGGGTATTTCGTTTAAGAAAACATGCTTTACGAGGCTTCAATTCAGATAATGCTTCTTTTAAAACGATGGGAGGGTATTTTTCTTGAAAAATACCTGTTATTTTAGGTATTTCACTTGAAAATAGGGTTTCTGGAATTTTGGGAGCTTTCGGAAGCTAGTTGAAGTCTTTTTGGATGAAAACAGGAGGCTCTGAGAAGCTGTAGCAATGAATTGCGCTGAATTCTGGTTGTTTGTGCATGAACAGGTGGCAAAAACGTCATTTCTTCAGTCATAAACAGTTAAGCAAGAAGAAATTGCAGTAAAAGGTTTAAACGCGTGAATATGCAGTTTTATAAAAAAATTGGGTTTGAAATAGTATCTGCATTCAATGCGGGTCAAGTCAAATGGGAGGTGGTTTAGCACTGGGGAGTCAAATACCACCAAGCGGCTATCGCATGAGATGAAGGTAGTAAATGGTTTCACTCAAAGGGATGTCATCATGTAAGAAATGGACATGTGGAGGAGAGAGGAGAGGGCAATACCACCCATATCCCAAGTCCGAAATGGATTATCGACCATGTTATTGAAATTGTGATACGGCTTTTGGTTCGTCGGATTGGGAAGAAGGATTGCGAATGGTCCAGATTTATTGATGAAGTTGTTGGGCGGATGGGAATGGGGCCCTATAGCTTTATGTGGCGGGGTTAATGTTATTACGTTAAAACATGGTTTTAACGTAAAATCTATTGTTTTAATGGGATAGGTGGGATATATGATTTACACGGAAAATAACTTATTTACAGGTGTAATGTGACCTTAGGGAAATTTTTTAATAAAATATATATGTTTTAACCTATGGGGAAAAGCAGAATATGTCACGTGGATTAATTTAAAACATAGGTTAAACTTATAATGTGGGTTTGGGATATTTAATAAAGTTAATTAATATAACATGGGGTGGGGTATTTATAAGGGGTTAATAAATTAAGTTAAAATTAATATGAAAATGAATATGATGAGCGGAAATACATATAAATGCACTAAGTAAAAGTGTGTTTTAAGTGTTTCAGCATATTTTTCATAATGGTGGTGCCATACTTAACATTTTACACTTAATACTTAGGATAATACATATTTTTGTGGGTTTTTGAGTATTTTTGTATGAAATGAAATTAGTTAATGGGGTTTTTACTTTTATTAAACAAAACAGGTGTTTTAACTTAGGAAAATGGATTTTTATCTTAGGAGAAGGGGTGATAATGTTGAGGAAACGGGTTTTTATGAAGGTAATCCAATACTTAGTACCAATCAGTCATTAAGCCTTGGGTCCAGTCCCAAAAAAAGTCAAAGAAATGCTTTGAGCCTTTATAACTGAAGGTTTTGAATACTGGAATATTTTGAGGGAAGGGAAATTAGTAATTTGCCATATGATGTTTTATTTATGCTTTCTGTAACTACTTTTTACCTACACATCATTTATTCTACCATTTTTTCCTTGTATTTCATGGGTGCATTTGAGCTTGCAACCCTAAATCCATTTTCCTTTTAAAGCATAAACTATCTATTTATAACCTTATTTCATCTTAGGGCTCAGATTAAACTGTTGAGCTCCTCATTTATTCTCTAACTATTTATTGATTTGTCAAGATTAAATTGTTTGACAGATCTTCATTCTCTATCTATAAACATAAAATTCAAAGCATGAAAAATTTAAGATTAAAATATTTAACTCATCATGGATTATGGCATTTTGAACAAGCTGAACATAATCATTTATTTTCATTAAAAGTAAGAAGTAGTGGCATTTTTACTTTGCATGACTTTCATGTCTTATACTTACATCTTTTTTTGTGTTTGGGGTCCATTTTTTCTATTCTTCTTTATATTTACTTTTCAATTCCTTTGATTTTTCTTTTAGGACTTTTTACCCTATTTTAATTTTTTATTATTTTCAAATATGGGAAAACAACTTGCAAAAAGCAAGGTATGGACATATTTACAAGACTAATCAAAGTCGATTCAAAAATTATGAACCCTATTATTATATGACCCTAATAGTGGCTCCACATGGGGATGGCATTTCCTAGTGAAATGTCAAGAACTTTGAGACTAGTAGCCTTTGAATTTTGACTGTGCTTACCTTGTAAATGTTGTCTAAGCTCTGCGATTATTCATACTTATGATATTTTACCATTGAAAGCTTAGAGCCTTCTCTTCGAGCTTCAACTTTGTTTGGAAAACATCCAATCCAATCTAAAATCCTCAATGTTATGTACAATGGATAAAGTAAAAAAATATAACTATTGGTTATTTCTAAAGAGTCATAATACTTCATCATTCCACCATTGATAGGTCCACCTAGCAGATCTGATCCATCCATCTCTTTCAAAAAGAAAGCATTGTTACCTCTGTAACCATAAATAACATAAGGTCCTTTCCATAGGAAATCAAATTTCCCATGTTCACCTCTCTCTTCTCTCCTTGAATCCCATTTTAGAACTTTGTAACCAATGTAGAAATCATCTACTTTACTATTTTTGTCAAAAAAATTCTTAATCTTATCTTGGATAGCTTCAGACTTAAGATAAACCTCTTCTCTTGTTTGCTGCAAGTGAATGGTTTGGTTAATCCTTGTTTGAATTTCATTGGTCTCAACTTGTAATTCTTGGATTATCTTCATTACTAGTACTCCTAAGGAAGATGGAAAAACAACATTCATTCCATAAGAAAGATGGTAAGGGGATGTACCAATGGATTTCTTGGTGGTAATTCTATCAGCCCATAAGGCATTAACTAACCTCTTATTCCAAGTTTTCTTATTATCTTCTAGTAATTTCTTGATGATGTTCACAAGGCTTTTATTGGAAGATTCAGCAAGGCCATTACCTTGAGGGTAATATGCAGTAGAATAGCCAAGGGTAATGTGGTATTTATGGCAGAAATCAATCATCTTTTTGGATTTGAATGCAACTACATTGTCAGTGATAATATTTTGGGGGCATCCAAATCTTGAGAGTATGTTATTTTCTAAAAAGGAGGTTATGACAGTGTCAGTGGCTTTCCTGGAGAGTATGGCTTCTATCCACTTAGTAAAATAGTTAGTGGTTGTTATAATCCACTTATGTTGATTTGGGGATGGAGGGTGAATTTCACTAATGAAGTCAATACCCCGTTGTTGAAAAGTAATTTTTGTTCAGATGGGTTTTAAGGGCAGGGGTAGCATCTTTTTCTTTCCTTAAAATATTTGACACTTGTGATAGGAGGTCACATAATTTTTTACATCTGCAAACAAAGTATGCCAATAAAAATCGGCTCTCAGGATTTTCTCTGCAGTAGTCTTCCAGTAGATATCTCCTCCACAATCACCTGCATGAAATTCTTCTAAAAAAAATCCAGCTTCTTCCTTAAGCAAAAAATTCAATAAAATTCCACCATGATCTTACCAAAAGAGTTCATTGTCTATGATACAAAATCTTACTGCCTTCAATTTTAAGAATGTAGCTTTTGTTCTTGATAATCTAGGAGGAGCTTGTAAATTTAGTAATACAAATACAATATATGTATACCATGGTGAGTCTGAAAAGGCTTCACTGATCTTTGGAGTCGCCATCTCTTCCTCATCATCTACTTGGGAAATAAAATTAATATCTAAATCATGAAAATTTGATTCAGCCATGAGTTTGGCTAAACCTTGACCTTTTATGAGTTTGGTGGGTTTGATTTCTATGTCATATTCCAAAATTGTGGAAATCCACTTACATCTTTTACCATTAGGACCATTCTATGTTAGAATGTCCTTTACAACTTCATTTGGAACATCGGTAATTATGTGTGAATAAAGAATGTACACTCCGAAGTCTTTGATGGCCTTTACTAAAGCTAGGGCATGTTTCTCCATTATATTGTAATTTAAAGTGGCATATCTGAGTGATTTTCTAAAGAAGGCAACATGCTACTCATATCCCTGGTCATTTTTCTGCAGTAAAAATGCAGCAATAGTGTGTTTTGAAGCAAAGGAGAAAATAACGAAATCCTTTTTGAAGTAAGGACTTATAAGGAACGGTGTTTTTTTTAAAGCCTGTTTAATTGATTCAAAATATTTCTTGGCTTCAATAGTCCATTTAAGTACTCAGTATTTTTTTCAGCTTGTTAAGTTCTCTTATTATTTCAGCTAGATTTGAGATGAATCTTCTAAGGAAGTTAATTTTACCTAGAAAATCTTGTAACTCTTTAATTTTCTTAGGAGGACTAATGTTTAGAATTGCTTCTATTATGGCTGGGTCTATTATAATTCCCTCTTTAGATATAATATGTCCTAGTAATTTACCTTCTTCCAATCCAAATAAAGTTTTCTTAGGGTTTAGAGAGATGCCAAATTTCCTGCATTTAAGAAAGACTTGCCTGAGATGATCCAAATGTTCATAATCAGTCTTTGAAAATACAGTAATGTCATATAAATAAAACACTAGGAATTCATGAATCTCCTTTGTAAAAACTATATCCATAGCTCTTTGAAAAGTGGCTTCTGCATTCATTAACCCAAAAGACATTTTTACATACATAAAAGTGCCCCATGGAGTAGTAAAAGCAGTTTTGTCTTTGTCTTCTGGTTGGACTAGAATCTAGTTATATCCAGAGAATCCATCTAACAATGAAATTCTAGAAGAACCAACTACCCTTTGTAGAATGTGATCCATTTTTGGTAAAGGGTAATTGTATTTTAAGGACACCTTATTTAAATTTATGAAATCAACACATAATCTAATTTCTCTTGTCTTTTTTCTAGTGGAAACTAGATTAGAAACCCAATCAGAATATATGATTGGTCCAATTATTTGGGCATCATACATTCTTTTTACCTCTTTCTCAATTAAAGGCATCAAAACATGATTGATAATTCTTAACTTTTGTTTAGAAGGTTTTTGTTCCTCTTTTATAGGTATTTTATGTTGTATTATGCTAATGTCATAGGATTTTAAGTCCTCATAACTCCAAGCAAAAACATCTTGAAATTCCTCAAAGAGATCTATGTATTTTACATTTTCTTCCTAAGGTAAAGCTTTGGAAAGTTTAATCATTTTAGGTTTTAACTCTGTACCAATACTACACTCCTCAATATTAGATCTAAGTGGCTCCATTTTAGGTTTTCTTGCAACATCATTAGAGTCAAATAGATCTTCTAAAGGAGTTAAGCCTTTTGGTAAAAGGTTATATTCTAGGTTCAAAATATTAGATTCACCATCTGCTAACTCTTAAATCTCTACTTTTTCTAAATTATCTATGTCTAATTGACTAAATTTAGTAGTTTTAGCAAAAATTAAGCTATTTACATCTAAATTATTGAAATCAATTACACTATCTAAGTTATGATCTATGGTACAATCTGTATCTATTTTAAAATTCTGAAATTCCCTTTCATTGTTCATGAAATGATAAATCTGTTCATCTTGTGAGAAAATTTTCCAATATTTAAGATTATCAGGAATTATAGGTATGTGTTTTACTTCTGCAATATATCTATGATTTGGTTGGAAAGGAAGATTGCAAGTACTAGAAAAGGTTGCTAAGTGAGCCTGTATGTTTTATTTTCTTGGTATTGCATAAAAATCACATTCTAACAATTCTTTAATAAAATATTAAACAGTTTCTCTATATCATCTTAATCTTGGAATATAAACAGAAATATTCTCCATTTATCTATTTCACAATTAACTCTGAGTCTCCCATTATTGATATTTGTTTACCTCCTAAATTCCTAACAATCTGCAGTCCTAAAATAAGAACTTCATATTCAACCATGTTGTTGGTACATTTAAAATTTAGTCTCAAATCATGGCCTTTTGCATGATTGTTTTCCATATTAGTTATCCAAACTCCTTCTCTTGATCCTAATTTATTGAATGAACCATCAAAATCTAGCTTCCATAATGATTCATGAAAGATTTTTTCACTGTGTGGTGTTTTTTTTTTTATCTTTTAGTTCAGTTTTGATTTCAATATCAGTTTCAGAGTTGCATAAGATGAATGAATCCATGTCTGTAGGTGTATTCTAAATTGGGTAATTTCTTGGTCTTTCTACGCTACTCACCATATATTTCATCAATGTTTCTCTATAATGTTTCTTTGGTTGGCAAAAAACCTGATATTGTTGCATATGACATATCAAGTTGTAGAGATCCTTGCAATTTAGCTCCCCATCAGCGAGATAAGAGCATTCCATACTTGAGAGGGATGTCAGCTACTGCAATGTCCATCAGTATTCTTTTACTAGGATATTGAACTAATGTGACACAAAAATATTTACATTTGACTTTGCTAGAATCAAATGAAAATGCATCTTTGTAAGGCCTAGTGATATCTAAATTCAGGGTTTGCATTATTTCTTTTGGCATCAAATTGTGTGAAGCCCCTGAATCTAGCATTTCATTGTGTAATATTTCATCATGAACAATTAAGCTAATGTAAAATGGTGGAACTGCTCCATCTTGGTGTTTTCCATTAACATCAGGACCAAAAATTAACTCTATTTGATCATCACTTAGATTTACTGAATCTTCCCCATCATTAATGTTTAAGGTTTCAGTGATAGTTGTTTTGTGGAAATCATGTTTTACCAATTCAGAGGAATTGGTATTTTTAATTTTTCAATTTTAGCTTGGATATTAAATGGAGCTTGTGATTTACTTAGCTGAATCATATCTTCTTTATTAATTGTAGTTTGAGTAGGTTTATCTTCTTTTTCTATAGCATTTTCTCACTTTCAGTTTGTGTTTTTACTGTCTTAACATTTTTAGTTTTCTTTTCAGGAATAGTTTGAGAAGCAATAGATGTTTTTTCAGATTTTGTATTTTCAGAAGTTGTTTTAGTAGTGACATCTGTTGGATCAACAATGGGTGTCTTGGAGTCCAAAATTTTTGTTTTAGCAGAATTAATTGTCTTTAAAATAGCAGATTTTTGTGAGTCTGTTAATGTTTGGACAACCTCATCTGTTATATCAACAATCTTGGGAATAGGTAAAATTTTAGGGTTTCAAATTTTATGGGATGAATTGTTTGCTTGTTTTCCCTAGGGATAATTTGCATAACTTTAGTAGTGGTTGCTTCTACTGATTTCTTTGTTTGTGTTTGAAAAAATTTCTTAGTATAAGGCTATGTGTTTTTCTTTCTTCTAAGGTTATATTGCTTATGTACTTCATTGATAGAAAAATCATAACCTTGTTTGTAATGAAATGATTCACCAGAATCTAATTGCATTTGTTGTAAATCATATAACTCCTGATCTTCTTGTGTAAGAAGGATATTGTTATCATCATTTATACCAATTATATTTATGTTGTCTTCATCATCTTCATTCTGATGAGAACATTCAACATAGTTCTCTTGGAAGGGTGGTCTTATTTTTTGGTCAGGTGTTGATTCTCTAGATTTTCCTATGTTAAGGTTTTTCCTAAAATTAGGATTTCTAATTTGCTTTGGTTATCCCATTGTGGCCTCCTTTATATATTATCTAATCTATCCATCATTGTCTCTAATGTTTTTTCTAATTGATCTATCTTTAAATGTAAACTAGAAGCTTCTTCTTTTATTGTTACTCTCCTCTCATTCCTTAATCTAACTTTTATAGCTAAAAAATTTTCCTCTACACTAACAAAATTACTTTTCATATTCTCTAAAGTTTCAGGATTCATCTCTCTCAATTGATATGCTATGTCTGTATCAAATCCATCAGGGAATTTGAGAAACATAGAATCAGGACATGGTTTAAGATTAATAGGAATTGAATTATAAATGCTATTGTATCTAGTGCAATAATCATGGAATGTCTCATTAGGTTCTCTTTTAATACTTTCAAATTCTGATAATATTTGCAATGGATTTTTCTTCTTTTCCCATTTATTAATGAATAATGTATGAAAAAATGCTAAATCAACAATACTACCAGGATTTAAACCTTTAAATCATTTTTAAACCTCACTAGTTAATGTTTGAGAAAACAGTCTCAATTGGACATCAGACTCATCTATTTCATGAAGTTCAAAATAGTCTGTCAGCTTATTTACATGTTGTTGGGAAGTGTATTGAGTGGTTGCATCAAATTGAGGTATTTTACTTTGATATTCTTGGGGCATGTCATGTAACTGGGTTGGAAGGGTTAAGGGAGCATATCTAGCAGCCATGGCTTGAATTCTAGCTTGGCTTGGGGGTAAGTTGGAAGTATTTGGGGCAGATCCAGAAGCACACTGATGTATCTGAAGAAATTTCAAATGAGATTGGGATATAGGAATATGTAATAGAAAATGTGGTTGAGAAACCAAAATATGAAGTTGGGAAGTATGAAGTGCTAGGAGACAAGAATGATGTATTGGAAAATGCAGAAGGAAAACTAGTGGATGGAGATGAGGTGGTGGAGCATGGGAATAATACTCTAGGTTGAAATGGTTGTTTAGGAATAAATGGATCTGTGGAATGAAGTGTGGTGGAGATAATGGATTATGTGGTATTAAATAGAGATGAACCTTGTGACTCTAAAACACTGGTATCTAAATGAGTGGTAGAAGGCTTAGGGGTATAAGCTGATAAAGCAGCTAATTCAACTGAATGTTAAAAAATAGATTCATCTATTTCGTCAAGTATAGTAGCATTTATTTCATCAAGTTTATCATAAGCCTCAAATCTTTTTGATTAAGAATCTACTGAAACATTTTCACGTTTAATTTCAAGAGATGAAATAAAATTAGGATATATAACAATGCTATTTAAATCACTTTCTGATTTGTTTCTGAATAAAGAATATTCAAAATTTAAGTCAAAATCAATGTCTTTTATAGTTTCTAACTGTTTTGGAAGAGAATTTTCTCTAACTAAGGAAATTTCATTACCTAAATATTCTACTTTTTTATTCCTTTTCCCAATTCTCTCAAGATGATCTTCTATTGCAGTAGGTTGTGGATCTAGATTTGACCTGGTATTGTAGACTCTTCTAGAAGCCAGAATTACAATTTTTAATGAAAATATACTTACAACTTATTAAAACCATCTTTAAGGTGAAAATATAATAAAAATATTTCCTTTAAGACCTATTTAAAAACTGAGGATTGGTTAGTTCCCAAGTGGAGTTGCTAGCATGTTATCACTCTAATAATTCCCAAAGTTGTGAGATTTTAATTTTATAGTTTAAAGAATATTGTAGGTAACCACAAACCTACTTTTAAGCTTTAGGATATAGCCTTCCTAAGGCTCAGAGAGGGCTCTCTCTATAAGATTTAACTTATATATATATATATATATATATATATATATATATTAGGCTAGCTATATGGTGCAATTTGGTTTTGATATTTGGTTTGTTTTGGTGGGAGAAAATCACTTACTGAGATAGATAATCATATATATGTTCTTCCATTGGGAAAATGGAGTCAATGTGTCAAGCAGATAGATCAGGATCAAGGTCTAAAGTCAAATATTTTCAGGACAAGATAGCAGATTCACTCAAGATCTTTGAGGTTGATTGGTGAAGTGGTTTAATCGAGATAAAGAGCAATAAAGGATTCTTGGATCCGAATAAGGAATGAAGAGGTAGAGTTCAATCGAAATTAGGGAGAAATTAAGGGTTACCTAGTCTAGATATCAGCAAAAAACATTAAAATGAAACCAGTAAATAACAGAGTGCTTTTAACAAACTCTGATATATCACTTCCTGATTTCACATTAAAATTTAGAACAAATTTATGTATGAATGGAAAACATAAGAAGATTTAATAAATAACAGAATAAATTACTTCACTTAAGTGGCCCAACAAATGAATCATGAAATATGATGCTTTATTGCTTTGATCCAGCCTGCTAACTTGAAACTTGGAACAAAAACCCCTCATGTACAAAAATATTGACTATAGAAATATTCATTAATTTATTCCACACTAATACTTTAAGTAATGAAGTATCTATACAAAAATTAATACAAAATATCCTAGAAAAAACATAGGAACTTTCTATGGAAAATAAACTATATTTTACAAAAAGATAGTGATAGCTACATAACAAGCTTGTAAGATGTCCTATTTATTAAATAAAGTATCTTTCTTATTGGACTTAGGCTATAGCTACCTGTTTGAGGTGTCTTCAATGCTAGCACTAGATCTTCAATAAGTTTTGAAGCTTTATCTCTCATCTGATACTCTTTAACTAATGCACTTTAGCCTAATGTTTGACTATTTTACTCCCTTTAAAAATATTTTTTTACTATGTAAAAACAACACTTTGCCTTTTCATCTTCTTTCACTGTAAACTTTCTTTTTATAGTAAATCTGTGAGTTTCTGCCAAACCTCTTCATCTGGTAACTTAATATTTGTAATTTTTCTAAACTTTTCATCAGCCTCTATGTATCTAACAATGGTTGGATTCACTACAAAGAGATGTTTTATCTCATGTTGTAAATAAAACACGTCTTCAACACTATTATGCTACACTTTACCTATGGGAACTCCTTGCCAATCTGCCTTCTTCACTTGATCTCTAGTGAAGTCTCTTATTTTCTTGTTGTAATCTTCTTGCTTCATGATTTTATCATTGGTAACAACAATTTTTGGGAAGCCTTTTTGTCTTAATGTGTCAAACTTAACCCTGAATTTAGTTATGGCTAAATCCATATTCTCACACTTCTCTTCCACATATTTCGTTAAGTTTTTCTTTGAAAGTACCTTTCTTACCTCAAATTTTTTTTTAGTTCTATCAGTAATTCCTATATCATCCAATTCTTGCTTGTTTTTAGTGTTGAAAAACCTGATTATTTTGTGGGCTTCTTCAGGTTTGGCACCAAGCTCTTCTTTAGTCTTTGAGAAACTTGATTATTTCCTAGGAATTCATGAATCTCCTTTGCAAAGACTATATCCAGAGCTCTTTGAAAAGTGGCTCTTGCATTCATTAAGCCAAAAGAAATTTTTTCATACATAAAAGTGCCCCATGGAGTAGTAAAGGCAGTTTTGGCTTTGTCTTCTGGTTGGACTAGAATCTAGTTATATCCATAGAATCCATCTACAAATGAAATTCTGGAAGAACCAACTACCCTTTGTAGAACGTGATCCATTTTTGGTAAAGGGTAATTGTATTTTAAGGACACCTTATTTAAATTTCTGAAATCAACACATAATCTAATTTCTCCTGTCTTTTTTCTAGTGGGAACTAGATTAGAAACCCAATCATAAAATCTGATTGGTCTAATGATTTTGGCATCATACATTCTTTTTACCTCTTTCTCAATTAAAGGCATCAAAATAGGATTGATCCTTATTAACTTCTGTTTAAGAGGTTTTTGTTCCTCTTTTATAGGTATCTTATGTTGTATTATGCTAGTGTCATAGGATTTTAAGTCCTCATAACTCGAAGCAAAAACATCTCGAAATTCCTCAAACAGAGCTATGTATTTTACATTTTCTTCCTAAGGTAAAGCTTTGGAAAGTTTAATCATTTTAGGTTTTAAATCTGTACGTATATTACACTCCTCAATATCGTATCTAAGTGGCTCCATTTTAGGTTTTCTTGCAACATCATTAGAGTCAAATAGATCTTCTAAAGGAGTTAAGCCTTTTGGTAAAAGGTTGTCTTCTAGGTTCAAAATATCAGATTAATCATCTGCTAACTCTTCAATCTCTACTTTTTCTAAATTATCTATGTCTAATTGACTAAATTTAAGAGGTTTAGCAAAACTTAAGTTATTTACATCTACATTATTGAAATCAATTTCACTATCTAAGTTATGATCAATGGTACAATATTTATCTATTTCACAATTCTGAAATTCCCCTTCATTATTCATGAAATGATAAATCTGTTCATCTTGTGAGAAAATTTTCCAATATTTAATATTATCAGGAATTATAGGTATGTCTTTTACTTCTGCAATATATCTATGATTTGGTTGAAAAGGAATATTGCAAGTACTAGAAAAGGTTGCTAAGCAGTGAGCTTGTATGTTTTGTTTTCTTGGTATTGCATAAAAATCACATTCTAACAATTCTTTAATCAAATATTAAACAGTTTCTCTACATCGGCTTAATCTTGGAATATAAACAGAAATATTCCTCATTTATCTACTTCAAAATTAACTCTGAGTCTCCCATAATTGATATTCTTTTACCTCCTAAATTCCTAACAATTTGCAGTCGTAAAATAAGAGCTTCATATTCAACCATGTTGTTGGTACATTTAAAATTCAGTCTGAAAGCATGGCCTTCTGCATGATTTTTTTCCATATTATTTATCCAAACTCCTACTTCTTCTCCTAATTTATTGACTGAACCATCAAAATCTAGGTTCCATAATGATTCGTGAAAGAAGGTTTCACTGTGTGGTGTTTTGTTTTTATCTTTTAGTTCAGTTTTGATTTCAATATCAGTTTCAGAGTTGCATAACATGAATGAATCCATGTCAGTAGGATTATTGTAAATTGGGCAATTTCTTGGTCTTTCTACACTAATCACCATATATTTCATCAATGTTTCTCTATAATGTTTCTTTGGTTGGCAAAAAAGATGATATTGTTGCATATGACATATCAAGTTGTAGAGATCCCCGCAATTTAGCTCCCCATCAGTGAGATAAGAGCATTCCATACTTGAGAGGGATGTCAGCTACTACAATGTCCATGAGTATGCTTTTACTAGGATATTGAACTAATGTGATCACAAATCTTTACATTTGACTTTGCTGGAATCAAATGAAAATAAATCTTTGTAAGGCCTAGTGATATCTAAATTCAGGGTTTCCATTATTGCTTTTGGCATCAAATTGTGTGAAGCCCCTGAATCTAAGATTGCATTGTGTAATATTTCGTCATGAACAATTAAGCTAACGTAAAATGGTGGAACTGCTCCATCTTGGTGTTTTCCATTAATATCAGGACCAAAAATTAACTCTAGTTGATCATCACTTAGATTTACAGAATCTTCCCCATCATTCATGTTTAAGGTTTCAATGATAGTTGTTTTGTAGAAATTATGTTTTACCAATTCTGTCAGAGGAATTGGTATTTTTAATTTTTCAATTTCAGCTTGGATATTAAATGGAGCTTGTGATTTACTTAGCTGAATTATATATTCTTTAGTAATTGTAGTTTGAGTAGGTTTATCTTCTTTTTCTACAACTATTTTCTCACTTTCAGTTTGTGTTTCTATTGTCTTAACATTTTTAGTTTTCTTTTCAGGAATAGTTTGAGAAGCAATAGATGTTTTTTCAGATTTTGTATTTTTAGAATTTGTTTTAGTAGTGACAGCTTTTGGATCGACAGTGAGTATCTTGAAGTCTAAAATTATTGTTTTAGCAGAATTAATTGTCTTTACAATAGCAGATTTTTGTGAATCTGTTGATGTTTGGACAACCTCATCTGTTATGTCAACAATATTGGGACTAGGTGAAATTTTAGGGCTTGAAATTTTCTGGGATTAATTGGAGTTTTGCTTGTTATCCCTAGGGAGAATTTGTACTACTTTAGTAGTGGTTGCTTCTACTGATTTCTTTGTTTCTGTTTGAAAAAATTTCTTAGTAGAAGGCTCTGTGTTTTTCTTGCTCCTAAGGTTATATTTCTTATGTACTTCATTGATAGAAAAATCATAACCTTGTTTGTAATCAAATGATTCACCATAATCTAATTGCATTTGTTGTAAATCATATAACTCTTGATATTATTGTGTAAGAAAGATATTGTTATCATCATTTATACACATTGTATTTATCGTTTCTTCATAATCTTCATTCCAATGAGAACATTCAACATATTTCTCTTGGAAAGGTGGTCTTATTTTTTGGTCAGGTGGTGATTCTCTAGATTTTCCTATGTTAGTGTTTTTCCTGAAATTAGGATTTCTAATTTGCTGCTGGTTATCCCATTGTGGCCTCCTTTCTATATTATCTAATCTATCCATCATTATCTCTAATTTCTTTTCTAATTGATATATCTTTAAATCTGAATTAAAAGCTTCTTCTTTTATTGTTACTCTCCTCTCATTCCTTAATCTAATTTTTCTAGCTAAAAAATTTGCCTCTACACTAAGGTCAATGTCCTTGTAATTTGCATTTTCTATAAACTCTCAGGATTCATCTCTCTCAGTTGATATGCTATGTTTGTATCAAATATATCATGGAATTTGAGAAGCACAGAATTAGGACGTGGTTTAATATTAGCAGGAATTGAATTATAAATGCTATTGTATCTAGTGCAATAATCCTAGATTGTCTCATTAGGTGCTCTTTTAATACTTTCAAATGCTGATAATATTTGCAATGGATTTTTCTTCTTTTCCCATTTATTAATGAATAATATATGAAAAACTACTAAATCAGCAATACTACTAGGATTTAAACCTTTAAACCATTTTTAAACCTCATTAGTTAATGTTTGAGCAAACAGTCTCATTTGGACATCAGACTCATCTATTTCATGAAGTTCAAAATAGTTTGTCATCTTATTTACATGTTGTTGGGCAATGTATTGAGTGGTTTCATCAAATTGAGGTATTTTACTTTGATAGTCTTGGGGCATGTCATGTAACTGGGCTGGAAGGGTTAAGGGAGCATATCTAGCAGCCATGGCTTCAATTATAGCTTGGCTTGGGGGTAAGTTGGAAGTATTTGGGGTAGAGCTAGAAGCACTTGCTGATGTATTTGAAGAAATTGTAGATGATATTGTGATATAGGAAGATGTACTAGAAAATGTGGTTGAGAAACAAAATTATGAAGTTGGGAAGTATGGAGAAGTGCTAGGAGATGATAATGATGTATTGGAAAATGCAGACGGAAAACTAGTGGATGGAGATGAGGTGGTGGAGGATGGGAGTAATACTCTAGGTTGAAATGGTTGTTTAGGAATAAATGGATCTGTTGAATGAAGTGTGGTGGAGATAATGGATGTTGTGGTAGTAAATAGAGATGAACCTTGTGACTCTAAAAGACTGGTATCTAAATGAGTGGTAGAAGGCTTAGGGGTATAAGCTGATAAAGCAGCTAATTCAACTGAATGCTAAAAAATAGCTTCATATTTTTCTTTAAGTATAGTAGCATTTATTTCATCAAGTTTATCTTAAGCTTCAAAGATCTTTGATTCAGAATCTACTGAAACAATTTCATGTTTAATTTCAAGAGATGAAATAAAATTAGGATCTATAACAATGATATTTAAATCACTTTCTGATTTGTTTCTAAATAGATAATGTTCAAAATTTAAGTCAAAATCAATGTCTTGTATATTTGCGAACTTTTTTCGGGGGGAATTTGCTCTAACTAAGTAAACTTCATTATCTAAATCTTCTACTTTTTTATTTGTTTTCCCAATTCTGTCAGGATTATCTGCTATTGTAGCAGGTTGCGGATTTGGATTTTACCTGGTATAGTAGACTCCTCTGAAAGGAAGAATTACAATTTTTAATGAAATTATACTCACAACTTATTGAAACCGTCTTTAAGGTGAAAAGATAATAAAAATATTTCCTTTAAGACATATTTAAAAACTAAGGATTGGTTAGTTCCCAAGTTGAGTCGTCAACATGTTATCACTCTAATAATTCCCAAAGTTGTGAGATTTTAATTTTATAGTTTAAAGAATATTAGAGGTAACTACAAACCTACTTTTAAGCTTTAGGATATAACCTTCCTAAGGCTCAGAGAGGGCTCTCTCTATAATATTTAACTATTTTTATATATGATATTAGGCTAGCTATATGGCGCAATTTGGTTTTGATATTTGATTTGTTTTGGTGGGAAAAAATCACTTACTGAGATGGATAGTGATAGATATGTTTTTCCATTGGGAAAATGGAGTCAATGTGTCAAGCAGATACATCACGATCAAGGTCTAAAGTCAAATATTTTTCAGGGAAAGATAGAAGAGTCACTCAAGATCTTTGAGGTTGATTAGGGAAGTGGTTTAATCGGGATAAAGAGAAATCGAGGATTCTTGGATCCAGATAAGGAATGAAGAGGTAGATTTCAATCGAAATTAGGGAGAAATTAAGGGTTCCCTAGTCTCGATATCAGCAGAAAACATTAAAATGAAACTAGTAAATAATAGAGTGCTTTTAACAAATTCTGATATATAACTCCCTGATTTCACATTAAAATTTAGAACACATTTATGTATGAATCAAAAACATAAGAAGATTTAACAAATAACATAATAAAGTACTTCACTTAAGTGGCCCAACACATGAATCATGAAATATGATGCTCTATTTCTTTGATCCAGCCCGCTAACTTGAAACTTGGAACAAAAACCCCTCAGGTACAGAAAAATTGACTATAGAAATCTTTAGCAATTTATTCCACACTAATACTTTAAGTAATGAAGTATCTATACAAAAAGTAATGCAAAATATCCTAGAAAAAGCATAGGAACTTTCTATGGAGAATAAAATATCTTTTACAAAAACATAGTGATAGCTGCATAACAAGCTTGCAAGTTGTCCTATTTATTAAATAAAGTATCTTTCTTGTTGGAATTAGGCTGTAGCTGGTTGTTTGAGGTGTCTTCAATGCTAGCACTGGATCTTCAATAATTTTTGAATATTTATCTCTCATCTGATACTCTTTAACTGATACACTTTATCCTATTGTTTGACTGTTTTATTGCCTTTAAAAATATGTTTTTACTGTGTAAAAACAACACTTTGTCTCTTCATCTTCTTTCACTGTAAACTTTCTTTTTTAGTAAATCTATGAGTTTCTGCCAAAACTCTTTATCTGGTAACTTAATCCTTGTAATTTTTCTAAAATTCTCATCAGCCTCTATGTATCTAACAAAGGTTGGCACACTACAAAGAGATGTTTTATCTCATGCTGTAAATAAAACATGTTTTCAACACTCTTATGCAACACTTTACTTGTGGGAACTCCTTGCCAATCTGCCTTGTTCACTTGATCTCTAGTAAAATCTCTTATTTTCTTGTTGTAATCTTCTTGCTTCATCAGTTTATCATTAGTAACAAGAATGTTTGGCAAGCCTTTTTGTCTTAATGTGTCAAACTTAACCATGAATTTAGTTATGGCTCAATCCATATTCTGACACTTCTCTTCCAACTGTTTCATTAATTTTTTCTTTGAAAGTACCTTTCTTACCTCAATAATTGTTTTAGTTCTGTCAATAATTCCTATCTCATCCAATTCTTACTTGTTTTTAGTGTTGAGAAACTTTGTTATTTCATGGGCTTCTTCAGGTTTAGCACCAAGCTCTTCTTTAGTCTTCAATATTTATTCTTTGGCTACCTGAAGCAAGTCCTTCTGCTCAGAAATTACTTGAATTGATGACCAAGTATCATTAATTGACTCAATGATCTTGGACCATAGCTGAATTTTGATGTAGGCCATGGGCTCTTTTAAGGTTAACTCTACTTCAACCTTCTTTAATTGTTCACTCAAACTTTTCGCCTTTTATTCCTCTATTTTAGCATTTATTTGTGCTAATTTCTTGGCAGTTCTTGATTTGTTCTTTCAATCTATTGATTTTATTATTCTGTATTGACATATCTTCCTTGGCTTCAATGAGTTTATTGGCCTCATCTAACTGTTGAACTGCTGAAGTAATGGAAGAAGTGACTGGCACTGTTGTGGCTAGTGGGAATTTTGGTGCTAAGTCTTCTTCTAAAGTTGAAGGAACTACTGTTGTTACCATGGGAATGATTGTAGGAAGAACACTTTGAGTTTTTGCAGCTCCTTTCTCTTGCACAAGCTTGTCCATTTCAATCTCCATCTCCTTGATCCGTGTTGTGATTTCTAGTATGAGACTCATCATCTCATATTTTTTATTTGCCTCTTGCACAATCTCCTTAGCCTTTAGATGTTATTTTGGAGGTAGTTTCAATTGCTTTCTAAGTGCTGCAATATCAAAAATTTTCTTATTCACCAATTCTTCTGATGCTTTCACATTTGAAGGGTCATACCCTACTTCAATCACCAGTCCTTCTAAAGACTTGATTCTAGTATCTTTAGCATAGGAAGAAGATTTTTCAATCCTAATATGATCTCTCAAATTTGTTACAGTGTTCTAGATTTTATGGGCACTTATTGCCTTTGTGGTCATAGTAGAATAAAGCATTTCTAAGCTTTGCTTGTGAAACTTAATCTGATCCAAGAGATGAATTCTTTCTACTGGAATTTCAATATCACCTCTCTTGTAATATGATGTTGTTGTAGGTTTAGGCACTGTTGGTTGTAGCATTGTCATTAGAAACTTTTTATTTCTATAATCAAAGGCTGAAACCAGCCTACTTTGAATTCCTGGTGTCTGCTTCAAGTACTGTGAGTAGATTTCATTTTTTATCTCTTCATTCTTGGCCTTGATTTCTTTATATTCCTCTTTGATATCCCTGTCTTTATCTTCAGCCTACTGTGATGAAGATGCCTCCATGATTTTTTTTTTTTAATCATCTGAGTGTTAGTAGTAGTTTCCTCCTCATTTTCAATTATTGTAATAGTCTCAATGTTTTTCTTTGGATTCTCTTCATCTAAAACCTCAATTGTTTCTTTTTCCTTGTCTCTTGTATTTATCTTACGTTTCATATTTTATCTGAGCTTGAATCTATTTTATGTTGTTGTTTCAGCTGTATATGTGCCTTCTTCTCTGATTCTCTTTGTGGTTCTATCCTCTTGATTTACAGTCTTCAAAGTGTGACTAGTATCACCTTGTTTGACTATTTCTATTAATGTATTTTATAGCCATTCTGTTTAGTTGGAAAACTATTCAATTTCAGGATTTTTATAATGAATATATGGGGTTAATTTGAATTTCACCCTTATCTTACTGATTATTCCATAAGGATCATAGTTCCATAAGAAACTTACATCAAATTTATATTCTAGCAACTATTTTCCTACCTCTATACTTGCTTCCTTGTGATTGCATATGAAAGGACCCACCTGGTTTTTCAATTTGAACTAAGTCTCTTTTTTAGCAGCCAAATTTTTTATAGAATATGAGTTTATAATTTGTCTTATATACTCTAAGGCAAACACTCACATTGGCAAGTATTTTGGTAATTTATAGGGCAAGAGGTTTGACCCACAGACTCTAATCTCTGTATGATTTTGATAAAGGTACCAATCACCAGTTCTACTATGCTCTAATAGCAATAACACTTTCTTAATCCCATCACTTATCCTTGGTTGTACACTGTTTGTAAGCATATTTATCAATGGGTGAACAAAACAGTCTATGAAATCCACATAAGTGAACTCAGTTGATTATTTTCTGATAAGAGAATTCTAGAAAATGACTGACATCGGATTACCTTCTGCTTCCAACTTCTAAAGGGTTATTGGGAATTTATCTACTTAGAAGTAAAGGAAAATATGAAAAAGGAAGGAGGTATATCTGACAACTCCTTCAGTGGGAAATTTTACAAGTTAATCATTGATACTATCAGATATATACTCATCATAGTTATAAATTACTCTGGGGGGTTGACTAGGCACAAAAGTGGATAGAAAAACAAGAATATACTCATCAGTGTGCTCATCAGTAAAATAACCAAGAGTAAAGGACACCATTGAAATAAAATTTCTTCATCCTTCAATAAATTTGGAAGATGAATATGGAGGGTTAATATTTGGGATTTCAACATATGTAGGAATGAATGTTTGGAAGATCTGAAATCTTTTAGGAAATTATAACTCAAGATAAAGCTTTATAAGAGCTTATATGGATAATCAGACTGCATTGGGATTTGGTTTTAACTGAAGCATTAGGTTTATGGATTCTACAATGATAGTAAACAATAATTCTTTCTCAGTATTAACAATAGCTCTTAAGTAAGGGGAATAGTGGGCTTGACATATTCTAATGACCTCTGGACTCTGATGGGTATGGGGAACTACATATTTGGGTAAATTGGACTCCCAAATTTGAACTTCATCTCCCTAATCTAAAGATTTTTCTACGCTCCAGTAGTGGAGATCGAGAAGATAGAATTCAATTACTCGATCATTTACTTTATAATCAAAATTAGCTAAAGGGGTATGCTCAACATATACAACAAGAGGTTGTAGTGGATTTATGACAATGGTGCTTTTAGAAGCCATTAATGGATTTGTTGTTGACAATTTTTCCCTCTAGATGTTAGAAAATCTGTTTTTTGGTTTTTTATACTCTTTTGTAAGCTTAGATTGTTTACGGAAGGTATGTTTGGTTTGACAGAGGAATTGTTTAACAACAATAGTTACAATTATGGTTTCTTCTGGTTCAAACTTTTAATTCTGCTCCAAAATCAATCTTTTAAACTTTTTACAGACTCAATAAAGGCTTATCAAGGGTTTTATGCTCATTTCTTGGGTAAAATGGACCTAAAACATTCTTGTTCATGCACAAAAGGTGTTCTGAATATTTGCAAATGATTTTTAATCAATAAGAAGTTCTCTAAGGGTTTGTAAATACCTAAATTCTTCAATTTTCTTAAAACATGTTACAGTCTTCAGAAAACTGTGAATTTATCAGGTTTTTAAAGGAAATATGACTTTTGAAGGAAATTAGGGTATTTCGTTTAATCAAACATGCTTTACAAGGCTTAAATTCAGACAATTCTTCTTTTCAAATGAAGGGAGGGTATTTTTGTTGAAAAATACCTGTTATTTTAGGTATTTCACTTGAAAATAGGGTTTCTAGAAGTCGAGGAGCTTTCGGAAGTTGGTCGAAGTCTTTTTGGATGAAAACAAGAGGCCCTAAGCAGTTGTAGCAATGAATTGGGTTGAATTTTGGTTGTTTGTGCATGAACAGGTGGCAGCAACATCGTTTCTTCAGTGGGAAACAGTTAAATGAGTAGAAAATGCAGGAAAAGGTTTAAATGTGTGAATATGCAGTTTTATAAAAAAATTGGGTTTGAAACAGTATCTGCATTCAATGCAGGTCAAGTTAAATGGGAGGTGGTTTGGCACTGGGGAGTCAAATACCACCAAGCGGTTATCGCATGAGATGAAGGCAGTAAATAGTTTCACTCAAAGGGATGCGATCCTCTAAGAAATGGACGCGTGGAGGAGAGAGGAGACGGTAATACCGCCCATATCGCAAATCCAAAATGGATTATCGACCATGTTATTGAAATTGCGATACGACTTGTGGTTTGTCGAATCTGGCAGAAGGATTACGAATGGTCCAGATCTATTGATGAATTTGTATGGTGGATGGGTGTGGGGCCCAGGAGCTTTATGTGGCAGGTTTAATGTTATTACGTTAAAACATGGTTTTAACATAAAATCTAATGTTTCAATGGGATAGGCTAGATATACAATTTACACGGAAAATAACTTATTTACAGGTGTAACGCGACCTTAGGGTGGATTTTTAATCAAATATATATGTTTAACTTATGGGGAAAATATGAATATGTCACGTGGATTAATTTAAACCATAGGTTAAACTTATAATGTGGGTTTGGGATATTTAATAAAGTGATTTAATATAACTATAGGGTGGGGTATTTATAAGGAGTTAATAAATTAAGTTAAAGTTAATATGAAAATGAATATGATGAGCGGAAATACATAGAAATGCACTAAGTAAAAGTGTTTTTTAAGTGTTTCGGCATATTTTTCATAATGGTGGTGCCATACTTAAATTTTTACACTTAATACTTAGGAAAATACATATTTTTGTGGGTTTTTTGAGTATTTTTGTATCAAAATGAAATTAGTTCAGGGGGTTTTTATTTTTATTAAGAAAAATAGGTGTTTTAACTTAGGAAAATGGATTTTATCTTAGGAGAAGGGGTGATAATGTTGAGGAAAAGGGTTTTTATGAAGGGAATCCAATACTTAGTACCAATCAGTCACTAAGCCTTGGGTCCGGTCCCAACAAAATTCAAAGAAATGCTCTGAGCCTTTATAACCGAAGGTTTTGAATACTAGAATATTTTGAGGGAAGGGAAATTAGTAATTTTCCGTATGTTGTTTTATCTATGCCTTGTGTAATTATTTTTTACCTACACATCATTTGAGCTTGCAACCCTAAATCCATTTTTCTTTTAAAGCATAAACTATCTATTTCTAACCTTATTTGATCTGATGAATCAGATTAAATTGTTGAGCTCCTCATTTATTCTCTAACTATCTACTAATTTGTCAAGTTTAAACTGTTTGACAGATATTTATTCTCTATCTATAAACATGAAATTCAAAGCATGAAAAAGTTAAGATTAAACTATTTAACTCATCATGGATTATGGCATTTTGAACAAGCTGCACATAATCATTTATTTTCATTAAAAGTAAGAAGTAGTGGCATTTTGAATTTCATCACTTTCATGTCTTATTCTTATGTCTTTTTTGTGTTTGGTGTCCATTATTTCTATTCTTTTTTATCTTTTCTTTTCAAGTCCTTTGATTTTTCTTTTAGGAATTTTTACCATCTTTTCATTTTTTATTATTTTCAAATATGGGAAAACAACTTGCAGAAAGCAAGGTATGTACATATTTAAAAGACTAATCAAAGTCAATTAAAAAATTATGAGCCCTATTATTATAGGACCCTAACAGTGGCTCCACATGGGGATGGCATTTCCTAGTGAAATTTCAAGAACTTTGAGACTAGTAGACTTTGAATTTTGACTATGCTGACCTTGTAAAAGTTGTCTAAGCTCTGCAGTTATTCATACTTATGATATTTTACCTTTCAAAGCTTAGGGCCTTCTCTCTAGGCTTCAACTTTGTTTGGAAAACATCCAATCCAATCTAAAGCCTACAATGTTATGTACAATAGATAAAGTAAAAAAATTTAACTATTGGTTATTTCTGAAGAGTAGTAATGCTTCATCATTCTACCATTAACATGTCCACCTAGCAGATCTGATCCATCCATCTCTTTCAAAAAGAAAGCATTGCTACCTCTGTAACCATAAATAACATAATTTCCTTTCCATAGGATATCAAATTTCCCATGTTTACCTTTCTCTTATCTCCTTGAATCCCATTTTAGAACTTTTTAACCAATGTATAAATCATCTTCTTTACTATTTTTGTCAAAAAAATTCTTAATCTTATCTTGGATAACTTGAGACTTAAGATAAACCTCTTCTCTTGTTTTCTGCAAGTGAATGGTTTGGTTAATCCTTATTTGAATTTCATTGGTCTCAACTTGTAATTATTGGATTATCTTCATTACTGGTACTCCTAAGGAAGATGGAAAAATAACATCCATTCCATAAGAAATCTATTAGGGGGATGTACCAATAGATTTTTTGGCAGTAAGTCTATAAACCCATAAGGCATTAACTAACCTCTTATTCCAAGTTTTCTTGTTATCTTCTAGTAATTTCTTGATGATGTTCACAAGGCTTTTATTGGAAGATTCAGCAGGGTCATTACCTTGAGGGTAATATGCAATAGAATGGCCAAGGGTAATGTGGTATTTATGGTAGAAATAAATCATATTTTTAGATTTGAATGCAAGCGCATTATCAGTGATAATATTTTGGGGGCATCCAAATCTTGACAGTATGTTGTTTTCTAAAAAGGAGATTATGACAGTGTCAGTGGCTTGCCTGGAGGGTGTGGCTTCTATCCACTTAGTAAAATAGTCAGTGGTTGT
Organism: Pinus albicaulis; assembly: GCA_034641835.2. Classification (NCBI taxonomy): domain Eukaryota; kingdom Viridiplantae; phylum Streptophyta; class Pinopsida; order Pinales; family Pinaceae; genus Pinus; species Pinus albicaulis. The sequence goes on along the minus strand of JAXQQM020059390.1, from coordinate 117,289 downwards.
CAGAATCCACTTATGTCTAGTTGAGGATGGAGGGTGAATTTCACCAATGAAGTCAAGACCCCATTGATGAAAATGAATTTCTTTTGAGATGGGTTTTAAGGGCAGGGGTAACAACTTTTTCTTTCCTTCAAATATTTGACACTTGTGACAAGAGGTCACATACTTTTTTACATCTGCAAACAAATTAGGCCAGTAAAAATCTACTCTCAGGATTTTTTCTGTAGTAGTCTTCCTGGACATATGTCCTCCACAGTCACCTGGATGAAATTATTCTAAAAAATTTCCAGCTTCTTCTTTAAGAAAACAATTCAATAAAATTCCACCATGATCTTTCCAAAAGAGTTCATTATCTATGATACAAAATCTTACTGCCTTCAATTTTAAGAATCTAGATTTTTTCTTGATAATACAGGAGGAGCTTGGATATTTCGTAATACAAATACAATATTTTCATACCATGGTGAGTCTGAAAAGGCTTCACTGATCTTTGGAGTCGCCATCTCTTCTTGATCATATACTTGGGCAATAAAATTAATATCTAAATCATGACAATTTTATTCAGCCATGAGTTTAGCTAAACCTTGACCTTTTATGAGTTTGGTGGGTTTGATTTCTATGTCATATTCCAAACTTGTGGCAATTCACTTACCTCTTCTACCATCAGGACCATTCTGTGTTAGAATTTCCTTTAAAACTGCATTTGGAGCATAGGCAATGATGTGTGAATAAATAATGTACACTCTAAAGTCTTTGATGGCCTTTACTAAAGCTAGGTCCTGTTTCTCCATTATATTGTACTTTAAAGTGGCATATCTGAGTGATTTTATAAAGAAAGAAATAGGCTGCTCATATCCCAGGTCATTTTTCTGCAGTAAAACTGCAACAAGTCAGGACTTATAAGGACTGGTGTTTTTGTTAAAGCTTGTTTAATTGATTCAAAAGATTGCTTGGCTTCAACAGTCCATTTAAGTACTAAGTCTTTTTTCAACTTGTTAAGTTCTATGATTATTTCAACTAGATTTGAGATGAATCTTCTAAGGAAGCTAATTTTACCAAGAAAATATTGTAACTCTTTAATGTTCCTAGGAGGAATAATGTTTATAATTGCCTCTATTCTGGCTGGGTCTATTCTAATTCCCTCTTTAGATATAATATTCCCTTGTAATTTACCTTCTTCCAATCCAAATAAAGTTTTCTTAGGGTATAGAGAGATGCCAAATTTCCTTAATTTAAGAAATAATTTCCTGAGATGATCCAAATGTTCATAATCATACTTTGAAAATACAGTAATGTCATCTAAATAAAACACTAGGAATTCATGAATCTCCTTTGCAAAGACTATATCCATAGCTCTTTGAAAATTGGCTCTTGCATTCATTAACCCAAAAGACATTTTTACATACATAAAAGTGCCCCATGGAGTAGTAAAAGTAGTTTTTTTCTTGGTCTTCTGGTTGGACTAGAATCTAGTTATATCCAGAGAATCCATCTAACAATGAAATTCTAGAAGAACAAACTACCCTTTGTAGATTGTGATCCATTTTTGGAAAAGGGTAATTGCCTTTTAAGGAAACCTTATTTAAACCTATGAAATCAACACATAATCTAATTTCTCCTGTCTTTTATCTATGTGGGAACTAGATTAGAAACCTAATCAGAATATCTAATTGGTGCAATTATTTGGGCATCATACATTCTTTTTACCTATTTCTCAATTAGAGGCATCAAAACACGATTGATCCTTCTTAACTTTTGTTTAAAGGTTTTTTTTCCTCTTTTATAGGTACTTTATGTTGTATTATGCTAGTGTCATAGGATTTTAACTTCTGATAACTCCAAGCAAAAAAATCTTGAAATTTCTCCAAGAAAGATATGTATTTTTCCTTTTCTTCCTAAGGTAAAGCTTTGGAAAGTTTAATTATTTTAGGTTTTAACTCTGTACCAATATTACACTCCTCAATATCAGATCTAAGTGGCTCCATTTTAGGTTTTTTTGCAACATCATTAGAGTCAAATAGATCTTCTAAAGGAGTTAAGCCTTTTGGTAAAAGGTTATCTTGTAGGTTCAAAATATCAGATTCATCATCTGCTAACTCTTCAATCTCTACTTTTTCTAAATTATCTATGTATAATTGACTAAATTTAGTAGGTTTAGCAAAGCTTAATTGATTTACATATACATTATTCAAATCAATTTCACTATCTAAGTTTTGATCTATGGTACAATCTGCATCTATTTTACAATTTTGAAATTCCCCTCCATTGTTCATGAAATGATAAATCAGGGCATCTTGTGAGAAAAATTTCCAATATTTAATATTATCAAGAATTACAGGTCTGTGTTTTACTTCTGCAATATATCTATGATTTGGTTCACAAGGAAGGTTTCAAGTACTAGAAAAGGTTACTAGGCAGTGAGCCTGTATGTTATGTTTTCTTGGTATTGCAGAAAAATCACATTCTAACAATTCTTTAATCAAATCTAAAACAGTTTCTCTATATCAGCTTAATCTTGGATTATAAACATAATATTCTCCAGTTATCTATTTCACAATTAACTTTGAGTCTCCCATAATTGATATTCTTTTACCTCCTAAATTCCTAACAAGCTGCAGTCCTAAAATAACAGCTTCATATTCAGCCATGTTATTGGTACATTTAAAATTAAGTCTGAAAGCATGGCCTTTTACATGATTGTTTTCCATATTATTACTCCAAACTCTCGCTCCTGATCCTAATTTATTGACTGAACCATCAAAATATAGGTTCCATAATGATTCATGAAAGATATTTTCACTATCTGGTGTTTTGTTTTTATCTTTTAGTTCATTTTTTATTTTAATATCAGTTTCAGAGTTGCATAAGATGAATGAATCCATGTCAGTAGGTGTGGTTTAAATTGGGTAATTTCTTGGTTTTTATACACTACTCACCATATATTTCATCAATTTTTCATATGACATATCAAGTTGTAGAGATCCCTGCAATTTTGCTCCCCATGAGTGAGATAAGAGCATTCCATACTTGAGAGGGATGTCAGCTACTACAATGTCCATGAGTATTCTTTTACCAGAATATTGAACTAATGTGACACACAAATCTTTACATTTGACTTTGCTGGAATCAAATGAAAATACATCTTTGTAAGGCCTAGTGATATCTAAATTCAGGGTTTCCATTATTGCTTTTGGCATCAAATTGTATGAAGCCCCTGAATCTAGCATTTCATTGTGTAATATTTCATCATGAACAATTAAGCTAATGTAAAATGGTGAACTGCTCCATCTTGGTGTTTTCCATTAACATCGGGACCAAAAATTAACACTAGTTGATCATCATTTATATTTACTGAATCTTCCCCATCATTCATGTTTAAGGTTTCAGTGATAGTTGTTTTGTACAAATCATGTTTTACCAATTCTATAAGAGGAACTGGTATTTTAAATTTTTCAATTTCAGCTTGGATATCAAATCGAGTTTGTGATTTACTTATATAAATTATATCTTATTTAGTCACTGTAGTTTGAGTAGGTTTATATTCTTTTTCTGCAACTGTTTTCTCACTTTCAGTTTGTGTTTATACTGCCTTAACATTTTTAGTTTTATTTTCAGGAATAGTTTGAGAAGTAGTAGATGTTTTTGTAGATTTTGTATTTTCAGAGTTGTTTTAGTAGTAACATCTTTTGGATTATCAATGGGTGTCTTGGAGTCTAAAATTGTTGTTTTAGAAGAATTATTTGTCTTTACAACAACATATTTTTGTGAATTTGTTGATTTTTGGACAGCCTCATCTGCTATGTCAACAATCTTGGGACTAGGTGAAATTTTAGGGCTTGAAATTTTCTGGGATGAATTGGAGTTTTTCTTGTTTTCCCTAGGGATAATTTGCAAAACTTTACTAGTCGGAGCTTCTACTGATTTCTTTGTTTGTGTTTGAAAAAATTTCTTAGTAGAAGGATCTGTGTTTTTCTTGCTTCTAAGGTTATATTGCTTATGTACTTCATTGATAGAAAAATAAGAACCTTGTTTATAATCAAATGATTCACCAGAATCTAATTTCATTTGTTGTAAATCATATAACTCTTGATCTTATTGTGTAATAAAGATAATGTTATCATCATTTATACCCATTAGATTTATGGTTTCTTCACCATCTTCATTCTGATAAGAACATTCAACATAGTTCGCTTGGAAATGTGGTCTTATTGTTTGGTTAGATGTTGATTCTCTAGATTTTCCTATGTTGGTGTTTTTCCTGAAATTAGGATTTCTAATCTACTGCTGGTTATCCCATTGTGGCCTCCTTTATATATTATCTAATCTATCCATAATCCTCTCTAATAATTTTTCTAATTGATCCATCTTTAAATCTAAACTAGAAGCTTCTTCTTTTATTGTTACTCTGCTCTCATTCCTTAATCTAGCTTTTCTAGCTAAGAAATTTGCCTCTACACTAATAGCATTACTTTGCATCTGCTCTAAAGTTTCAAGATTCCTCTCTCTCAATTGATATGTTATGTCTGTATCAAATCCATCAGGGAATTTAAGAAGAACAGAATCAGGAGGTGGTTTAAGATTAGCAGGAATTGAATTATAAATGCTATTGTGTCTAGTGCAATAATCCTGGACTATCTCATTAGATGATCTTTTAATACTTTCAAATTCTGATAATATTTGCAATGGATTTTTCTTCTTTTCCCATTTATTAATGAATGATCTATGAAAAATTTCTAAATCAACAATACTACCAAGATTTAAACCTTTAAACCATTTTTTAACCTCACTAGTTAATGTTTGAGCAAATAGTCTCATTTGGACATGAGACTCATCTATTTCATGAAGTTCAAAATAGCATGTCATCTTATTTACATGTTGTTGGGAAGTGTATTGGGTGTTTGCATCAAATTGAGGTATTTTACTTTGATATTCTTGGGGCATGTCATGTAACTGGGCTGGAAGGATAAAGGGATCATATCTAGCAGCCATGGATTGAATTCTAGCTTGGCTTGTGGGTAAGTTGGAAGTATTTGCAGCAAATTTAGAAGAACTTTCTGATGTATTTGCAAAACTTGCAGATGAGATTGGGATATAGGAATATGTACTAGAAAATGTGGTTGAGAAACCAAAATATGAAGTTGGGAACTATGAAGAAGTGCTAGGAGATGAGAATGTTGTATTGGAAAATGCAGAAGGAAAACTAGTGGATGGAGATGAGGTGGTGGAGGATAGGAATAATACTCTAGGTTGAAATGGTTGTTTAAGAATAAATGGATCTATGGAATGGAGTGTGGTGGAGATAATGGATGATGTGGTAGTAAATAGAGATGAACCCTGTGACTCTAAAAGGTTGGTATCTAAATGAGTGGTAGAAGGCTTAGGGGTATAAGCTGATAAAGCAGTTAATTCAACTGAATGCGAAAAAATAGCTTCATCTATTTCCTTAAGTATAGTAGAATTTATTTCATCAAATTTATCATAAGCCTCAAAGATCTTTGATCATAATCTACTGAAACATTTTCTTGTTTAATTTCAAGAGATGAAATAAAATTATGAGCTATAATAGTGCTATTTAAATCACTTTCTGATGTGTTTCTGAATAAATAATGTTCAAACTTTAAGTCAAAATCAATGTCTTATATAGTTGATAACTGTTTTGGAAGGGGATTTTCTCTAACTTAGGAAACTTTATTACCTAAATCTTCTACTTTTTTATCCTTTTTCCAAATTCTGTCAAGATTATCTACTATTCTGGCAGTTTGTGGATCTGGATTTGACCTGGTATAATAGACTCTTCTAGAAGCCAAAATTACAATTTTTAATGAAAATATACTCACAACTTACTAAAACAGTCTTTAAGGTGAAAATATATTAAAAATATTCCCTTTAAGACATATTTAAAAACTGATGATTGGTTAGTTCCCCAGTGGATTCGTTAGCATGTTATCACTCTAATAATTCCCAAAGTTGTGAGATTTTAATTTTATAGTTTAAAGAATATTAGAGGTAACCACAAACATCCTTTTAAGCTTTAGGATCTAGCCTTCCTAAGGCTTAGAGAGGGCTCTCTGAGATGGATAGTGATAGATCTGTTTTTCCATTGGGAAAATGGAGTCAATGTGTCAAGCAAACAGATCAGGATCAAGATCTAAAGTCAAATATTTTCAGGGCAAGATAGAGGAGTCACTCAAGATCTTTGAGGTTGATTGGTGAAGTGGTTTAATCAGGATAAAGAGAAATCAAGGATTCTTTTATCCAGATAAGGAATGAAGAGGTAGAGGTCAATCGAAATTAGGGAGAAATTAAGGACTCCCTAGTTTGGATATCAGCAGAAAACATTAAAATGAAAACCAATAAATAACAAAGTGCTTTTAATAAATTCTGATATATCACTTCCTGATTTCACATTAAAATTTAGAGCACATTCATGTATGAATGGAAAACATAAGAATATTTAACAAATAACAGAAGAAAGTACTTCACTTAAGTGGCCCAACACATGAATCATGAAATATGATGCTTTATTGCTTTGATCCAGCCTGCTGACTTGAAACTTGGTACAAAAACCCTTCAGGTATAGAAAAATTGACTATAGAAATCTTCAGCAATTTATTTCACACTAATAATTTAAGTAATGAAGTATCTATAGAAAAAGTAATACAAAATTTCCTAGAAAAATCATAGGAACTTTCTATGGAAAATAAATATTTTTTACAAAAAGATAGTGACAGTTGCATAACAAGCTTGCAAGTTGTCCTATTTATTAAATAAAATATCTTTCTTTTTGGACTTATGATATAGCTGGTTGTTTGAGGTGTCTTTAACGTTTGCACTTGACCTTAAATAAGTTTTGAAGATTTATCTCTCATCTGATACTCTTTAACTGATACACTTTAACCTGTTGTTTAACTATTTTACTGCCTTTAAAAGTCTATTTTTACTATGTAAAAACAACACTTTGTCTTTTCATCTTCTTTCACTGTAAATTGTCTTTTTACAGTAAATCTGTGAGTTTCTGGCAAAACTCTTCATCTAGTAACTTAATCTTTGTAAGTTTTCTAAAATTCTCATCAGCCTCTGTGTATCTAACAAAGGTTGGCTTCACTACAAAGAGATGTCTTATCGCATGTTGTAAATAAAACAAGTTTTCAACACTCTTATGCTACACTTTCCCTGTGTGAACTCCTTGCCAATCTGCCTTGTTCACTTGATATCTAGCAAAGTATCTTATTTTTTGTTGTAATCTTCTTGCTTCATCAGTTTATAATTGATAACAAGAATGTTTGGCAAGCCTTTTTGTCTTAATGTGTCAATCTTAACCATGAATTTAGTTATGGATAAATCCATATTCTGACACTTCTCTTCCAACTGTTTCATTAATTTTTTCTTTGAAAGTAACTTTCTTACCTCAAGATTTTTTTCAGTTCTATCAGTAATTCCTATCTCATCCAATTCTTGCTTGCTTTTAGTCTTGGGAAACTTGATTATTTCTTGGGATTCTTTAGGTTTGGCACCAAGCTCTTCTTTAGTCTTCAACATTTCTTCTTTGGTGGCCTTAAGCAAGTCCTTCTGCTCATAAATTACTTGAATTGATGGAAAAGTATCATTAATTAACTCAATGATATTGGACCATAGCTGATTTTTTATGTAGGCCATGGGATCTTTTAAGGTTAACTCTGCTTCAACCTTCTTTAATTATTCACTTAACCGTTTGGCCTTTCGTTCCTCTGTTCTAGCATTTATTTGTGCTAATTTCTTGGCATCTTCCAAGTTCTTTATTTGTTATTTTAATCTATTGATTTCATTATTTTGTATTGACATATCTTCCATGGCTTTAATGAGTTTACTGGCCTCATCTGACTGTTGAACTGTTGAAGTAGTGGAATAAGTGACTAGCACTATTGTGGCCATTGGGACTTTTGGTGCTAACTATTCTACTAAAGTTGAAGGAATTTTTTTTGTTACCATGGGAATGATTGTAGGAGGAACACTTTGAGTTTTTGCAGCTCCTTTCTCTTGCACAAACTTGTCCATTTCAATCTCCATCTCCTTGATCTGTGTTGTCATTTGTAGTATGAGACTCATCATCTCATATTTTTTATTTGCCTCTTCCACAATCTCCTTAGCCTGTGGATGTTCTGTTGGAGGTAGTTTTAGTTGCTTTCTAAGTGCTGCAACATCAAAAAATTTCTTCTTCACCAATTCTTCTGCTGCTTTCACATTTGAAGGGTCATACCCTACTTCAATCACCAGTTCTTCTAAATACTTGATTCTAGTATCTTTAGCATAGGAAGAATCTTTTTCAATCCTAAGCCGATCTCTCGAATTTGTTACAGTGTTATGGATATTCTGGGCACTCATTGACTTTGTGGTATAGTAGAATAAATAATTTCTGAGATTTTCTTATGAAACTCAATCTGATCCAAGGGATGAATGCTTTCAACTAGAATTTCAATATCACCTCTCTTGTAATCTGATGTTGTTGTAGGTTTAAGAATTGTTGGTTGCAGCATTGTCATTAGCAACTTTTAATTTGTTTTATCAAAGGCCGAAAGCAGCCTATTTTAAATCCCTGGAGTCTTCTTCAAGTACTATCAGTAGATTTCATTTTTTATCTCTTCATTCTTGGCCTTGATTTCTTTATATTTCTCTTTGATATCCTTGTCTTTATCTTCTTCCTACTTTGATGAAGATGCCTCCAGGATTTTTATTTTTTCAATCATATGAGTGTTAGAAGTAGTATTTTCCTGCTCATTTTCAATTATTGTAGTAGTCTCAATGTTTTTCTTTGGATTATCTTCATCTAAAACCTCAATTGTTTCATTTTCCTTATCTGTTGGATTGATCTTAGGTTTCCTATTGTATCTGAGCTTGAATCTAGTTTATGTTGTTGTTTCAGCTGTGTATGTACCTTCTTCTATGATTCTCTTTGTGGTTTTGTCCTCCTGATTTACAATGTTCAAAGTGTGACTAGTATCACCTTATTTGACTATTTCTATTAATGTATTTTCCATTCATTCTTTCTGGTTGGAAAACTATTCAATTTTAGTCTTTTTATCATGAATATATGGGGTTAATTTTCATTTCACCCTCATCTTACTGATTATTCCATAAGGATCACAGTTCCACAAGAAAATTTCATCAAATTTATATTCTAGCAATTGTTTTGCTGCCTCTACATCTACTTCGTTGTGATTGCATATGAAAGGACCCACCTGGTTTTTCAGTTTGAATTTAGTCTTCTTTTTAGTAGCCAAAAAGTTTATAGAATCTGATTTTATAATTTTTCTTATATACTCTAAGGAAAACACTCTCATTGGAAAGTATTTTGGCAATTTATAGGGCAAGAGGTTTGACCCATAGACTCTAATATCTGTATGATTTTGGTAAAGGTACCAATCACCAGTTTTTCTCTGCTCTGACAGGTGTAACACTTTCTTAATCTCGTCACTTATCCTTGGTTGTACACTGTTTGTAAGAATATTTATCAATGGGTGAACAAAACAGTCTTTGAAATCCACATAAGTGAACTCAGTTGATTCTTTTTTTATTAAAGAAGTCCAGAAAATGACTGACAGTGGATTACGTTCTACATCCAACTTCTAAAGGGTTATTGGGAATTTATCTGCTTGCAAGTAAAGGAACATATGAAGTAGGAATGAGGTATATCTTAAAACTCCTTCAGTGGGAAGTGTTACAAGCTGATCATGGATACTATCAGCTATATACTCAGCATAGTTATAAATGACTGTCAGGGGTTAACCAGGCACAAAAGTGGATAGAAAACCAAGTATAGACTCATCAGTGTGCTCATCAGTAAAATAACCAAGAATAACATAAAATATTGAAATAACATGTCTTGATCCTTCAGGAAATTTGGAAGATGAATATGGAGGGTTAATCTTTGGGATTTCAACATATGTAGGCATGAATGTACAACCTTGATGGCTTGATGTTTGTACAGGTTCTTCTAGGGTCCCAAACAGTCGTTTTCCTCAGTTTGACAAGACTCCAACTCTCTAAATCAACATTAAAATATGGCTATGAGTATGTAATCTCTCTCATGCCAATGATGCCAAATATGTAGAGTATAATTTCTTTAGCAATTCACCTCAAAACTACAAAGTTTTAAGTACCCTTGAGATTGAAACATGGTCTCAATTTATAGTAGAAGGGAGGTAGTTTCAGCTCCATTAAGGAAGGGATAAAGCCCTCTCATCATGGGATTTCATCTTGAAAAACCAAGGGATAGCTCCATTTATGACGGGATAAAGGTTCATGAATGGAATGGGTGAAGCTTGACCAGATAGCGCTTCTAGAAGGCCCCAGCTAGGATAATATTCGACCAGTTGGGCTTCTAGAACTTAATTTTATTCTTATTTTACCTTTTACAAGGGTATGCAATTTTAATGAGTTGAACGTATGGAATGTGCTATAGGTTTTATAGCGATAAATTGTGGTACCGTAGGAAATAACTAGGAAAAGTGTGAAGTTAGGCTTTTTAGGGTTTTAATAAGCTTTTTCGCAATTCCAAGACTTGATTTAGGAAATTTATGTTTTTGGACCTCTAAGGGAGAAATAAATAGGTAATGATGAACCCATATATATAGCTAAACTTCATGGTGACAAATTTTAGTGTAACACTTTGTAAGAGCTTCTATGGATAATTAGTTGTAACTAAAGCATTCGGTTTAAGGATCCTGTAGTGATAGTGAACAATACTTATTTCTCAGTATTAAAAATAGCTCTTAGGTCAGGGGAATAATGGTCTTGACACAGTTTAATGACCTCTGGACACTAATGGGTATGGGGAATTACATATTTGGGTAAATTGGACTCCCAAATTTGAACATCATCTCCCCGATCCAAAGATTTTTCTAGGCTCTAGCAGTGGAGATCAAGAAGATTGAATTCAATTACTAGATCAGTTATTTTATAGTCAAGATCAGCTAAAGGGGTATCATCAACATCTACAACAAGAGGTTGTAGTGGATTTATGACAATGGTGCTTTTAAAAGCCATTAATGGATTTGTTGTTGACAATTTTTCCCTCTAAATGTTAGAAACTTTGTTTTTTGGTTTTTTATACTTTTTTGTAAGATTATACTATTTACAGAAGGTATTTTTTGTTTGATAGAGGTATTTTTTTAACAAAAATAGGTAAAATTATGGTTTCTTCTAGTTCAAACTTTCAATTCTGCTCCAAAATCAATCTTTAAACTTTTGACAGACTCAGGAAATGCTTATCAAGGGTTTTCTACTCATTTCTTGGGTAAAACAAACCTAAAACATTCTAGTTCATGCACAAAAGGGGTTTTGAGTATTTGCAAAGAATTTTGAATCAATTGGAAGTTCTCTAAGGGTCTGTAAATACCTAACTTCTTCAATTTTCTTAAAACAGGTTACAGCCTTCAGAAAACTGTGAATTTATCAGGGGTTTTAAAGCAACTATGACTTTTGAAGGAAATTACGGCAGCTCATTTAAGAAAATAGGCTTTAAGAGGCTTAAATTAATATAATGCTTCTTTTCAAATGACGGGAGGGTATTTTTCTTGAAAAATACCTGTTATTTTAGGTATCTAACTTGAAAATAGGGTTTCTGGAAATTTGGGAGCTTTCAGAAGTTGTTTGAAGTCTTTTTGGATGAAAATATGAGGCCCTGAGCAGTTGTAGCAATGAATTGGGCCAAATTCCAGTTGTTTGTGCATGAACAGGGGGAAGTAGTGTCGTTTCTTCAGTTAGAAACAGTTGAACGAGTAGAAAACACAGGAAAAGGCTTAAACGCGTGAATATGTAGTTTTATAAAAAATTTGGGTTTGAAATAGTATCTGCATTCAATGTGAGTCAAGTCAAATTGGAGGAAATTCGGTGTCGGGGAGTCGAATACCACCAAGTGGTTATCGGATGAGATGAAGGCAGTGAATGGTTTCGCTCAAAGGGATGCGATCCTGTAAGAAATGGACGCATGGAGGAGAGAAGAGACGGAAATGCCTCCTGTTGGGGTTCCCATGTTTTGTCCAGATTGCCAAGACCAAAAGATGAGACAACATCAGAACCACTTTGGGGCCCTAGGATCTAGCCCTCCTGGACCCGGAGAGGGATCTCTCCAATAGAGCAAAGAATGATATGTCTTTAAAGCTCGAATTGAGATATTAGGCTAGTTATGAAGCACAAAGGGGGGTTTAAAGTGATTTGGTTGAAGGGTTGCTGGGTTGGTTAGGAGATCATAAGCCGAGAAAGCAATGGGAGGAAAGGAACATGGCAACAGGATGTTTCAGCAAGGAGAATGGGCCAAGACAATGCCATCCATTGGGCTATGGAGTCATGAAAGGAAATTACTTGCGTCCACTAGCCAAGGCTTTCAAAGGGCAAGTCATCTACACTAAAGGATCTTTTAGATAGATGATGGGATGGAACATTAAGGAGGAAAATGGAAGAAGGAAAGACAACCAGTTTTTTTTCTATAGATCAGGTCAGAGGTCATTTAACTCCAGACCTGCTTGGACATACTCAAAGACAGCTCTCAAAGAGACAATGGGGCTGCTTATAGATCAGACCAGAGATCATTTAACTCCAGATCTGCTTTAGCAACTCCAAGGGAAAACAAAGATAAGATAAATGAAGGGATCTTAGAAAGGTAAGCTGGTCGTGCAAGGATCCTAGTGGACAGGGCTTACTCTTATCCCCAGTGCTCCCAAACTTTCCAGCTTAAAACCCCTCAAGAACATCTAAGAACAGCTTCAATCAATTCATACATCAGCCAGCAGGCAATAACATCCACTGCGCTGGTTAAATCAACTAAAAAAAACTCTTAGATAACACATCTAACAGAAAACATAAAGGTAGGGAGAGCAGACAGCATAGGGCACCTAACAAAGGGTGAATCCTATACCATTATTCTGATGCCTACCAGCAGGACATGAAACAATATGAAAATGTAAATAACATAGTTAAGAAAAACATCACCAATAGTAATAGACCAGGATCCTGTGAAATGTGCTTTGATTAATTGATGCAAAACCAATCATGTACAATATGGCTCAATGGCTAATACAGTCCCAACTTCTCCTCCCAGCCTATTACATACAAACTACTCTGCAACTTCCTCCCAAGGCTGTTCTAACAGTCAAACTGAATCCCTCTAACAGCAGATGCCCAACAAGGCAACAACAACCTTTACATTATGTTCTCGGGGATATTTATAGGAGAAGAGAGAAAAAACAGAAGTAGATATACAATAAATTGAGACTCATTAAGACAGAATGGCGGAAGTGTCCATGCCCACACTGCTTAATGGCTATCTGCAATGCTGTAGGTACTCTGAGACTGGTTCAGAGATCTCTGTCAGGTCGATTTTGACCTTTGATACATTCTTTAAATCCTTACGGTATCTGGAGCTTTGTGCTGCCATTCTGAAATAAATGACATGGATAGAAAGATCTGCAGGTCCCTCCATGCTTCTTTAATGCTGCTTGACAGTCTCTAATGAAGCTCTGTCAGGGCAATTAATCATTCCAGGGCTCGAGCGAGGCATGGAGAACGCTGTGGGAAGGTGTACATCTGGAGAGAATGTACTCGGCCAATATTAAACACAGATAAGACTTTGACAATGTGATTGAATCTTCAAACTGTGCTTGAATCCTTTGAATGCGGGATTAGACGTTAATTATATCAATAATGTGCATTAATCCCCTTTGAATCATGTTTCTGCTGCTTCTGCTGGCCGGTTGAAATGGCCTCTCTGTGTTGTCTGCACGATGAAATAAACATGTTACAAACCCAAGCGGTGGTGGCAGAGAAATGCTGTGGAGGCAGGAGGAGAGATGGCAGAATAGTGGAGAACTAATGAAAAGCGGCAGAGGAATGGTCACATAGTGTAAAGATTCAACGGTTGACCTTTGGGGGAAATACAAAGGAAATGGAAGAAAAACAATGAAGCGGAGGGGCGGACGTGGGACCCGGCAGAGGCGGAGGGTGATTAGATCCTGAGCGTTGGATTGGCACGGGAAATGGATGGCGGAGATTTGATCGCAACAATCGCAATCGGAGGCCGGAGCGACTGGCAATCGCAACACATAACACAAAAGTTCCGATTGCGATTGGGATTGGAGACGCGATTGAGCGAGGACCGTCAATCTGGGGGAGGAATGGACGACGGGGATGTAATCAGAGGGGCAGCGCAATCGGGGGGATCGGGAGAGGACTTGCGATCGGGAGCTGCGATGACCATCCGATCTGCGGAAGGACGGACGACCAGGATCAAGTCGGGAGATCGCAATCGGAGCACAGAGAAGAAGGCGTGCGATTGAATTATGCGATTGCGATGGAGCGATTGGCGTAGGGCCATTGGATCGTGAAACAGAATGGACGGCCTAGATTGAATCAGAGTGGAAACAGAAGAACTTGCGATTGCGATCGGGAGGGGAAATGTGATTGAGCACTGGCTGTCGGATCGCGGGGCAGATCAACGGCTAGGATGAGATCGGAGGATCGCAATCGGGGAATCGGAAGACAGGGTTGCGATTAATCGGAGGGCGCAATGTGAATGTTGCAATTAGCGGACAGCCGTCAGATCTAAGTGGATCAATGGTTTTGATCACATCGCGGGACTTGCTTAATAAACGATCGCATCGGAACTTTTATGATGTAACAAAGGAAATGGACCCGCCCGACGGTTCCGATTGCGATTAGTGCTCGGGACTTAAGCACTTGGTCCCAGCGCAGGGGCACATGTGGGGAAGTGGTTAAGGGGCTAGCGGGAAAGGGGCCAGGCCTTACAATAAGGTCGAAAGTGGGTTTTGGCCCCTTTTAATGGATTTTTGGAGGTGAAGGAGGGGAACGATAGAGAAATAAAGGGGGAAGAAGGTCAGCAAAGGCTAGGGGGGGACTTTAAAGGGGATTTTAAGGGGATTTGGAGGGTAAATGGGGAAAGAAGGGGGAATAAAGGGGAGAGAAAACAAAGGCTTTGGGGAATGAAATAAGAGGGAAAAGGAGGCCTTTGGGCATTTCTTCACGTAGCAGAGAGACTTTATAAGGGGAATCAGTAGAGGGGATTTGATCAAAGGATAAAAGGCACATGGAGGCTTCAAGGAGACTATGTTTTCAGAGGAAATGCATTCCTTGAAGACTCAACAACAATTTAGCCCCCTATTTGCTTGTCAAAAATTTCATAGGGGGGCTAACACCTCCCATATCACAAATCCGAAATGGATTATCGATAGTGTTATTGAAATTGTGATATGACTTGTGGTTTGTCGGATCTGGCAGAAGGATTGCGAACGGTCCCGATCTATTGATGAAGTTGCTGGGCGGATGGGTGTGGGGCTCGGGAGATTTATGTGGTGGGGTTAATGTTATTATGTTAAAACATGGTTTTAACGTAAAATCTAATCTTTTAATGGGATAGGCAGGATATACGATTTACATGGAAAATAACTTATTTATAGGTGTAATGCGACCTTAGGGCAGAATTTTAATAAAATATATGTGTTTTAACCTATGGGGAAAAGCAGAATATGTCACGTGGATTAATTGAAACCATAGGTTAAAATTATAATGTGGGTTTGGGATATTTAATAAAGTGAATTAATATAACTATGGGGTGGGGTATTTATAAGGGGTTAATAAATTAAGTTAAAGTTAATATGAAAATGAATATGATGAGTGGAAATACATATAAATGCACTAAGTAAAAGTGTGTTTTAAGCGTTTTGGAATATTTTTCATAATGGTGGTGCCATACCTATATTTTTACACTTAATACTTAGGAAAATACATAATTTTGTGGGTTTTTGAGTATTTTTCTATGAAATGAAATTAGTTAAGGGGGTTTTTACTTTTCTTAAGCAAGATAGGTGTTTTAACTTAGGAAAAGAGATTTTATCTTAGGAGAAGGGGTGATAATGTTTAGGAAAGGGGTTTTTATGAAGGGAATCTAATACTTAGTACCAATCAGTCATTAAGCCTTTAATCTGGTCCCAACAAAAGTCAGAGAAATGCTATGAGCCTTTATAACTGAAGGTTTTTAATACTGGAATATTTTGAGGGAAGGGAGATTAGTAATTTTCTACATGATGTTTTATGTATGCCTTGTGTAACTACTTTTTACCTACCCATCATTTATTCTACCATTTTTTCGTTTCTTTGCATGGGTGCATTTGAGATTGCAACCCTAAATCCATTTTTCTTTTAAATCATAAACTATCTATTTCTAACCTTATTTCATCCAAGGGCTCAGATTAAACTGTTGAGCTCCTCATTTATTCTCTAACTATCTACTGATTTGTCAAGTTTAAATTGTTTGACAGATCTTTATTCTCTCTCTATAAACATGAAATTCAAAGCATGAAAAAGTTAATATTAAATTATTTAACTCATCATGGATTATGGCATTTTGAACAAGCTGCACATACTCATTTATTTGCAGTAAAAGTAAAAGGTAGTGGAATTTTGACTTGCATCACTATCATGTCTTATTCTTATGTCTTTTTTTGAGTTTGGGGTCCATTTTTTCTATTCTTTTTTATCTTTTCTTTTCAAGTCCTTTGATTTTTATTTTAGGACTTTTTACCCTCTTTTCATTTTTTATTATTTTCAAATATGGGAAAACAACTTGCAGAAAGCAAGGTATGTACATATTTACAAGACTAATAAAATTCAATTAAAAAATTATGAACCCTATTATTATAGGACCCTAACAAATAGCATCCACCTAATCTTCCCATATTGAAATATATTGTTGTAGAGTCAAAATTTTGTCAACGTTCTCAATTTGTGCATGATACATTTGACATATTTTGACATGCACATCATAATCGACTTTTTGTAAAGCTTCATAAGTAGAAAGGAAATGGGAAAAAGGACTATCAATAGAAGATGAGTTGGAATTTGATTCAAATTTCATATTGGTGAATCTACTAGGAGGATGCATGCAACTAGAGTCATAAAGGAGGGAGCCTAACCAAATTGGAGAAGCAAGGAGACGATTCCTAGAACTAGGGAGATGTGATTGAATTGCATAAATCCAACATATAATAGACTAATTATTCAAAGAACCATGTTATTCAAAGTATCATTCTCTCAGGTCCCCAATTTAGAGGGAGGTTGTTTGGTAGCCGAAAGACTCTAAATTAACAAGCTTTTTACAAGCCCAAAATATCCAAAAAAATTTAGAGGAAGAGAATTATCACAGTTGCCACCAAAGACTTATGCATTAAAAACTTGAATTTTGGATTTGAATTTGGAAACAATTTCCAATTCTGTAGGGGTTTCCAAACACACACTTCTATTTACAAGTTACTAAATAAAACCCACAAAGAAAAGAGTTACCTTCAAAGAATGAAGCCCTCAACTAATTATGACTACTGAGGTTGAGTACTAACAAGGGTGCTTGAGAGACGAAGAGACCTTTGCACCAACCTTCCCACAATCTTGAATGTTGACCTCACAAATTCACCATGAAGAGAATCAGAGTAATATACCATCAATGGGGCCTTTTTCAGTGCTTCCCATAAAATGCACACCTGGATTCCATAAGGAAATTCAAAGGTAGAACATTCACCAATAGGCATGTTGAAGTTTGCAACAAGAAACCGTGAAATTGGCAACCAAAAAGGACAAAAACTACACCCACAAATACCATGGAATCTTGATGCACCACGAATGTAAAATTTTGATGCACCAGTATTTTGGTCGTGGAATGTGAAGCATATCATTTATTTTTACCTTAAATAAATTGGGCAATAAATTGTAGTTTCATCTCATAACAACTTGTATGAGTTAACTACATCATGATAAGGGATTTAGCTCAAGAAATTCCTATTGAGGGATTAATATGAGACATGTAGAGTGATTCTAATATTTTTTGGGTCCAGCTGTAGTTGATGCATCAGTGGGGTGTAGGTGTGAATTAGTTAAATCAACTAATTGATTTAAAATCGATTTAACTAGTTCTAACTTAGTGATGAGCTAGTGAGAGGTCCAGGGAATTAAATTAGATTAAATTCACACGTAGTGATCAATGATTTAATTGATAATTCACTATTAATAGCTCCATGCATGTTGGTTCTGAGAAATACCTAATTGAGATAGAGGTTAAAGGGAACATAATTATCAGTTTTATTTATAGAAAATTTCCCATGTGTAATTATAGAGTCATTGAGATGCCATGATTCATTGCACAATCAAGGAAGACTATTTTTCCTATTTAATAGGGATATAATTCCCTAGGAATTGTGTGAGCAAGGTAGGCTAAAGGAAGGTTGAGAATTGGCTAAGTATCAGATGGAGTTTTCCTAGATCAGTGTGAGACATTTGGTAGAGTGCTAGAGAATCTCATGAGCGATTAAGAATTGTATTGTTTCATGATTCCTTGACTTAATACACAATATAGATAGAGGGGTTTTGAGTAGCTACTTTCCCCAGATACATCTTGTGTTGTGTGATTAATTTTTTCTTTCTCTTGCTTATATGTGATTGTGACATTTTTTTTTTCTTCCGCAAATTGTAAAAGGATTCAATATCTTGTTTTAGAACATCACAAGATCACATTGAATCCATTAGTATTGATTTAATACATAGTATTAGATAATTTAGAAATATTTCTACATGGTATAAGAGTGCCAGGAATCATAATATAAGAGAATAAATTGAGTTTGTATTGAACATGTTCAAATTTGTAGATTTATTCTTCAGGATCCAATAGAAGATCAAGATGTTTTTCAATGGCTTGCGACTCGAATATTTTCTTGTGGGAAATTCAAATTATATGGCATGGAAGGACGGGATGGAGGCATTCGTGGAGGAAAATGAGTTGAAGTAATTCATATATACTAATATTTTTTAACTGGCAGCAGCAGATGACCAACTTCTTGATGCATGGCTGAAGAAGGTAGCAAAGGCGAGAAGGACCTTTTTAGAGGGAGTTCGAGATCATATTGTCTCGAGTCTCCATGGGAAGGAAAATCAATATGCAATGTGGAAGGCCTTGACAAATCTATTTCAGAATAAAAGTTGTTAGTATGAATCTTAATTGCAAGCATACGAAAAAGGCTCACTTTAGCCGAGTATAACAAACAAACCTAACAGCAAAGATAGTTGCCAATTCATTTAGATCTGCAATTATTTGACCAAGATAAAGTGCTGAAAAATATAGATCTATGTAGTAAAAGACATTAAGAATTAAATAAAAGAAAGAGTTGCTCCATGCATCCAATAGACAAGATAAGAATGTTTTTAAACATTTTTTGTATTTTTTGACACCTGGGAAGGAAACATAGAAAGATGTTACCAGTCCCCCTGAATGGGATGGGTTCTTGTAAGTCCTAATCACTTTATATCTAAAATCTCTCTCTCTTGATGGTGTAGAAATCCCAGACAAAAATGGAGCTCAAAGGGAGCTTACAAGAAAATGGTAGCAAAGTATGACAATGACTGTGGATCAAATTCATACCAAAGGTATATATCCAGAGTGATATTTAGGCAACAAAAGGTAGTGAGTGAATGGAAAAAACCTTCTATTTATAACAAAATATTGAGTTAGTCTAGATATTGGTGCATAATTAAAATATTATTAACCAATTCCATATCCAAATTTTATGGAATATTTTATTATATTTGTTGGAGGGAAAAATAATTTGACTTTGGTCAAATCCATTTATTTGTAAATAATAAATAAATAAACGATTTATTTATTATTTTAAGGATGTGGTTGAGTAGTAATCAAATAAATAATGATTTATTCAATTATTTATAAATGATTTAGTCAAATTTAACAAGGAATATTATTTAAATAAGGTTTAAATAATTATTCCTAGAAAATAATAAGATAAATAATTATTTATATAATTAATTTTCCTATTTTGGGTTAAATATGACCAGGAATTACCCGGATGCGGGTGATGGTTGTTGACAATGGAATTCGGGCCGGCGCGTGCCAAACCCATATGGGCGCCAGCCATCTGCATTCAATACACTATGGCTGTATTAACTCCATGGCACACCACCCTACTTGGCATTCAAGCCGGTGGGGATGCCAAGGACTCTCGCATTACTCTCTGCCGTCCTCCACCTGCAGGAGCTTAACCGCCTTCTCGATGCTTCGAAGCTGCATTTTGCCTTACCTCTGGGCTGTTACAATGCTTATCTCCATTGCGCCTCTCGGCTCTGGCTGTTCTCAGGAAGCCACGATAGCCAGCACACGAACTTCCTTTGGAAGAAGATGTAGCATCCACTGCTGCGTGGAATTCACTCCGGGCTCCCATTTCTCTCAGAGCTCTTTTTGTCTTCTTGCATGTCCACCTCTGAACTTCACGCCCAGCACGTCTCTGCAAAATTTGCAGCGCTTCTCTCAGCCACTGCTGCATTCTCCTCGTTTGATCATGCCTAGGCTCAGGCACCGGCTCAGATGCCGCAGAGGCAGCACCCGAGCCAGGTCTGCCTCCAGGCGCTGGTCTCCTTCCATCTCGGGCTCTCCGGTTTCTGTTTCTCCCCAGCGCGCTTCCCTTCGTGCCTCGAACAGGCGCCGCACCATGCCGCCCCATCGCCCTCCCTCTCCTCCGCCTGGTCCCCCTCTTCCCCCTTCACCCACCGAACCCCGTGCTGCTGAAGCTGCCCACCTTGCTAATCCAGAGACGGCCCTGTTTCACTTTCCTTGCCTCACCTCTCAGCCCATGGTGGTCGCCACAATTACAGTGAAGTTCAAGGAGCTCCCTCAGTTCGGTTCTTCTTCAATTTCTCCGGGCCCTCAGCTCCGCCCTCCTGAAGCTGACCGTGTTCTCCGCTCAGATGTGCAGATACGCTCAAGCGAGGCAGAGGGAGACAAGCAGGGTGGCAGCAGCACTGGTCGCCCAAGCATCCACATGGCGCAGAACGACGGAGCTGCAACAACAAATCACGCCCAGGACGATGAGGATTATGAATTTGGATGCCGTATCGAAGAAGAATCCCCCTCCGATGATTATGGTATTTAGAATTCTCAGTTTTTTTGTCTTTTTCATGCCAGAGTCTCGGTCCAGATGGAATATTCAGAATCTCTGGCCAGCGGGCCTATATACTCACTGTTATTGTCATAGGTATCAGTTAACTGATGGTCCAAAATGTTACACTTATAATGTCTTTTTTGCAATGCTGGTTTCCTCCTGTGAGGCAGCAAACAAACTCCTAGCACGCTGGTTTCCCCCTGTGGGCAGCGCCTATTTTGTTATTTTGCTGAAACTCATCCGTCCTGAGAAGGCTCACCTCTGTATGTACCATATCTTCTTACAGTAATAGAACTTAGTCTTATTTAGAAAAAAAAAAATATGACCAGGAATTAATTAAAATTTTGTTTAAATAATTATTTCTTGAGGAAAATCAAACAAGTGCGGATTTATTCAATATTTCCTCATGGGTTTCCTGTTTAGACCATAAAAAACTTAATAAATATGGATTAATAAGTTATTTTCATAGTGAAAGCAATTTTACATAGGTTTAAATTAGTCTTACATGGTGTATCTTGGTCCATCTAATAGTAACATGTTAGATGACCAAAAAATGGTGTAACATATTGCCCCCCAACGTGCGAGCGTTAGGAGCTAATCTTATGACCGAAGTACATTGTAAGAACTCAATCACCATACACTGAAGGGGAAGTCAGAGAGAGAGAAATATAAGGTAGACCAAAGTGCTAGTAGACTAGACCCTGATGAGGCGAGACTTACAGGTGTGACAAGTCTCTTTTATGAGGGAGTACCTGTGCTATAGGCGACATGGGAGGCATACCTATGCCCACCAAGATAAAGTATAAAGAATAATGTGTCCAGTAAACAAGGGACTGAACTATATAGTATATGTTGGCATAAACATGAGACAGATAAAATCATGATAGTGAAGCCCACATACATATTGTGACTAGGAAAACAACCAGGACTTATACAATAATATCTGAGTACATTAGATATAAGTACAACCAAAGTGCCCCTGTAAACAGGAAAGGGGTATGAAAATATGAATGATACATGCAAACTAAAAGGCGATGCAAGCAGCTGAGGATGACTCCATAAAATCTATGGAGCTACATCAAAGGCTGTAATGAAGAGGTCATCTGGGCATGTGGGGGGCTACTTGAAGGGCCACCCCCTCATGAGGTCTGAAACATCTCACACATACCCAGGAATCACCGGTATGATCTGCTGCATCACTAAACCATCAAGTATATGAATCTCAATCATGTCATAAAGAGATGGAGCTGAGAAACAATCAAGGAAAAGGGCGATAAGGAGTCCATTTACCTGATCCAAGGCACCGAACAAGACTGGAAGCGGGAAAAAAGCTACACCTCCATCTATACCTGTCTTCTGAAATGAATGAGTTGATGTCGATAGAAGTAGGTCCGCCATAGGTGAGGCAATAATGGATCCTCAACTAAGGCACGAGAGAAAATAGTAGAGTGACTGATAGACTAACACTAGGGATATTGATGAAATGGGGGGTACTGAGTAGCAGGTTAATGACTTCCCTTGTTAGAGCATGAAGGGCATGGATGACCTGGAAAAAACTGACACAATATCGAAGGGGATAGGGGATAGTAGGATTGAAGGCCATAATGTGCGACACAAGAGAGGAACCAAGCAATGAAGTATGGAGGACTATAGTGGGATTAAAAGGGACTCGGGATAGACTCCATGGATGTGATGATGACTCAACTCGGATGCTCTAAACAAGGGCGACTCAATGATGTTTCCACACAGAAAAGGTCCAGTAAGGATGATAAATACATGAGTACAATATGGTTTCTCATGGCGAAAATTGACAGAAGCATGGAAAACTATGGAGGAAAAGTAGTGCCCCAAGTACAAGTGTTGCAAGTGAAGAAAAATTGATTTTGAGGAGTGTTGAAGTGACTGACTCTTCTTGGACAAAATGTGTCCAGGTGAAGTATCAAATCACAAAAAACTAAAGGCTACCCATTTGAGAGCTCAGTGAGAGCTTTCCAATGGTATGAATGATTTTTAAAACTGAGCTATGGTTTGGCCACAACAGACGAAAGAAAAATTCAGGGTTTCTCTTTTAATAAGGTATTTTCCCTCCAAATTCACTCATTTTCAAGTGTAGCTATGGTGAATGTAGAGAGGAGAGAAGGCCCTAAATCTTTCATCGAAAAATAGCGGACAAACCGACCATTGGAATCGAGATCCGTCAGTTGTAGGTAAGAGGCCTAACCTTACTCTTTCATTTAAGGGAATCAAAATTTTAGTTTAGGTACCCAAATCTCATGAACAAGGCAAGTCACACTTTTTGGGATCTACTCTGCGACCTCGGTAGTAGGTACTGGGCAGAAAACTACAACCTGTCCTGGGAAATGACCTGAAAAGTGTGACATATTAGAGAAAGAGGGTTTCAGTGATTTTTTTGGCTGATATCTGGGATTTTTATGGTTGAGGGGCATAGTTTCCCCCAAGAATGTTGTGGTCATGAAAAAATATATTTAGAAAAAAGGGAATCTAAACACATTTTTATGATGTGGTGTGCCATTTGTTTTTGTTATGGTTATGAAATTCGAGAAAGCGAATGGAGGATTACCAATCTCCTTTGGTAATACATATATGAAGTAGAAAAACCAAGTTTCTATGTTGGAATACATGGTTTCACTATCCCAAAGTGTGGATTTGGCGATAATGAACTGGTGCTCTCCTAGAAAATGCACAGGTTGGTCTACAACAATGTCTAGGGGATTGTGTTACTGATGTAAGATGAAGGAATGATGAGGTGTATCATCCCTAGAGTGATCTGAAGTGATATGGGAATCTATAGGTTCTTCTAAATGGTGAATAATAAGAGTACAAGAGTCGACATGACTAGATACACTAGGAGAGTTGTGGAGAATTTCTTCTCCTGGTCTCTCAAATATGGGTGCCTGCTTACCCAAAAATTGGGTGTCAATGTAATAGCCACAAGGTGTATGTGGTTTGAATGCATGGGTTCGATGTAAGGGGGAATAGATAAAGTCAGGGGTTGTAAATTCTTCCATAACGTCGTCATCGTAATAGAATATGGGGTGACTAGTGGACGAAAGACCACCTGACGCGGCGAATCTAACTGACTCATCATCATGAGAAGAGAGGTTCACATGCACATCGTCACAAGGGGTGACAGAAACAAAAATTAGATAAGGGATCTGTTGATGTTGAGCCCAGGGTGATCACTGAAGGGGGGTCAAGCGAAATAGAAAGGGAAGTCTCAAAGGGAGCTTCCACCATGGATCTCATGAATGATGATAGGTAGAGGATGGTGGCCGTAGGCTTCTTCATCTCGACATCAGGAGGGGGAATGTCAATGGGAGCAAGTAAATTCTCAAGCTAGCCCAAATCATATTCTGCAAAGATGGGAGAGGAAGATTAATTCTGTTCAATCTCGTACTCCTGAACTACCCCCAAAAAGGCGTGATAATGCGTGAGGCGGGGAAAACGGTGGGTATAATGGCCATGGAGATCACACAAAGCACAATGTTGGTTGGTGTGAATATTCTTAGGGTTATTGGCTGCAGTAGAGGAAGAAATAGAGGCTTCAAGGACTGTAGACTTAGGGAACGCAACATTAACCATGGGCTTGATACGAGGCAATTCAAGACAATAATGGTTTTCATAACCGATAACATCACACAAAGTGCAAGTCTTTGGAGGTTGAGGAGGGGTAGGGTCTGTCAGGGCAGCCTTGTCTTTAGGTGCCTTCTTGCGAGATTTTCCCCCTTTACCCGAAGTTTTCACAATAGGAGAAGGTTCCTGCTGAGGTGGCTGAGGCATGGTAGCAGCGGGAGGGTCATGGGGACCAATTGGACCGTGGTCAAAGCAAGATAAGTTTTGGGTTGACCAAGTGGGGTAGCGGCTAAGGGATCGATGTACCAAATGGGAATCCCCAGGGTCAGGTTAGGAAGGGATAGGGTAGCCATGACAGGTACCGAGAACACTCCAGGAGGGGGAGCCAGGAACGTTATTTGACCAGAGGGGTAATGTCCTGGTGGGACGGCTCCGAGATGGTTAAGGCTAGGAGAAACCGTGCCATGAGGGTAAATAGGCTCATGGATACCAGCTGTAGGTGAAGGGAAAAGAGGACGGGGACCATAAGGCTGAATCGAAGTGCTACGAGAAAGTTGCAGAGGGCAGGGCTGCTGACTAGCCGAAGCGGGCCACTTGAGGGAAGCTCAAGACGATTGCATCATTCAAACATTCGATGAGATGGGATCAGAGACAGGAGGAGGAAGACCAAGGAATGAACCAAGAAAAGAGGAGTCTTGTAGACTCTGGGTGAGACACTGGTCAAAGGGTCAACGGTTTGCTTATTGGCCACCGAAGATATGATGGACTCAGGGGAGGTTTGAGACTTCGATTCGTAATATGTCAGCTAGTCAATGGTGACTATCTTTCCATTATGGGGAAAGGACATCTTGCGGTGAACCAAATATGGTATAGCAAGAATTTCATAGGTGTAGCTACTACCCAACAGAATTTTGTAATCTAAGGGGGCATCAATGATTTCTACATAAACGGAAATAGTCTTGCCCGCAAGAGTAATAGGAAAATTGCAGAACATGCCAAATGGGCTTGGAGGAGTGGCCATCCCACACTCGGAGGGTGATAGTGGAAGGGTCCAACTTAGGTGATCTGATTTTCTTCCTAACCGAAGCGGACATCACGCAGGTGGATGTCCCCTCATCAATGATACAACGGGAGACGTTGGCATTCTCGATCTTAACAGGGAATTGGAAGGCGACAAAAGCAGGAAGGGGAGGATTTTGTGACTGGTCAACATCGAAGACAATCAAACAATCATCTGAAGGATCTATAGTGCCCATGGCAGATAGTAGATATTTTCATTGTGAAGGGCATGACTGGAGGAGTTCCAGCGTTGAGATGACAACAGGAGATTGTGCCAAATCATCTACTATACTATACGAATGGGCAGCTTTGACAGAATTAGTGTTTCAGCATAATGGTCCCTTGGGGATCTTGATATGAACCTCTACCTTAAGCTGAGGGATCTGTAAAGGACCATTGGTTGTCGAAAGAGGCTCTATAGAACCTAAAGAAAGGGACTCGGGGCAGACGTAGCGAGAGGCTTGTTTTACTACTAGGACTGAGTCTAAAGGTTGAGGTCAACAGTAATGGGTTGATAAGAGTTCATCATGAGACTTTGGTAATCGGAGGTACCAGATGGAGGAGGTTGAGTGGCTGCCTGACCTTTCGGTGCTTGGGTAGCCACAAATCCTTGCTGAGGGAAAGGATTAGTAAACACAATCGGCTGACTAGGTGCAGCACTGGGAGGAACAGAAGGGGAGGCTTGTTTTCCTCATGATTCTGCTTGATTCTCCCACATCTACCACATCTGTGGTAAAAGAGGACAATCGTGGGCGTAATGACCACAAACACCGCAACTAGAACAAGGATTGTTCATGCAAACAGGCCTGTCCCACTTGGGTTGAGTGCCCTATTGCTGGCTAGTAGTGTTAGGTGCATTACCTTGGGGATTAGGTCCAGGATTACTAGGGGCAGTTTGATTTTGGGTGCCTTTCCTCTTATTTTTGGAAGTAGGAGGATTAGTCGCTCCCTGCTGTGCATAAAAATGCCCCTGAAGGGGCGATGGCTACTGTTGTGGGGGTTGAGAAGGCAAGGGAGGAAGGGGTGCTAATGCTTGAGGAGGTGGAACACTAGGCTGTAGATATGGATAATAAGGAGGTAGGGTAACATTGTGTTCAACAGGTTTGGCAAAAGGAGGAGGCATGTCGTATCCTGGATACATGCTACCGAGAGAGGGAAAAGTTCTGGAGGTGTTGGCTCCTCCCTGGGGAAACCATAACCCATGGGAGGCTCGGTGTATGGATGAGAAAGAGCTCCAATGATACCGTCGGCGGAATGGGATTCCCCCAGTGTGTTGGCACCACCGGATCTAGGGATATTAGGTAAGACGGTATAACATAACCCAAGTGAGCGTAGATCAGGTCATATTTTAATGAAATCTGGAGAACAAATTCTTCGGTTTGAGGGAAATGTGATGCGACATATTTTTCGATAAAAGGAATAAGGGATCTGAGGAACCAATCCATGTAGACATGGTGTTTGAAGGTAAGAGCTCAACATAGGCTCTTTATTCTCTACCATTCCTGGACATGATTGGATAGGTGAGTCGTAGATGATTGATGGAAAGAAGTTAAAAGTTGATACTAGTGTCATAACAAAGGGGAAGTTGGAAATAAGATAGAAAAGCTCGAGCAAGAGTTGCAAAGGTGGTATGAGAGGAGGAGGCTTGATCAACATACCACTTAGAAGCTTCACCAATAAGCGTACGTTGGAACAACCGAAAACAGGCAGAGTCGTCGGTAATGGAGTTAGATGAACACCACAAGTGGAAATATCAAACATGGTTTGTAGGATCTTCTCCAGCAAGACCTTCAAACTTGGGGATGTCGGAAGGGAGCTTGTTTGGCATAGTAGGCTAACCACCGTCATGGTGTATAGGGTCATTAATCAACTGGTTAAAATTAGGAATATTGAGGCCTTCCATATAGGGGAGCAAGGGAGCAGTCGGGATAGTTCCTGTTGCGGTCCCACTAGTAGTATTCCCATCATTAGGGTCGGGGCTACCACCAACGTTAGGTCCTGAACCAGACATGGTGAAAGTGACAGGAGGAGAACTAGGGATGGAACTAGAAGGGGAACCGAATGAACTAGAAGAGGAGTCATAATCTGGACTTTGTGGAGGAATAACTTGAATCCTACATGGAGGAGTAATTCTTCCTACCGGAAACTAAGGATGAAGGCCAAGAAGTCTTCGGGATAAACTTCTTGGGGGCACAATGATGAAAGAAAAAATATGGAACAAAGGGAAGAGAGACAAACAAGGGCAAGGAGGTGTAGGATCAAATGATTACAATGTCGAAACAAGGGTAGAGAGCTGCAGGATCAATTGATTACAATGTTATACTCTTCGCCTGGTGGTGTTAACCAGGCTCTTCTTCACTTATGGTGTGTGTGTTAAGTGTGTAAATTTTAATTTTTAAACCCAGATGTTTGTAGAGAAAAAGAAAAAATGTGTTCTATAACTATAAATAAACCTGTAGATAACAGTATATGAAACTGAAATAATAGAAAATAATCAACTAATTATGCATTAATCTAAACCCAAGGAGGCGGGCCTCTCAACAACTAGTCTATGGGTGGGAAAAAATATCTTCAAAACACACCAAAATAGCCAATAGATCTAAGGTAGGAGGCACAATGATCTAAAGGTCAGATCTATTGGAAATAGGTGCAGACAAATAGCAAAAAATCAGAGGAAAAATTGTTGTAAATGAGGTGGCGAAAGGCTATAACCTGGAGGAAAGCAGAAGGGAGCCTAGAGGAAGACCCAAACAAAAATAAAAGGAGGTGTTTTGGATGGATAAATAACCAATCTGAAGTGGATCTAAATATGAGGGATCAGATCTGAAAAATGGCTAAACACACTGAAATTTCAGACGACTTGCTACACCTAAAACTCTTCCTAGAAAGGTGGAGGATACTGAAGCCCTAGGGGGTTAGGTTCCCAATTTTATGAGTAAAATAGATCAATTAAAGGTCCAAAACGGGAAGATACAGATGTCAGACTACCCTGAACAAAGGCCCAGACAAACCCAAAAAAATCTCAAAAAAATTCCCACAAAAAGTTTAGGTCGCAGTTTCTGACCTGATTTCTGCAGAGGTCATAGGTTTGGGGCTGTTTTCTATGCTGTGAAGGTGTAGGTCATATATTTTGGCCCAAAAAGTGCGACCTGAACTTCCGGCACTCTTGGGAGCAGGTTTCAAAAAATTTTGTTGTCTCAGCTACGACTGATGCTTGTCACCTGCGGCGTAGGCCCGGAAACACACAGGAGTTAAAATTTTTAATGTTTTAGATTTTTATAGGTTAAAAAAAACATCAAGAAAAGAAAAAAAATAAGGTGAAGAGAAATCCTAGGGTTTGAAGCAACTAGATATGCAGGGACCTGAAAAACGACAAAGGTCGTAATCGTAAACCCTTGTGGAGTCACCAGTTGTTAGTATGAATCTTAATCGCAAGCATACAAAAAAGGCTCACTTTAGCGGTGCATAACAAACAACCCTAAAAGCAAAGATGGCTGCCAATTTCTTTAGATCTGCAATTAGTTGACCAAGATAAAATGTTGCAAAATCTAGATCTATGCAGTAAAAGACATTAAGGAGTAAATAAAAGCAAGAGTTGCTCCATGCATCCAATAGAAAAGACAAGAATGTTTTTAAAGAATTCTTGTATTTTTTGACACCTCATAAGTGAACATAGAAAGATGTTACCAGTCCCCCTCAATGGGATGGGTTCTTGTAAGTCCTCAACACTTCAAATCTAAAATCTCTCTCTCTTGATGGTGCAAAAAACCCAGACAAAAATGGAACTCAAAGGGAGCTCACAAGAAAATGGTAGCAAAATATGACAATGATGGTGGATCAAAGTCAGAGCAAAAGTATAGATCTAGAGTGATCTTTAGGCAACAAAAGGTAGTGAGTGAATGGAAAAACCCTTCTATTTATAACAAAATATTGAGTTAGTCTAGATATTAGTGCATAATTAAAATATTATTAACCAAATCAAGATCCAACTTTTATGGAATATTTTATTATATTTGTTGGAGGGAAAAGGAATTTGACTTGGGTCAAATCCCTTTATTTGTAAATAATAAATAAATAAATGATTTATTTATCATTTTAAGGATGTGGTTGAGTAATAATGAAATAAATAATGATTTATTTAATTATTTAAGGGTGATTTAGTCATATTTAACAAAGAATATTATTTAAATAAGGTTTAAATAATTATTCTTAGAAAATAATAAGATAAATAATGATTTATCTAATTAAGTTCCTTGTTTTGGGTTAAATATAACCAGGAATATTAATTAAACTGTTGTTTAACTAATTATTCTTTGAGGAAAATAAAACAATTGTGGATTTATTCAGTATTTCCTCATGGGATTTATGTTTAGATCATAAACAACTTAATAAATATGATTACTAAGTTATTTTCAAAGGTGCCACTTACCATTTAGGGTAAAATTGAATTGTTGCTATGCAGCTATAGTGTAATGGGTTAGATGACCAAAATATGTAACAGGTTTATCATTTTAAAGTTGTTGTATGAGACAAGCTCATAAATACCAAGACGGAGGAGGGCGAGATGGTACCAACACGCTTGACGAAGTTGACTCAATGTCGAGATAAGCTTAGAAGTGTTGGTGTGACTATATCCTTCGATGATTTGGTGAGCCTAGCACTTATAGGCCTTCCCAAGAGCTGGCATAGTTACCAGGACCCTGTGGATGGGAGGGAGAAGTTACCAGACTAGGAGCTTTTGTGGTACGACTTGGTAATAGAAGAAATAATGTGAAGCACCAGAGACAAGGCCTCTAGAAAAGATCAAGAAGAATATAGTGCATTAAAGTTAGAAAAGGAAATAAATTCAAGGGAAGTAAGTCTCAAGTTGAAGAGGGAAAGAGAGAATTTTACAGTATCAAGTGTTTTCATTGTCACAAGCATAGGAACTATGCCACGAGTTATTTGCAGAAGAAGGCAAGTAGAAAAGAGTTTCTGGTTGAAGCGGGTGAAGTGTTGGCTTCATAGTTCGAGCTTAATTTTAATCTCATTGCATGAATGGAAAACACTCTAATGGGATGAATGTGGTATCTAGAAAATGGTGCCTCATTCCATATGATGGGGAATAGAGATCTCTTCAATGACTTGGGGGTGAAGGACCTTTAGTAAAACATATAGTTTGGAGATAACGAAAGGTATAGTGCAACTATCATAGTTACAATTACCTTTCAGAGGGAGTGAAGCTCCCCTCTCAGATTGGCAGATGTTTTGTATGTTCCAGGCCTAAGGATGAATCTTGTCTCTGTAATGGTGTTGGAATACTGTGGTTATGATGTCATATTTAGAAAAGGAAAAGTGTTTCTTAAACACATTGCCATGAGACATGTGAAACATATCGTTGTAAGAGTCAATAACATGTATGCTCTAGAGGTCGAGGATGCATGCAAAAGCTTTGAGGAGAAAAGCAATGGTTAGTGACTTGGGTGTTGAGAGGAAATTTTTCTCTCTGACAGTCACGTGCTCAAAAGAAGTTCTTGTGGGTTGTTGTGGAGAAGCCACAATTGGAGAAGCATAGAGGAGACCGAGTGGAGGTGTCCACTCAAGTAGAGAACTCTAGGAGGGGGAAATTTCAAGCCAAATGGGAAGAGGGAGTACATGTAGTTGTACCTCCAAGTGAGAGGTGGGGTCATGTGTATATATAATCCCAAGAATAAATCTGGGCAGGGTCCATTCAGATGTTGTGTCTCATGGATCGAACCTTACTACAAGAACCCCACAGTACAACAGTAACATGAAGGATCGGTGGGATTGATGTAGTCATATGTTAGGAAGACAGAAATCAGAGTGAAATATGTTGGATACTAGAGCGCAGATTAGAGTTGGCAGTAGTGCGGAGGGAACATATGCATATGTCAGCATCAACGCAGAGAGTCTAGTAGACAGGTCCAATAGCTAGCAATAGTCATAAGACTTTGATGACAGATGCATTATACTGATTAAGTTGTTCGGGAGCTATATAGTTTCACGAGTTGCAGGCACAAACAACACTATAGAAGTGTTGCATGCAAAAAATTCCAAAGGGACCAGATCATGATAGATTGAATTCCTTTCTTGTTGAGAGGGGGTGTTGAAATTTTCAACAAGAAACAGTGAAATCTGAAGCCGCAAAAGGACAAAAAATTCACCCAAAAAGGTCGTGGAATCTTGATGCACTAGGAATGTGGAATTTTGATGCACCTGAATTTTTTTCATGCAATGTGAATCATCTAATTTATGTTTCCATTAAATAAATTGGACAATAAATTGTAATTTCATCTCATAACAATTTGTATCAGTTAACTAAGTCGTGATGACTGAGTGAGCTCAATAAACTCAATTAGAGGGTATAATATGGGGAATTTAGAGTGATTCTAATGTTTTGGGGGTCCAATTGTAGTTGATGCATCATTGGGGTGCATGTGTGAATTAGTTAACTCAATTAATTGACTTAAAATCAGTTTAACTAGTTCTAACTGAGTGACGAGATAGTGAGAGGTCCAATGAATTAAATTATATTTAATTCACAAGTAGTGATAAATCATATAACTGATAATTCTCTATTAATATTTGCATGCATGTCAGTTCTAAGGAAGACCCAGTTGAGACAAATTTTATAGGGAACATAAATTTTAGTTGTATTTATAAAAAAATTCCATGTGCAATTATAGATTCATTGGGATGCCATGATGCATTGCGCAATCAAGGAGGGTTATTTTTCCTATTTAATAAGGAGCTAATTCCCTAGGAATTGAGTGAGTAAGGAAGGTTGAAGGAAGGCTAATAATTGGCTAAGTATTAGATTGATTTTGCCTATATCAATGTAAGATAGTTGGCAGACTGCAAGAGAATCTCATAAAATATTAAGCATTGTATTGTTTCATGATTCCTTGACTTAACACACAATATAGATGGAGGGATTTTGAGTACTTTATTTCCCCAGATACATCTTGTTTTGTGCGATTGATTTCTTCTTTCTCTTGCTTATATGTGATTGTGTGATCGTGTTTTGTTTTCGCTAATTGTAGAATGATTCAGTATCTTGTTTTAGTACATCACAAGATCAGATTGAATCCATTGGTATTGATTTTCTACATGGTATTAGAGAATTTAGAAATAGTCTACATCGTATCAGAGTGATATTTCTACATGGTATCAAAGCGCTAGGAATCATAATAGAAGAGAAGAAATTGAGTTTGTCTTGAATAGGTTCAAATTTCCAAATTTATTCTTCAGGATACATCAGCAGATCAAGATGTCTTTCAATGGCTTGAGACTCAAATATTATCTTGAGGGAAATTCGAATTATATAACATGGAAGCACAGGATGGAGGCATTTTTGGAGGACAATGAGTTTAAGGAATTCATTAATACTCATATTCCCAAGCCCACAATGGCAGATGCCCAAATTCTTAATGCATGGTAGAAGAAGGTAGAAAAGGCGAGAAGGATCTTTTTAGAGGGAGTTTGAGATCATATTGTCTCAAGTATCCATGGGAGGGAAACTCCATATGTTATGTAGAATGCCTTTACATATCTCTTTCATAATAGCACCGACCATAGGAAGTTGGAGCTAATGGACAAGCTCATAAATATCAAGATGGAGGAGTGCAAGACGGTACCAACATACTTGGCGATGTTTGCTCAATGTCAAGATGAGCTTGGACGTGTTGGTGTGACTATAGCCCAGGATGATTTGGTGAGACTATCACTTCTAGGCATTCCCAAGGGCTAGCATAGTTACCAGGACTTTATGAATGGGAGGGAGAAGTTACGAGACTGGGAGTGTTTGTGGTTTGACTTGGTAATAGAAGTAATTAGGTGGAGCACTAGAGATGAGACCTCCAGAAAGGACCAAGACAAATATTTTTCATTAGTCATAAAGGAATTAAAGTGAAGGGAAATAATTCCCAAGTCGAAGAGGGAAAGAGAGACTTGTCCAAGATCAAGTTTTTTCACTGTTACGAGCATGGGCACTATGTCTCGAGTTGTCCACAGAAAAAGGCAAGAAAAAAAGTGTCTCTGGTTGCAGCGGGTGAAGTGTTGGCTTCACAGTTTGAGCTTGATTTTACTCTCATTGCATGCATGACAAACATTGTAATGGGATGCATGTGGTATCTAGACAATGGTTCCTCATTCCATATGAATGGGAATAAAGATTTCTTTAGTGACTTGGAGGTGAAGAACCTCCAACAAAGTAGAAAGTTTGGAAATGATGAGAAGTATAGCACGACAGTCATAGGTACAGTTACCTTTCAGAGGGAGTCTAGCTCCCCTCTCAGACTGGCAGATGTTTTGTATGTTCCGGGCCTAAGGAAAAATCTTGTCTCCATAGTGGTATTAGAAGACCGTGGTTATGATGTCATATTTAGAAAATGAAAATTGTTCCTTAGACACATTGCCATGGGACAGGTGAAACAAGTCGTCGTAATAGTCAATAACATGTATGCTCTTGAGGTCGAGGATGCATGCAAAGCTTTGAGGAGAAAAGTAGTGGTTAGTGACTTGGTAGTTAAGAGGGAGAAACTATCTCTCAATATGCATCCTCAGAAGTAGTCTCAGAAGGTTGTGGATAAGCCACAAATGGAGAAGAAGAGAGGAGACCGAGTGGAGGCGTCCACTCAAGTAGAGACCTCTAGGAGGGGGAAGTTTCTAGCCAGATGGGAAGAGGGAGTACATGCAGCTATACCTCCAGGTGATAGGTGGGGTGATGTGCAAATATAATCCCAAGAAAAATTTGGGCAGGATCCATTGAGATGTTGTGTCTCATAGATCAAATCTAGCTACAAGGATCCCACGGTACAACAGTAGTAGAAAGGATCAGTTAGATTGATGTAGTCAGATGTTAGTAAGACATCAATCAGAGTGAAAGATGTCGGATACTGGAGTGTAGATCAGAGTTGGCAGTAGTGTAGAGGGAACATATGAATATGTCAACATCAGCGCAGAGAGTCCAATAGACAGGCGTAGTAGCTAGCAGTAGTCAGAAGACTCTAATGACAGACGCATTATACTCATTCAATTGTTCGGAAGTTATTCAGTTTGAGGAGTTGCAAGTGCAAACAACACTAGAGAAGTGTTGCATGCAGAAAATTCCAAAGGGACCAGTTGGGGATAGATTGAATTACTTTCTTATTGAGAAGGAGTGTTAAAATTTTCAACAAGAAACAGTGAAATTGGAAACCAAAAAGGACAAAAAATGCACCCAAAAAGGCCGTGGAATCTTGATGCATTGGGAATGTGGAATTTTGATGCACCAAATTTTTTTTCGTGCAGTTTGAATCATCTAATTTATTTTTTCCTTAAATAAAATGGACTTTAAATTGTAATTTCATCTGATAACAACTTGTATCAGTTAAATAAGTCATGATGAGTGAGTTAGGTCAATAAATTCGAGTTGAGGGTCTAAGATGAGACATTTAGAGTGATTCCAATATTTTGGGGGTCCAGTTGCATTTGATGCATCAGTGGGGTGTAGGTGTGAATTAGTTAACTAAATTAATTGACTTAAAATCATTTTAACTAGTTCTAACTGAGTGATGAGCTAGTGAGAGGTCCAGTGAATTAAATTACATTTAATTCACAAGTAGTGATCAATCAGATAACTGATAATTTGCTATTAATAGCTACATGCATGTGAGTTCTGAGGAAGACCCAATTGAGACAGAGGTTAAAGGGAACATAAATATCAGTTGTATTTATAAAAAATTTCCATGTGAAATTATAGAGTCATTGGGATGCCATCAGGCATTGCGAAATCAAGGAAGGTTATTTTTCCTATTTAATAGGGGGCTAATTCCCTAGGAATTGTGTGAGCAAGGAAGGTTGAAGGAAGGTTGAAGGAAGTCTAAGAGGTTGCTAAGTATTAGACCATTTTTTCCTAGATCAGTGTGAGACAGCTGGCAGAGTTCTGGAGAATATCATGAGAGATTAAGCATTGAATTTTTTCATGGTTCCTTGACTTAATACACAATATAGATAGAGGGGTTTTGAGCATTTTCTCTCCACAGATACATCTTATGTTCTATGATTGATTGTTTCTTTCTCTTGCTTATATATGGTTGTGTGATCGTGTTTTGTTTCCGCAAATTGTAGAAGGATTTAATATCTTGCTTTAGTACATCACAAGATAAAATTGAATCCATTGGTGTTGATTTTATACATGGTATTAGAGAATTGAGCGATATTTCTACAAGGCATGCCACAAAGGTGGTGGAGCAATACACGAAACTACATTGTAGAGAATGAGTCTAGATCCTAAGTGGAAACGAATTTAACAACCATCTAGTTGCCCATCCACACGATTCTAATCATATTTTCCTTAATTTCACCTTCGGAGCTACCTGAGGGATTCATCATAGTTTTGATTAAAGGTCGATTTTGAGGCCTTGGCAAATGAAATCCATAATTAAAAGCATGAAAAGAATATGGATATTTTGTTTCATGGTGGCAAGGCGCCTGAGGTGCCATGTCAAGGAAGTCACTTACACATTCAAATAGACCCACTGAAATTTCTTCATGAAATTTATTATGTAAATAAACAATGGCATAATGGATGGGAAGGAGAATAGAAGGGAAAACAATTGGGAGACAGGAAACATAGAATGAAATAAGAGCTTTACAAAAATTCCAATAGAGGGTCCTAGGGATAAACCATAAGATCAAAGTCATATCTTATAAGGGAATTGGGTAAGAAAAACTCAAATCATTGATTTCAAGTTTTGTTTCTTGTAAAGAGAAAGCTATATTTTCTTGAGAGGCAACATATATGTTGTGGATTCTGAGAATATGAAAGAGCCTTTTAGTATGGAATGATGCAATCAACTCTCTTATTCTGTGAAGTACCAAGGCTAAGGAATTTTCCTTAGGGCTGTCATCCTTGATGATATATTGGATTGTGACAAGCGAGTCACCTAAAACAATAATACATTAAATTTCTTTGTCAAAATCAATGTGAAGTCCTTAAAGAATACCATACAGCTTAGCCTGATTATTAGTTTTTCTTCTTAAACCCCAAATATACTTAGTTTTATTTAATCTTTAGGATTGAGTAATATCCCTCCCCTTGTATCACCCCTCATTTTATTTAATAGTCAAACTATGCTATTTAAATTATTTACTATAAATAAATTAATTAATCAAAACAAATTACACTAACCGAAAAAAATCCACGCCAACCTTTTTATCTATTCACTAAATAAAAGTAAAATTATTCAATAAAATAAATAAATCGTTTAGCACTTTTAGTAACATGCTGGTTAAATTAATCTAAAGATTTATTTAATTCTTTCCATTCTTATTTGATAATTGAGAATTGAGAATTTTTTTTAATGATTAGTATTTTTTTACTTTAAATATTTATTAATTTAAATTTAAATTACTAAACAAAATATATTTAAAAAAAAATACATTAAAAAATAAACACCATATATTCTTAATTTAACATATTAATTTAATTTTTTCTTCAATATGATTCAAATATCTCAACATTCTTTTACCTTTTTTGAAATAAACAATACATAAACATCCATCATATTCTTCTCAAGAAAAACATCTTAAAAGAGAGTACATACACAATATCACTCTAAACGAGCCCTCCCAACTAAAGGAAGAGAGAACTCTTCCACATATAACTGCAAGCAACATTAACAAGAACAAAAGACAGACTTCCATAGTATCAACATTCTACACAATAATCCATTTTTTTCTTTTAAATGTATTTATTAAATATGTGAAAGTCAAAAGAGAAGAATAAAATAATTTTGAAAGCATATATTTAATAGTAAACATTATTAAAAGTTTATAAATAAGGTAGGTAAAATATCACTCTGAAATCTAAATATTTCTTAAATTTTTTCAAATTTTATTTGATAAGTGATATTGTTTCCTTATCATCATCTATCATTTCATTATTTGTAAAAGACAAATCCAGAAACCTTTACCCAATTTCATTAATAAATTATGTTTTCAATGATTCTTTATTGTTAT
Organism: Pinus albicaulis; assembly: GCA_034641835.2. Classification (NCBI taxonomy): domain Eukaryota; kingdom Viridiplantae; phylum Streptophyta; class Pinopsida; order Pinales; family Pinaceae; genus Pinus; species Pinus albicaulis. The sequence continues at coordinate 79,658 of JAXQQM020059390.1, read as the reverse complement.
TTTATATTATAAATTATATTTGAAGTAGTTTTTTATTGTTATTTTATGTTATATTACATTGAATAATTGGTAGGAAAAAGATGGAAGAGCATATACCAAAAAATTCAAATTAAATTAAACACTTACTAAAATAGTCATTCATTAAAAATAAAAATAAAATTCGCAAAAATAATACTTAATAACACATAGAAAACCCTCATTAAAGGTAGTCACTTATTAAAAATAAAAATATTTGAAATTTGAATGATCCTTATAGTTACCAAGTTTTAATTAGATTTTAATGAAATATAAATGAAAATATATATATATATATATATATATATATATATATATATATATATCTATATATATATATCAAAAATTGGAAACAAAAAAAATTCTCCATTAATTTTCATATATATATTTTTCAGAAAAGAAAAAAACCATTGCTTATAAAATAAACAGTACATCACTCATCGGTCATCGATCCAAGGTTATATATACAACATTTCTATTATCCTCATCAGTACTAAGATAGATCCATATAGAGGAGAAATTTATTTCCATCTATATATATATCAGAAATTGAAAAAAAAAAAAAAAATTCTTCTTCCATTTCATCTTCCATCCCATACCCATTTACATCCATCTTATGTTTAGTTTATAATTAGTTTAGTTAGTTCAATTGTTTCCTAACTGTTTATCTATGTATATATATCTTTTATAATACAATAATTAAGTGTGCTCTCCAACAATCTTTTGTATTCGTTTCTTCTTTATGTCATGGTATCAGAGCCAAGTTGCTGTGAAAAACCTTTGGCAACTAATCTTGCTTTGTGCTTATCAAACTCACCTTCTCATTTAACTTTGTTTTAAAAACCCATTTGACACCTATAGAATTTTTATCATCAAGTAGATCAACCAAATCTCAAGTTTGATTTCTTTCAATAGCATTGATTTCATTATTCATTACATCTACCCATTCTTTGTCTTTTGTAGCCTCTTCAAAACAAGTAGGTTGAAATGAAATAAATGCAAAATTTACAATATCATCAACATCGTCTTGTGCATAAATATCACTTAAGTTTCTCATTTTAGGATTATCAGAATCAAACTCAAAAGATGATGAACTACTACTACTGGATGAACCACTATTGGTCTTGTCTTGAACTTTTAATCTTGGAGTGCTTGTTGTAGGTGTTTGATGATCGTCTAACAGAATAAAAGGATTAGGACAAGTATTGTTCTCCATTTCATTCCAAGACTTATCTTCCAGAAATTTCACATCTCAACTTACGATAAACTTCTTAGTTATAGGATTAAACAATATGTATGCCATAGATTGATCACTATATCCTATAAAAATATACTTTTCACTCCTATCATCAAGATCTTTTCTCAATTTTTCTGAAACATGAGCGAAATCAATACAACCAAATATGCGAAAGTGTGAAACAGCTACCTTTTCTCCACTCCATGCTTCTTTAGGTACAAAAATTCGAACACTAGAAGTTGGAGATCTATTCAAAATATATAGTGAACATGCAACTTCTTTAGCCCATAAATCTCTAGGCAAATTTTGTGTTTTGAGCAAACTTCGAGCCATATTCATAATTGTTTGATTCTTTCTTTCCACAACTTCATTCTGTCCTGGAGTATAGCTAGTTGTCGTTTGTTTTTTAATACCATGTTGTTTGCAAAAATCAATGAATTCGTTAGATTCATACTCACCTCATTTATCAAACCTCAGAACTTTAATAAACTTTCCACTCCATTTTTCAACCTTGACTTTGAACTCCTTAAACTTGGAAAATCTTTCAAATTTTTATTTGATGAAATACACCCAAATTTTCCTGCTAAAATCATCAATGAAAGTAAGAAAATAGAGACTGCCAACAACTGATTTTCATTGCATTGGACCACACAAATTTGTATGTATTAACTCTAGTTGTTCTTTGGCTCTATTAGAGGCTCAAGAAAAACTATCTCGCTTATGTTTACCCATTATACAACTTGTACAGGAAGAGATATGATCAGACAAAGAAGATAAACCTTTCAACATAGACTGTCTTTGTAACTAACTCATACTTTTGATAGGTAAATGACCATATCACAAATGCCACGGATTAGATTCAGTTGGCGTTGAAACATTATTTGCATACAACTTCTCACTTTTCAATTGTAATTGATACAACTTGTTCTTTGTCACTGTCTGTATAAATAACAAGCTTACTGTCTGTAGAGGCTGCATACAATAAACCATATGTAGATGTTACTTTAATGTATCTTAACACCTTTTTTCCAGCTTTCCAATGACAGTCTTTAGGAGATTCCATAAACTTGGAAATATAACTAACTTCAAATTCTATATCAGGTCTAGTAGCAGTAAGATACATAATACTACCGGCAAGTTGCTTATACAAATTCGCATTAACAATAGTACCCACATCATATTTACTTAAATTTGTACCAACTTCAGTAGGAGTATCCACCGGTTTACAAATGTCCATCTTAAACTTTTTCAAAATGTCAGTAGCATACTTCTGTTGACTCATAAACATACCATCATGTGTTTGTTTCACTTCGATACCTAAGAATTATCTCATTAATCCAAGATCTGTCATTTCAAATTCATTTTTCATTGCAAGTTTAAATTCATCTAACTACAGAATATGCACTCCCCTCGAGATATAATGATAACGATTATGTGAAATATGGAGTCTATAATATTGATCACGCTTGGTTCCATAGCTATTATGGACGACAGTTATTATGTTATGGGTATATGTGAAGCTATTTCTTCCCCATCAATAAAGGTGAAGTTGAGGATTTCCCCATCAATAAAGGAGAACTCAAGGATATGGGAAATGTAGTGCTAAGATATTTTCTTGTCTATCATTCAAAATTAACAGAAGGTATCTCTATCTCTATCTCTGATGGCCACATATTGTCTGACGACGGCCACACTGTTGATCTCTCTCAACATCATCGAAACATAAGATGAAAGTATGCTTCAATTTATTTCTCTACCTAAGAATAATTGCATGCAATTAACCAGGATGAGTAGTATTTATGAAAATTGGTGTGTACAGTGTGTTCAAATCTGACATATTTCATTATTGAGATATGTTTCTCCTTCTGTATAGGTGTTTGTTTTTAATTGCAGAGGCATTAGGGGAATTTTGAGGTCTAAAATGGGCCTCCTAAGAAAAATGTACAACCAAAATAAACTTTATAAGAACCAATAGGATTCAAGATGATGATGTCATCCATAATGGATGATTCACCATTTTTGGAGTTAAAAAGTAAAAATATTAAAAAATAATAAAATAATAAAACTACTTTTTCAACTCGTATTTTAAACTTATCTCCCAAAATTTTTACTCAAATTTTGAGCGGGAGTACTCGTTGGATGCGGAATTTAATTCCTCATCCAAGGAGTACCCAGGTTGCATACTTTCAATGAACTCTTCTACATGAAAAATGAGAAATACATAAAAAACGTGATTGTAATCACATTTTTTATGTATTTCTCATTTTTCGTGTAGTAGGACCCATCGAAAGTATGCAACATGGGTACTCCTTGGATGAGGAATTAAATTCCGCATGCAACGAGTACTCCCGCTCGAAATTTGAGTGAAAACTTTGGGAGATAAGTTGAAAATATGAATTGAAAAAATAGTTTTTTCATTTTACCCTCTAAAATTTGATGATGTCATCAAATCTTATTTGATTTTTTCCACTATTATTTTATAATTTCCTTAGGAGGCCCATTTTAGACCTCAAAATTCCCCTAATGAAATGAAAGATGTGTTAATTTATGAATTTCTTTCCAAAATTATGTGATTAGTTCAAAAAGACAGTTTTTAATTGCAGAGGAAATGAAAGATGTGTTAATTTATGAATTTCTTTCTGAAATTATGTGATTAATTCAAAAATACAATCACAAAATTCTTACATCTATGGATTCCGTTCCCAAATTAATGTAGAAATTTGAATAACTGTTAAATTATTCACCGATATTATCTTGATCACACACTATTTGAGCTTCATGCATAATACATAACCTCTTCTACTATTGATCATCAATTTGCGGAATTAAACAATCGCATGCGCACGTTAAAACCATAAACAATCACACATATAAACACAGTATTTATAGGAAAGCTTAAAGCTGAAAACCCCCAAATATCTGTATATTATAATGATAGAGATCATGTAACAATCATAGTACAAACTCCTCACAAGCTCTCAGCACTATCTCCAATTGTTACACACTACACAAGCTTAGATCATACAAAACACTTGCTCCAATCTCCTCCACCTGTTAGCCAACCTCTACTGCACAATCCAATAGGGATAATCATGATATCAAGGTTCAAATCCCACCAGTATGTACTACGCAATCCTCATTGGCTTCTCCATCAATGTGTGTGCAAATCTCATGCACCAGTATAGTCACAACTGATAGTCAACCTGCTCTTTCACCTACCTCCATCACTGATCGCCACTGAAACTATCCATGCACTGAAGTTAACTGATGTGTTCATTAGTTGATTTATGAGTTAATAATTAGTGAATTAATTAATAATTAATTCACACCACTCATCACTAGTGTATTAATCAGTTAGACTAAATACAACTAGTTTAACTAAGTCAAACTGAACACAACTCCATCAACTCCTCAATCAACTCCACCAAACTCACTCACATGAGTTCTAACTAAAGTCATCATGAAATAGCTCCACTTAGACCCTAGGAATAGCGTAATTCCTTCTGTCAGCTGCATGTGCCACATCCAGGCATCAAACTGAAGTGCTCCAAGAGGATAAGATAATGTTTATAGTCCAAATATTATTAAGAGCTAATAATATTCGACATATCTATTTTTAGACTGGCAATCTAAAAATAGATTTCGCCCAGTATGTCTAAAAATAGAAGTCCATCTATTTTTCCAACTTGACCATCCCTCCACAAATAGCATCCTGCAACTCATAGAATCATGGTCGACATCTCTAAAAATAGACTTTGCACCAAAAATACCCTGTGGGCCCACTTAGTGAAGGCGACTTCTTTCCACTAATCTCTGTCATCTTGTTGCATTCTCAACACTCCCTCTCAACAAGATACGGATTATCTGTAACCCCTATCCTACCCCTGTGGTATTCGAATTTTCTCCTAGTGAGCGCCTTCGTCAAGATATCAGCATCCTGATCCTCCGTAGGAATGTATGAAAGTAACATGATCCTCCGCTGCACAAAATCTCTAATATGATGATACCGGATGTCAATGTGTTTGGATCTATCATGAAATAATATATTAGCCGAGAGTTTGATGCAACTCTGGTTATCACAATAAATCACAGTAGGCTCCAAGTGTGAACCGAACAACCCGACCAAGATCTTCCTCATCCATATAGCCTCACATGCAGCCAAGCTTGCTGCCATATACTCGGCCTCTGCTGAACTGAGTGCCACGGATCTCTGCTTCCTACTGTACCAAGAAACTGTTGTCGACCCGATACTGAAGATCCCTCCAGATGTGCTCTTTCTGTCCGTTGGGCTCCCTGCCCAATCTGCATCCGTGAAGCCACACAACTTCACCTCATCCTCCTGTCTGTACCACAAGCCATATCCCGATGTGCCTCTAAGATAACGCAATACATGCTTGCCTGCCTTCCAGAAGAGCTTGGTAGGCTTAACCATAGCTTGCGAAAGCTGGTTAACAACATAGCATATATCGGGTCGTGTATTGACCAGATACATAAGAGACCCCACCAACTGTCGATAAACAGTGGCATCCACTACCTCCGCTGAAGTAGCATCCTCCTTCCTCCAACCACCAGGAAGAGGAGTATCAACAGGCTTGCAGCCATGCATGTTGAACTTCTCCAGTATCTCCCGGGCATACTTACCCTGAGAAACAAACAGTCCATCATTGCGCTGACAAATTTCCAATCCTAGAAAATAATGAAGGAGGCCCAAGTCCCTCATATCAAACTCTTTTGCAAGATCCTCCTTGCATGAGAGTATCAATAGCTCATCACCTGTCAAAATCAAATCATCTACATAAAGTACAATGATCAACAACTTACCCTCCACCACAATCTGGTATAGGTTCGGATCTGCCTCACTCTTGGAGAATCCAAGTCCGGTGAAATAACTGTCTATCCGTGTGTACCAAGCACGAGGTTCTTGTTTCAACCCATACATCGCTCTCTTGAGTCTGCGCACATGCGACTCACTGCTGAAGATCTTGAAACCTTCGGGCTTCTCTATGTACACCTCCTCCTCATTGACTCCGTTGAGGAACACAGTCTTCACATCCATCTGATGAATGTGCCACCCCATCTGCGCTGAGAGAGCTAGGATCGTTCGTATCGAAGAATACCTTGCGACAGGTGAAAAGGTCTCCTCATAATCGATCCCCTCTATCTATGAGAATCCTCGGGCAAAAAATCTTGCCTTGTACTTCTCCACACTCCCGTCAGCTTCCTGCTTCACTTTGTAGATCCATCTCGAACCCACCACTGATTTCCCTTCCGGCCTTGGGACAATCTCCCATGCACTATTTCTGACAATCGAATCATACTCTTCCACCATGGCATCTACCCATGCGGGGTCCTCCACAGCTTCCTTGAAAGAGGATGGCTCTGTCACGATACACTCGCTCACAAGAGCCATGTATCCAGTGTACCAATCAGGTGACTATCTCTGTCTGCGGTGTGATGTAGGTGCTCCTACAACCTTCTCTGCATTTTGAGCCAGTCGCTCAGCTTCTGTAGTGTGCTTCCTCCCTCTAATGGTTGGCGCTACATGAGTGGTCTCTTCCACTCCATGAACCTCCTCTTGTGGATGATCCACATCCTAAGGCTCATCCTTAGGAACTAATAGCTCCTCCTCTGCATGCAAGTGTAGCTCCCTCTCAAGCGAACACTTCATGGCTTTCTCCTCCTGAAATTTGATATCACGTCGCACAACAGTCTTGCGACTGTCTGGAAAATACACACGATAGTTGTGGGGCGTATCAGTGTACCCCAAAAATATCCCAACCTCTGCGGTCAGCTCCAGCTTCTTCCTGGCATCCTTCGTCACATGAATGTAAACAGGTGAACCAAAAATCCTCAAATGGGAAATATAAGGCCTCTTACCAGAAAATGCCTCCTCGGGTGTACTCATGCCAAGTATCCTGTGAGGACAATGGTTCTGCACATATAATGCAGTATTGCATGCCTCCGCCCACAAGTGAATGGGTAGGCCCTGATCATGCAACATCGCTCGTGCAGTACCCATGATCATTCTGTTCTTCCGCTCAGCAACCCCGTTCTGCTATGGGTTATGAGGTGCTATGAGCTCTCTTCGAATTCCTTCTGCGCTGCAAAAGTCCTTGAATTCGCCAGAGATGAATTCACCACCATTGTCGCTCCTAGGAGCCTTCACCTGCTTCCCCGATTCTTTCTCCACCAGTGCCTTGAACTCACATAACTTTGAGTATGTCTCGCTCTTCTTCTGCATGAAAAAGATCCAGCACTTCCGAGAAAAATCATCAACAAAGATCACATAGTACTTGTGCTTTGCTGTCGAAGCTACTGAGAAAGGTCCACACACTTCTGTGTGAATTCTCTTAAGGATCATTGTGGCGCGACTATCCTTCTCGTGAAAGGTGGCTTTCACAAATTTTCCCAAGGTACATCCCTTGCACTAATCTGACTGTGCAAGAGTGCCTTTAGGAAGCCCAGTAGAAATCTGTTGCAGTATCTTCAAAGCTCCATGGTGAAGGTGGCCCAATCTCCGGTGCCACAACTCGCCATCATCTCGGCTCACCACTCCTTCTGCCTTGCCTTCCATTGCTGCGTAGCCATCTACCTACAATTGATAAAGGTTCTTAACTCGAACCCCTATCCTCCGGGTCTCACCAGTTGCCTTACTGCGCAGGAAAACCTTTCCCTTGCTAAAGACAACATCATATCCCTTGTCTTCTAACATCGCCACAGAGATAAGATTCTTCTTCAATCCTGGAACATGCATCACTTCCTTCAATACGAAGGGTTTACCAGACTCCCTCTCAAAGGAAATGGTACTGATACTGGTCACACTGTATCTACCATCATCTCCCATCTCGATGTGCACTCCAAGATCTTTCTCATCCAGATCAGTAAACAAATCTCGATCTCCTGTCATGTGAAAAGACGCACCACCGTCCAGAAACCACACTGATCCCGCCACACTTGAGACCAAGCATGCGATCAGCAAAAAATCCAGCTCAAACTGTGAGGCTAAGGCCTCTCCAACTACAGATCCAGAAACCTACTTATTTTTCTTCTTCTGCGGACAATTTGTGGCATAATGTCCGTGTTGGTGACAGTGAAAGCACTTCACCTTGGACATGTCCTGCTTCTTGCCTTTACACTAGAATGAGAAGCTTTCTTGCTCTTCCCTTTCTTTGCTTTGGCAGCCAAAGCACAATTCTCTTCATCAGAGTTCCTTGATGAAGATATGTCCCTGGTACTCCACCTTATCTCCTCTTGCACAAGATCCGACCAAAGTCGCTCCCATCCTAGCAATTTCTCCCGACCATTGACAGATTCCTGATAGGAATGCCAACTCTTCGGAAGCCCAAGGAGAGCCAAGCTCACCAAGTCCTCATCATCTACAGTCACCCCCACACTTCCCAGCTCATCCCTGCATTGGATGAACTTCGTGAGGTACTTGGGCATACTCTGCCCTTTCTCCATCTTTATTTCTGAAGGCTTATCCTTGAGCGCCAACTTCCTCTGGTCGCTCTTGCAATGGAATAAATCTGTCAAGGCTTTCCACATCAAGAATGGAGAAGCCTTACCATGAAGGCTGGACACTATGTGATCCTTCACACCCTCCAACATAATCCTTCGACACTTTGCTGTCTTCTTTTGCCATGCGTCAAGTACGGCAACATCAGTAGAAGTAGGCTTTGGGACTTCAGCATCTATGAACTCCTTCAACCCATTGTCATCTAGCACCACCTCCATCCTGTCCTTCCATGAAATATAATTTGAGCTGGCCTCAAGGGCATACTCCAATCGCAATCCGTTGAAAGACATCTCAACTTCAACACTAAGAAAACACTGATGCAAATTCGAATTGCACCAGCACAAAACTCAACCGCTCCAATGTCTTGCAATTGCTCCAATGATCAATATCGCTCTGATACCATGTAGAAATTTTTAATAACTGCTAAATTATTCACCGAGATTATCCTTATCACACACTATTTTAGCTTCATGCTTAATACATAACCTCTTCTACTATTGATCATTAATTGTGGAAATATAAACAATCGCATGCACACATTAAAACCATAAACAATCACACATATAAACACAGTATTTATGGGAAATCTTAAATCTAAAAACCCCCAAATATATGTATATTATAATGATAGAGATCATGTGACAATCATTGTACAAAATCCCTGCCAAGCTCTCAGCACTATCTCCAATTGTTACGCACTACACAAGCTCAGATCATACAAAACACTTGCTCCAATCTGCTCCACCTGTTAGCCAGCCTCTACTGCGCAATCCAATATGGATAATCACGAGATCAAGGTTCAAATCCCACCAGTATGTACTGCACAATCCTCATTGGCTTCTCCATCAATGTGTGTGCAAATCTCATGCACCAGTATTGTCACAACTGATAGTCAACCTGCTCTTTCACCTACCTCCATCACTGATCTCCACTGAAACTGTCCATGCACTAAAGTTAACTGATGTGTTCATTATTTGATTTATGAGTTAATAATTAGTGAATTAATTAATAATTAATTCACACCACTCATAACTAGTGTATTAATTAGTTAGACTAAATACAACTAGTTTAACTAAGTCAAACTGAACACAACTCCATCAACTCCTCAATCAACTCCACCAAACTCACTCACATGAGTTCTAACTGAAGTCATCATGCAATAGCTCCACTTAGACCCTAGGAATAGCGTAATTCCTTCTGTCAGCTGCATGTGCCACATCCAGGCATCAAACTGAAGCGCTCCAAGAGGATAAGATAATGTTTATAGTCCAAATATTTTTAAGAGCTAATAATATTTGACATATCTATTTTTAGACTGGCAATCTAAAAATAGATTTCGCCCAGTATGTCTAAAAATAGAAGTTCATATATTTTTCCAACTTGACCATCCCTCCACAAATAGCATCCTGCAACTCATAGAATCATGGTCGACATTTCTAAAAATAGACATAGTCTAGAAATAGACTTTGCGCCAAAAATACCCTGCGGGCCCACTTAGTGAAGGCGACTTATTTCCACTAAGCTTTTTCATCTTGTTGCATTCTCAACAATTAAGATAATTTTATAAATTCCATTCAAAAATTACAAAATTAAATTTCATTAGGAAATCTAATGCTTGATTACTCCAAAAACTCAAGTTCTTCAAGTGGAGCTGAAACAAAAACAAGAACCTATAAAGTTTTAAAAAAAACAAGGATTGAAACAATATATGATTATATATTAGTTTGTATGATTTTTTTTTTTAAATGTGGTAAGGAGTATATACAAATTGGAAAGGGGAAATTAATATAAATAGAAAATATGAACAAAATATTAAAATAGAATGAAAAAAAATTTAAAATTAGTTTACATATATATTAAAATTAGTATTTTTTCATTAAAAAAAAACTACTTCTTATGTTCCTTAGGGCTTATTGGACATACCCCGACCCCCAATATTCCTGAAAGTGAAGTCTTGATTATTCACTTAGGGTTGTGTTAGGTGAATGCCGCTAACTGCGGAGCGGACTGCACTTTCAAAGAACAAGTGGCTGACCTTAGAAAGATGGAATTCCCTTCACAGGATGCATAAGTAGGCTCTCAATAGTGGGAGAGGCCCCTTTCAATATCCCTGGCGTTAGCATCTTTACCAATGCTCGGGTCTTCGCCAAATAGGATTTCTTTCCCATAGATAACTAGAGTATAATCCGTGTAAAGAGTTCTACCATATTTGGGACATTTAACAGTTATTTTAGAACATGTCATTGTTCATTTTCATAGCTATCCATCAAACCATAAAATTGGTTCGAGCATAAAAAATCAAAATGGAAACCAGTGTACAACACCTACCCATGTTCACAATTACCAGTTCATCATGAATCCGATATCGATTGGTAAATAGGAAAAACAACAGTGAGGCCGAAAATGCAGTGCCAATGTCACCAGTCATAACCTTCATACATAAAGTAGGAAATAATGGAGCAAAAAATGAATACATGCTCAGATATGTTCCATCTCACTTGATGCAGGCACCCCAATTGTAGGCTCGCTTGAATACGATGGGTACAATATTATATAGAAAGGCCCATGAGTAAAGGATAACTGATATTGGTCACCATAAACCAAAATAGTCAAAACTGTAAGCAAAGACAAATTCAAACCTCAAAAATATACCTCATGGAATATGGATTTCCTGTTGATGGACTAACTGCCTCCCCGTGACGTATGACAAATATATGCACCCTGGTGGTACCTTCAACCCTCTTTTGGATAGTTGATCTGCTCTAGTGTTGTTCTCCCGGTAAACATGCCAGAGAGATGGATCATTAAGCTTGGTGAGCAGTTCATGAACACGATCAATCCACCCCTATAACCCTCATGGTTGGAAGGAGGCCCTCCCACAGATACCATCAATGATTATTTTTTGAGTCCCCATATATATTAATGGATTGCAAACCTAGATCATGAGCCAGCCATACGCCGCTCCATAAATCCAGCAGTTCCGCCTTATTGTTTGTACCCATCCCCCCATTCCAATACATTTGGTATCGATCATGGTCATTCAACTTGATCCAAGCACCACAACCGGATACCCCATCTGACGTAGCCTCATCAAAAAATACAGCTGGTAGGGAGATAGGGTGTGGTCTAATATGATGAGAGAGATATTTTGTAATGGGTAGATCCTGTTCTTGACCCTTAATCCATATCGTAATGGCCCCATCTATATAGGACAGGATGATAGGCCTATCTTCAAATATAATTCGATTCCGAGCAAGCCATATCTCAAAAAACTAGTAGAATGATAGGGATTTGTATATCCCATTTGTGTCACCCATCTCTTAAAGGTGTCAATAAAATCATTCAGAAGACACCCAAGTCACATAATGTGATTAGAAAAAAACTTCCATACCTTTCTAGTCATCTCACAATACAGGAATAAATGTGATGTTGTCTCTTCATGCGAATGGCATAAAGGGCACCAACCTGGACCAGGGAAACCATACTTGTTAAGTTGATCCCATGTTAAGATCCTTCCTTTCCATGCCAGCCATGAAAATAGATCTTCAAGGGAATCTTCCAATGCCAATATTTCTTGAACAGAGAGACAACGTTCCAGCATGCCGTAGCAACATAATAGATATCTTTCACCACCAGATTACCTTCCTTTGTTATCCCATCCCATACCAATATATCACCGTCCTGATGAAGACATAAACCTCCCATATGAAGGCCATTAGTAAATCTTTTCCAACTATGTGAATCCCTTACGGGTAGTCCCAATTGTTCCCTCTTTTTCCAGATTGGACAGCCCAACCTCCAATAAGATATAAATTGATATAAGTGAGTAATTCCCCTTTGAACAAGTTGGTGAATGATTTCAGCGTCCAGTTGAATATCCCTGTCAATCCCCAGAATATGATCCACCCCCAATAGGATATGTTGTACATTCCTAAATCTCCACGATAAGCACAGACCAACACTCGACATTACCTCCTTAAAGATTTTCCATATAGTTGATTCGGCGATATAGTGACAAGTCACCCCCCTGTAGATCTGAAGCAACAAAATCCCATCAACATATTTGAAATTTAGGATGTTAGACAATAATCTCCCAGAATTTATGGCTCTCCATAGTGACTTGGTAAGAAGAGTGTTGGTAAAGGACCGAACATCCAATAATCCCCAGCCACTGGCTTCTTTTGGAGTTGATACCAAGCTTAACTTTCATAAGTTAATATTCCTTTTAAAGGAGACCGTAGACCATAAAAAAATGGATATGAAAGCATTAATGTGCCCAATAGTATTCTCAAGAAAGTAGAATAAATGCCCCCAATATACCATAAACTGTATGAGAACCACTTGAATAAGCACATACCTGCCCCCTAGAGACAACCATCTGTGGCTCCATTCTGCCGATGTATATCCACATGGCTTCAGGATGAAGCCAAGATAAGTGTATCCCTCCCTCAATGGCTTGATTTGAACTCCCATGAATTCAACAATAAAAATAATCTCATTTAAATCCCCAGTACAATGAAGCACCAAATATTTACCTGTATTACTGTGTAACCCTGATGCCGCATCGAATCGATTAAGAAGGTAATTAATATAGAACCATTGATTCCGTAATATCCCGCCAAATACAAGCAAGTCATCAAGAATGAGAGAATGTGTTATGCAGATAGAAGGGGAGAGTGAAAAACCTGAGATAAATCCAGCCCGTGTGGCCTTGTGGACGAGTTTACTAAAAGCATCCATAATAAGAATAAATATGAGTGGAGAAAGCACACAGCCTTGGCAAAGACCCTTGTCCGCCTTGAAAAAATTTGTTGGCTTCCCATTAATAATAACAACATAATTTCCTATTGAGACACATGCCATAACCCATCTAATGTTTTTCATAGTGAACCCGACCTTTAATAGTAGCAATCTAATGAAAGACCAAACAACATATTCATACGCCTTGTAAAGATCCACCTTCATAATTAGAGCCTCCAATTTCCTAGTATGTATAGAATGGATAACTTCTTGAGTTTTAGTAACAATGTCATGGATTGACCTTCCCTTTAGAAAAGCATGTTGTTCCACTGAAATGTAATTTGACAGAAACCCCTTCATCCAATTAGCAATAATCTTAGATGTAATCTTATATATGGTGTTGCTCAAAGTGATTGGCCTGTAATCTAAGAAGACCTGTGGCTTTGATGACTTTAGGATAAGTGCTAAAAAAGGTGAATTCATATCCCCTAGAACATTTCCAGTGAGTCTGATGATTTCAGTCGTCACTAGGATGTATTCAGCCATAATATCAAAGAAGTGTATATAGAACTCAGTTGGCCACCCGTCTGGCCCAGGAATTTTATCCTATGAAAAAGACTTCAAAACATCTCCAATCTCCTCTTTTTTTATCTCTTTCCCTAGGATCTTGTTTGCGGCCAGATCCAACATTACCGACATGTGGTCAATAACCCATGCTTGACTTCTATAGTCAATCTCCTCACTAGCCTTATAAAAATATGAGAAATATCTGAAATCCTCCACTTATATCTCCTCAGTTAAAAAACCATAGACCCATCAGCCACCTCCATCTGTGAAATTGAGTTTCTATACCTCCTGCTCTTTGCCACATTATGGAAGAGCTTTACATTTTCATTCCCTTATTTCAACCAGTGGATCTTGCTCTTCAACTTCCATGTTACCTCCTAAATCTCCAGAATTTTTAATCTCTGAGTTTCCAATTCATTCAGTTGATCATAAGTCTACTGGCAAGGGGGAATATTCATAAATTCGACATGAATTCTTGCAACCTCCACAGAAATAGCATCCAACACCATCCTCATGCGGATTTTATTTTCCCTTTCCCATCGCTTCGAGTGAGTTTTTAGAATCCGTAGCCAGGCAAAGAGACGCTGCCAACCTACCCCCTCCCCATTGAGGAGGACCTCCTGCCACATATCCATCACCATTTTATTATATTGGGGATCATTTAACCAAATTAAATTAAATTTAAACGAGATCCCATATACCAAAACTTCCTTGCGCCATACTAATGAAATAAGCATATGATCCGACATAGTTCCTTCAACAACCTATGAGAAACAATTGCCCATTTTATGCATAATGTTTTCACTCACCATGGCTCTGTCCAACCTTTTAGCGATAAACTCCTCCCCCTTCCGTCTATTAGTCCACGTTGGTACCAAAGGTGTTCGGCTAATATCTACCATATTAGAGTCACTGAAAATGCAACCTATATGGTAAGCCAGAGGATCTAGCCTCGCCTTGTGCCCCCATAATTCATCAATAGACAAAGTTTCATTATAGTCCCCAATTACAATAGGATTTGTTACCTGCACGATCTGTGAAGCCTCAAAACAATCCCAGAATGTAGAACGACCATGACATGTTGCATACAATTTAATGACATGAATTTTCACTTTATCCTCGAATAAATCTGAATAGAATAATGCCCCAAAAAAATCTGAAAGCACTAAACCTAGCCATTTTTTGATCCCACATGGCCAACATTCCCCTCGCCCTCCCCATAGCATCAATAGCAACAGCATACCATCCATGTCAAATTGATAACAGAAGGTCAATAGTTTTCATAGGGGGGCACAAAGTCTCTTCTAGTAAAACCACAGACCTAATATTTAGGTAAGAGATAGAATTCATTTAGAACCATGTGTCGTGCCACATGCTCTAAGTGCCCGTGGGTCATCAATTGCAGAAACTAGTACATCATGAAAATCATATAGGTCATCTTGACATAATGATTTGGATTTGGGTCTCCCTCGGAAATGACGTGACCTTGATTTAGATATTTTCATGACCATGATGTTGGATTTAGACATAGGAGAAATGGTCATGGGAGGGTTCGATGATTTTTTGTCAAATACAGTAAAGGCAACAAAGTCAATATTCAGGTGCTTTTAGCAGTATTATAAATTCATTTCCTCCAGTTTCAGAGATGAAATTTTGTGTTGATGAAGCTGAGTCGAAAGAAAAGATGAGGAAATATTTTGTAGGAAAGGAAGCATGTCATCTTCCTTATAATGTTATTAGATTCATCCTGTGCACCAACATGCCATCGTTGGTATTTTTATCTGACGATGTTGACAAACTTGTCAAACCACGCTATATTTGGCGTCTTTATCAATTCGTGGTGGTGCAGGATTCTCCTGAGAGGGACATTGCTTATACCTCTAAAAACAAACATGAAGTTTCAAGCTTTGGATTTCATGGGAGTCTCATGGAAAACTGGTATTTCATTCTAAGGTATGTGTATAGGTTTATCCTAAATAAAAATAAAAGTAATAATAATTCTTATTTTTAATCTAAATTTCATTTTCGGGATCTTGGATTTGTCACATCCAAATTTGATAATGGTTAATCTTAATTTGAGTTTTAGTCTTAGGATTTGGGTTCATCACATTCAGATTTTTAATAAGGGATAAAGAACAAATATAAAATTAATTTCAGAAATTTTAATCACAGAAACACTCGATTCAGTAAAATCTTATACTAATGCATTGGCATTGGAATGGACAGAAACCGCTTGTGATGCTTACGTGACACCACTTTAATGTCAAGTGGAAAGAAACAGCCTAATGGTATTTATCTGGCGGACAGCTTGGGACATTCTATAGAATATGCACTCCCCTCGGGATATAATGATAACTATTCTGCGAAATATGCACTCTATAATAATATTTTCCTCTGAATATCTCTCAGTTTATAATCTTCCTGTTGGTTATCAATCTGATCACACGAGCATGTTTATCACTTTCAGGAGTTCTTGGTCACGGAATTTAGATCGTTGTGGATGTTGTTGAGTGGAATGCTCAGGTCTTGTCTCAAAGTGCAGGGATTTCTGATCGTATAAATCACAACTTTATCCCAAGCGGGCCGGAGTTTCTTATTCACCTTTCTCTATGAAGACGCAATCACAAAGATCTATCCTTCAATGTGAAACTCTCACTTCACAATAGATTAATTTGTATATATGATCTTGTCTCATTAGTATTAGTTGTTTATATTTCTACTAATCATTGTCCTAGCTTATCAAGGTTCATAGTCAAGGACAGAAATCTGTATCATGGCCAAGATGGGGCTGCCAGGTTATTAGCTCACATGTTTCTTACCATTCATATTGAGCTACATATGTCACTGGCATTATTTCGTTCTCTATTTACCTCTCGGTAGTATAGAGATTTTTATTGATCATGTACTGTTTATATTTTCAATATAATCAGCGTTTTTTTCTTCTGAAAAAAATATTGATCACACTTGGTTCCATAGAAATTATAAGGACGACAGTAATTATGTTGTGGGTATATGTGAAGCTATTTCTTCCCCATCAATAAAGGATAATTCAAGGATTTCCCCATCAATAAAGGAGAACTCAAGGATATGGGTAGTTCCTAAAGAGTCTGAGGGAAATGTAGTGCTAAGATATTTTCTTGCCTGTCACTCAGCATTAACATAAAATATCTCTACCTATGATGGCCAGATATTTTCTCACGACGCTCACAGGGTTGATCTCTCTCAGCATCATTGGAACATAAGGAAAAATTATATGCATGCAATTAACAGGATGAGCAGTATTTATGAAAACCAGTGTGTACAGTGTGTTCAAATATGACGTATTTCATCATTGAAATATGTTTCTCCTTTTGTATAAGTGTTTGTTTTTAATTGCAAAGGAAATGAAAGATGTGTTAATTTAAAAATTTCTTTATGTAATTAAAATTTTGTGATTAATTCAAAAAAACATGAATCTATATTATAGATTACAAAAGTCTTACATCTATGGATTCCATTCCCAAATTAAGATAACTTTATAAATTCTATTTAGAAATTATAAAATTAAATTTGATTGGGCAATCTAATGCTTGATTACTCCAAAAACTCACGTTCTGAGCTGAAACAAAAACAAAAACCTTTACAGTTAAAAAAAAAACAAGAATTGAAACAATATATGATTATATATTAGTTTGTATAATTAATTTTTTTTTTAATGTAGTAAGGAGTATATGAAAATTGGAAAGGGGAAATTAATATAAATAGAAAATCCAAAGGAAATGTTAAAATAGAATGAAAGAAACTTTAAAATTAGTATACATATATATATAATTACTAAATGATTAGGAATAGGTTATATTTATGATAATAATCAAAACACTTATGGAAATATACATATTTTTTATTGTTGCAAACTTATTTATGTAGGATTTTGAGTTAAAGGCTTTGGCTTCTATTCAATTTTGCTCTAAAAAGTGGAATAGGTTTATCAATGATACTTGTGTCATTTGACCTCATGGTAGGGAGAAATTCGATTTGTTTATGAGCCACATAAAATCCTAATCAGTGTCCATTAAATTCACAATGGAAGTTGAAGCAGATGGTTGTATCCCCTTCTTAGACATACTTCTTTATAGGAATAGTGATGGTTCTATCTCCCACCAAGTGTTTCGCAAGAAAACTCACACAAAATAGTATCTTCATGCTAGTTCACATCATTTTTGTGCTCAGAAATTCGGTGTCCTTTGCACTCTTGCTACCCGGGCTCTTAGAATCTCCGACAATATCCACCTGGAGTCAGAGCAATCGCACCTCCTTGAGGTCTTTGAAAGGAATGGATATAGTAGAGCGAAAGGCCTTAAATCCTTTCAAAAATCTTATAAAGGGCTAAAGGAAAAATTTGTGCGGGTTGAATCCATTTCCAAGGTTCATCTCCCATTTATCCAAGGGACAACGGAAAAAATTTCCCATTTCCTTAAGAAGAATAATGTCTCCTCATCTTTCACACCCCTGCGTACCATTAGGAACTCTCTCAGATCTGTGAAGGACCCCATTGACCCTAAGGACTTGAAAGGTGTCTACATGATTCCCTGTTCCTGTGGTATCCCCTATATTAGATAAACGAGGAGATCCATTAGGTAGTGAATCCAAGAGCATGGTGCAGACATTGGACACAATTGGTCCTGCACATCAGCTCTTGTTGAACATTCAGAAAAATCCTGTCACCATGTCTGCATTGAGGATTCCAAGGTCATCGCTAAGGTCGACCACTTTGTTAGGTCCCTACATTACTAGTATAGTCCCTTATTGTTTCTAGTGTAACCCCCTTATTATTATTGGTGTACCCCTGTAACCCCCATATTGTTATTATTGTGCCCCTAAATTATTATTGTTAGGTCAGCTAGGATTACATTATGGCCCCACTAGGATTATATTGTGGCCCCATGGACTCCTATATATAGAAAGGAGGTTTTGTCATTTGTATCATCCAAGAATTGTTCATTCATGTAATGTATTGGAGGTTTCCCCATCGAAGTGGATTATTTGTAAGGCATTTATATCTCCTTTCTTCTATTTTTGGAGCTAGTTTCACAACATTTGGTTTCAAATCTTTGGATTCTAGGGTTTCGCTGCTCCAAACAGGTCATTGTGGCATTTTCGCTATAACATTTTTTCTATGAAGGCTCAGAAGCTGAAATTTTTAGAGTGTGAAGCTGAAATCCTAAGGTACATCTTCAAAAAATTTCATAGCTTGGTTTGCAATATTTCCGAATATATGATTTGTAGTTAGGGCTTTTTGTAGGCTCCTGAATTTAACCTAAATAGGTCATCGCGGAATTTTCGATCTAAATATTTTTCTACGAGGTTTCAGAAGCTGAAATTTTCACAAAGAAAAGATGAAATCTTGAGGAAAATCTTTGCATAGAGCTTGGTTCGCAATATTCTCAGAGATATGATCTGTGGAAGTTAGGTATTTTTCAGGCTCCCGAATTTCATGTCAAAGAGGTGATCGCGTGAAAATCTTCATAACTCTCTCTCTGAGCATCATATTGGAATTATGTCGAAAGTGGTTAAAATTACATGGAATATAGTTTCTTTTCCATCAATTTCAGAGCCAAAGGAGAAAACAGTGACATGTGGCAAGTCATACAAGTTCGCTCAACTAAACCAGTCCATAATTAGGTCATTGTGGGAAATTAGACATAACTTTGCCTTGAAGAATCCAAATCAGGTCAGACATATGGCATTAGAAAGAGGATTCAGAGGGCTAATTTAGATCTAAATTTGAGATATTGAAGATCCGAAATCACAAATATAATTCAGTTTCAATATTGAGCTCCTCAAAATCAAGAAAAAGGTGTGTATTTGTTTCCGAATTGCATGAGTTTTGTGTAAAAAATCATTTTGAAGTGATTCCAAGGGCCTATTGAGCATATATTTTAGTATTGGGTTTTGAAATTCCTCCTAAAAATAATTCAACACCCATTAATCCCCCAAAATACTCTACTATGACTCATGAAGATGAAGAATTTCAACATGATCTATCAAAATTACAAGAGCAAGTACACCAAATTTCGCTCTCGCAAAGAGCAGCAAAAAATGAAATGGAAGTTTTGAATAAAGGTGTGGAAGCGCAGATGGATGGTTTGAAGAAAGGCATGGAAAATAAGATGGATTGCGTGGAAGCTAAGACGGAGGACATGGAAGAAAAAATGAAAGAAAATATGGAAAAAATGAAGAATGATGTAAAAGCAGACATCGAAGGTTTGACAAAGTTGATACAAGAAATGATTCCTAATGGTGAAAATATAGTAGAGGAAAATCATGATGAGAACAAAATAAATGTTAATCGTGATTTCATAAACTCTAATGTTGGATTGAAGAACCACCATATTCCAAATATGGATATGAGGAAGTTTGATGGAAAGGATCTCGTAACATGGATACTACAAATGGAGCAATATTTTGATCTCAATAATGTAAAAAACACACAAAAGGTACACATTGAAACTTTACATTCAGAACAAAATACATTTGTATGTTATCGATGGCTTTGCTCCCGTAAAAAAATTGTCACTTGGTCAATTTTTACGGAGGAAATAATAGCACATTATGAGGACACAAAGAACAACACCTTCTTTAGCCAATTGATAAACCTCAAACAAAAGGGTTTAGTGGTGGAGCACATTGAGGACTTCCAAAAATTGAATATAAGGGTAACTGATATTCCAGAGGAACATAGGATTGATGTCCTCATTGGGACTTTAAAGTATAATATCCAACATGAAGTTTGCGTTTGGGAACCTGATTTATTGGAGAAGGCATTCAGGTTGGCAAGAAAAATTGAATGTAAAATTATGGCGACAAGGAAGCCTACCACTCACATCTATAAATATGGAATATTTTCTACTCCTATACTTCCACATCCTACAAGGTTGACACCATAAAAATTGGAAGAAAAAAGATAAAAAGGGATTTTCTACAGTTGTGATAGCAAATACACAGTCTAAAGGTCATAAGTGCGCCGAGAAGAAATTATTTTACATAGATTGTGAAGAGGAGGAAGAAACTGAAGAAGAAACTTCAAAAGTAGAGGATATACACTATGAAGAAACCCTAGAAGAAGAAGAAATGAGTTTGACCATATTATGTAATGCATTGGCAAGAATTACCACTCCTCAAACTCTTAAGATAGAAGGACATATCAAGAAGAAAAAGGTAATAGCGTTGATTGATTCGGGTAGTACCCATAATTTTGATTCATTGTAAGGTAGCCAAGGAATTGAATTGTTTCCTATACCCAGCACCATAATGTCAAGTGATGGTTGCAAATGGAGGAACTATAAATTTCTCTGAAAATGCCATAATATCAAGCTAGCCATGGGGGAATATTTATTGAATAGTCCAATGATTTCCATCCCAATGCGAGGTGCTGATGTTGTACTAGGGGTACAATGGTTACAATATTTAGGGACGGTAACTTTTAATTTTCAAGAAATTTTCTTGAATTTTTTTTCGGAAGGAAAGGAAATTGAATTATGGGGTACCACAGGGAAGCTAGGAAAGATAATAAGCTATAATGTCATGACAAAGCTTCTGAAGAAAGAACAACGGGGAATAATTGCACAATTATGCTCATTAGAAGATCCAACATCAAAATCATCTATTTCTCCATATCTCCAAAAATTCTTCGACAATCATTCCAAGGTGTTTGATATTCCCAAAGGACTCCCACCTATTTTTGATCATGATCATGCTATTCATTTTATTCCAGGGAGTGTTCCTCCAAGCATCAAGCCTTAAAGATATCATTATGTCCAAAAGAGTGAAATTAAACGTATGATTGTAGAAATGTTAGAGGCTAGTATAATTCAACCTAGTCAAATTCCTTTCTCTACTCCAGTAGTATTGGTGCACAAGAAATATGGATCATGGCGCATGTGTCCGGATTATAGGGAGCTCAATAAGCTCACTATTAAAGATAAATTTCCCATTCCTGTGATTGATGAATTATTGGATGAATTACATGGAGAAATTCATTTTACCAAGTTGGATCTTCGTTCAGGATATCATCAAATTAGAATGAAGACTGAAGATATTCTGAAAACATTATTTCGAACTCATGAGGTTCATTATCAATTTTTGGTCATGCCTTTCGGCCTTACCAATTCACCTTCTACATTTCAAGGGTTGATGAATTCCATTTTCAAACCCTTCCTCAGAAAATTTGTGCTAGTACTTTTTGATGATATACTAATCTACACCAGGTCTTGGAAGGATCATGTTCAACGTGTTGATAGGGTGCTCAAACTATTGGAGGAGAAACAATTATATGAAAAAAATCCAAATGTTTCTTTTGAGTACAAGAGGTGGAATACTTGGGTCATATTACATCTCACAAGGGTGTTAAGTTAGACCCTAACAAAATTAAAGCCATTAAGAAATGGAAAGTCCCCTATTACAGGTCAAAAAACCTCCTCATCAGCTCAGAGGAGAAGATAAATATGGAAGGAATATAGAGACCTAAACTAAACCTACTTCTGCCAAGGTAACACACTCCTATAACAGAAAGAGAGTGTTATAACGCACCCAATCAATGAAAAGGTCGCGTTAGTGGCTAGGTAAATGCTTTGTTTAGACTAGAGGGCAGCGTTACTCGTGTTTTGAGTTTGAAATAGGAAAAACCCATGGAAAATGATTTGAAATCCTAGCTTTTTCTCATAAGAGATTCAGTACAAAAAGGAAACTGCAAAGCACTAGTCTCTTATTGGGCCTTGCCAAAAACAACTGAACTCCCAAAGAAGGAAAAAGCATGGGAAGTTGAGGAAACATCTTGGTTTTTTCTATTTAGAACTGGTGGAAGGAGAAAGGCAATGATTCCTCTCTCCATCTCCTATAAAATGGAGCTGAAGGCTCTTGTTTCAAGGTCGAAGGATTGTCAAAGTTTTGAATAATTGTGAAGCAGAGCATTATTGTTGTAGTGTGAAGGTCAAAAATCAAATTGGTTCATTGAGACCTTGTTGATCAAGACATCACCACATTGAGAGATAGAGAGATTAGAAGGCTGAGGAGGGCTTGGTACAACTGATGGTTATAATCCTCCTTTTTATAAATCAATAGAACTGTATCTATTTTGTCCATTCTATGCATTGATATTGTCATTGTTATTCAATTACTTATATAGCATGAGATGAATGGCTTAGATGTGCATAGTTTAAATGTTTATCATATGTTAACTTAATTGATATGAAATGTATGTTGTGGTAGATATTACACGGGTGCTTTGACTGATTATAGGGTCGAGATTTGGAGCTGGTGAAGAAGGATCCCTACTTCACTGCTTAGCGCTCTCCAAAATAATTCAAGATAATTAAAGAGGTAATCTTCCATCTTATTCCATCAAGTTTTTTAAGTTGATATGAACATGTATGTGCCTTCTTTGTGAACTATACAGCTAATCTTACTGTCTACCTCGAGCACCGGAAAGCCCTGAGAGGGATATTAGAGAACCAACAACCCAATAATTTTACCCTACAGTAGAATTGGCGACTCTACTAGGGATTTCCCCATAGTTTCCAGACTATATCTTTCCCCCTTTCTTCTTTCCTCTGTTCACAAACCCTTCTGACCAGTACTAATGCCCAGTAGACATTTAAAAAGCTCACAGAGTTCAATCCTATTCCTGTTTGACCATCTGAAGGACATTACCCTGGCTAATTATACCTTTGTTGGTGTTCCAGTGCATTATAACACGGGTTCTGCTTAAAGATAGTGCGTTATTCTCTGGATTAACGTTGTCTTTACTCAGAAACAATGCGTTACTTAGCCAAAATTTGTTGTTCACCCCTGTGATTGTGTTGTTGGTTGTATAGTTTTTTGGCCATCAGTATCCCTCCTTGACTAAATCCTTGTGCTTGTTTACTAAGCTGGCATTTATGTTTATTATCTCTTGTTTCAAAAGTTAGTGTGTAAAACATTTACTTTTAGAGAATAATTTCTTTTTTAGTTTTTCTACATCTAGCTGAATTAATTCTGAAAATTTCAGTTAAAAGACTGTTAAGATGAGGTAAATAGATGTCTGAATCTTTAAGGTTGAACTTTTCTATTTGAATGTTAGTGCATGGATGTTGAAAAGAAACCTCTCCTTGTAGAAATACTCTTCATCGAATTGAATATTTAGAGCATATTTTTGCATGTTTTTCTGAGTCAGAGTCTCATTGCATTTCATACGTCCACTCCACCTCTGGAAGACTAATAATCAAGTACACTAAGAATCAAGCGATAATAAAATAAATCACATTACTTTTTCTGAGCTCACACCAATATTAGTTCACGCTAGGATCTTGGGTTAGGAAAAGTGAGAAAATCACCCAAGATCTCAAAACTTGAGACTAGAGTAATTAACGAGAAAAATCCTACTGCACTCATATTATCGGGATTGTTCCTTTACTAGAGCTCAGCACGAGACAACACTTGGGTGCACAAGAAGGTAGCTCGCCTTCGACTGCATCCAGTGGGCATGCTATATATTGGGGTTCCCTTCGAGGATGTCGAAACTAGATCAGGGATCTAGGTGTTCTGCCCATATAGCATGTTGTCCTAGACCGTGAACCCCCCTGATGATGTCTGTGATTTGAGGTACCTTTAGTTGCCATACTTTTTAGGGAGTTACACAAGGTGACCGGGATGGGCTGTCCTGGTACCTGAAACAGACGAACCTACTATGTATTGTGTCTTTAGGAGGGTACTTGTCTTCACGAGAGTGCTTTCACCTATCATTTGAGGTTCGGGCGAAGCTCTAGAGTAATCGTAACTGTACTTTCGACCAACCCTCTCTTTATACTATTGTGATACTCGATTTCATCACCAACAAACGGTAGTACTCAGACAGGGCACCCTATTCTGGCTGGTTGCTAATTGATTTTAGAGAGTCCTTTTTTCTTTTTTCTTTTTAGGTGTGTGGTTACTGTCACTAAGACTTTATAATACATCACAATTTATTAAAATTTGTTAAAAATAAACAGGTCACCGTGGCGTCATCTGACCCATGCCGTCTATCTCGCCGACAGAA
Source organism: Pinus albicaulis (assembly GCA_034641835.2). Lineage (NCBI taxonomy): Eukaryota > Viridiplantae > Streptophyta > Pinopsida > Pinales > Pinaceae > Pinus > Pinus albicaulis. The sequence goes on along the minus strand of JAXQQM020059390.1, from coordinate 54,533 downwards.
AATTCTACCTCCTCTGACTCTTGAGGAAGAACTGAACCTTGGTTAACCCGTGCCTTCTGCGGAAGAGCAGTCTCCATTAACAAAACTTGATTTTCACATAGCCTCATATCATACAGAATTTCTGGAGGACCCTTTCAAGGAAAGTTTCATACCTCATTACAATCCTCCACTCAGTGATCTGTTGGGGCCTGTGATAATCAGATTCCACCATGCCAATACATTTATTTGGCCACAAAAACATCCATTTCACAACCAAAATCCACAGGGTCGATACCAATGGCAACCATCCCAGGTTTGCCACCATCCTCCATGCCATTTGTCAGTTCTATGCCATCACTTAGTAACCCTAGTAGTCAACATATGCCTAGTCCCAACCCTATGGTCATCACAACTGTAAGTAACTCACTGAGTCCTTCGGGATCTAATCCTACCATGACCACGTTCGGACCTATGATTGATCCTCCCACGAGTGGGACTACCTCGGTTCCTTTTAGCAACCCTTTCGGTTGGAACCCTTTGCTGAGTTCAAACCCCTTGGCCACCATACCAGGGGGTAGTGTCATTGGCACACAAATAAAAGGGAACATTTCATTACCCCTGCAATCGTTAGGACAAACCAGACAACCTATTGTTAACATTATTCCCTTAAATGGTTTAAATATCAGTGTAGGATCTATGTCGTTTCTGAACTATGGAAATAGTAGCATGCCTCCGGGAAGCTCTATTGCATCCATATGGACTAACCCGCCCCAACCTCCATTTGGAATGGGAGGGAAATTTTACACTGGGGGTAACCAACCATTCGCCCCGCAATATAATATGCCCTATGGACAGCAACCATATATCCCTACACCTCAACCTATAGGAAATTTTTATCAAAGTCCTACTTATCCTAATGGTAACACATTGATGAGAAAACCCTATGGTCCACATAGTCAACCAATACTTCCTTGGTTAGATTCGGGAGAAAACCCTCAATTGCCATTTTTGGCACTCTAGACATCCCCGACATCTATAAACTGACTAGTGAACCCATCAATCACAACCCGCTCTGGCCTCCAGTACCGTACAAGATTCCTTCTGACATCCAAAATTTTGATGGGAAACAAGGGGAAGATCTAGCCGCACACATCACCACCTTTCATTTATGGTCTATATCTAATTCCATGGTGGATGATAGTGTTCGGCTTCGATTTTTTCCCCACACCCTTACAGGCAATGCCGCCAAGTTGTATATTGAATTTCCACGTGCCACCATAAACACTTTTGGCGCTTTAGCGACGGAGTTTCTAAAGAACTTCCAATTACCAATTATATTTGAAACCGGAACAAAATTGTTAGCCTCGCTGCGCCAAGACACCGCCACATACATCTCTGATCACATTCATGAATGGAGGCATAGGAGGAGGCTAGTCAAAGCACCAATCTTGAATCATCTTCTATCTAATTGGTTCTGTAAGTCTCTCTTACCCCACATCTCTAAAGACATTGGCCTATCCGGTGCGGTTATAGAAGATTAATGCATTCGTCATGCCCAACATTTGGATTTAATCTATTCACAATCTAGCACGCTATATGATTTACTCCCCAATGCCCTTAGTAACCTGTTGGTCTCCCGTGTTTTGATAGTTTGGAAAATCAAAAGACAAGGAAACATCAGAACCAATCTTTAGAGTTACAGGATCTAGTCCTCCTATTCTCAGAGAGGGATCTCTCCAATGTTTTTTTGCAAAGGTTTATCTTGTGTGCTTAGAGTATTGATTTTAGACTAGTTATTGAGTGCAGGTGTTTGTTTGGTTGAATTTATACAGCAGAATATGAAAGGTCTAGGAAGGATAGATAGAAAGAGGAAATGTTGGATTCATTGGGTAATGGAGTCAAAAATAGGTCATGACACACTCATAAATGGATATGGGATATCAAAGGGAAAATCTAACATGGCTGCAGGGTCCTTTGGTTTTGGAATGAGATGGACATCAATGATTTGGAAAGAGAAATTGAATTCGCAACAAAGGGAACTTGAAAACATAACTTGAACAATAAAGAGATATATGATAGACAGGGCTAACCATAAATTCTACAAACATTCTTTAAGCAAGTAATGCCCTCAAAACAACTTTTAAAATGAAATCTAAGATTCAGGGAACACCCTATTTCCTCAAAGATTTTATTTCAAATGACTTAGAAAACATAAAATATTTCACTGATAATTGTAGTCATGGAAGAGGGAACACCTTAATACATATATGGTCACAATTATAACGACCTTTAAGCCAACTATTTAAGCAAGGAAAAAGGGAAATATCAGAACATACCTCCTTTACTCATTGTAAACAAAGAACTTCAAAGGGAGACTTCAATAATAGTTTTTAAGTGGCAGCAGACAAGCAGGGAGAACCATAAATCATGCTTAAACCAACTTATTCGAACTATTATAGAAATAAACAATCATGAGGACTAAAGAGAGAGATTAAAGACACTAAAATACCTCATCAGAAGAAAACATGAAACAATGAAGGATGAACAGGTCTAAGGTGCTTCCAGGAGTCATTTCTTAGCCTAAAAATTTCAACCTACTATAGTAAGAAATTATGGAACAAAATGAAAATAGGAGAAAACATTAAACAGTTCAAAATACTTCACCAACAGCCAAGCTCATCGATCCAATGATAGAGCCTTCTCAAGAACAAGCATGAACAACATCATCAAGGTTTCCAAGACTTCAGTTTCTTCTGCAACTTCAACAAAATATGTATTATTTCAGAGAGTTTCAAAATTACAACTAGTGATCAACCAACCAACAACTTCTCATCTTCTACAGCAGTATTTATAGAAGAATGAGGAGGCAAGATCTGATAAAAGATCTCTCGGGACAATTAACACAGATTAATGACTTCTCGGCCTTTGAGGGGCTCGATGAAGAAGTTTACAAACGTTCTGTCTGTATTAACTATTTTACGATTAAGATTAAGCTCGGTGGGAGATTTTGTTGACTTTTAAGGCTCTGTTCAAGATGTAATAACTCTGCTAATATTTTTTGCATTAAATTCTTTTAGCAGAATTAACTATTCGGCTGCGTTTGAGGCAAATATTTTTGTTTGATCAATAAATTCGGCCTCTATTTGAATGCTTTGAGGCACAAGTGGCTTTGTGGTAGCTGAGAGGAATCAATTTGCCTCAGATGTGGTGGTGGAGGCTTTTCTGTCTAATAGATCTTTTGATTTACCTTTAATATTGTTTTTAATTTGGGGGATTAGGCTTTTGATAATCAATCTTAGCCGTGATCCCCGCAAATTTGTCTTCAATCTTCTGTTCTACTGTGTTCCGTGTTCAACACTGATACTCTTTTAATCGTGATTTGAAACAGTGTCTTGTTGATGTACAGGTCGTGCAGGGCTCACATGGCATCAATGCCTCATGAAATATTGACAAGACATGGAGTAGAGCCCCGTGAATGGTTTCTCCCTTAATGAATCAAAGGCACGGGAAACGCCTTTCCTGGCCTTCAACCTTTCTTCAATTACAATGGATAACCATTAATCATCTACAAAAATACACACAAAAATTATAAAATCCTACGTTTTTGGGTTTTACTGCTTTAGAAGTCATAGGGAGGAGCATGGTCGTTGGATGGCATCATCCAACGGTGGAGATCAGCCAAGAGAAGGTTAAAAGGAGAGCAGGGGGAAGAATAGGACGGAACCGTTGATCATGCAATGATCAACGGTGGTGATTGGTTTTGAAAACCCTTTGGTGGAAGGTGGAGGGCGATGAAATACTAAGGGAATGATCTAGGACCGTCCGATCCGGACACGTGGACAGTCCAGATCCAATCGGAGGATCACAATCGGCGGAGGAATTATGTTAATGCGCTCGGAAAAAAAACTTGTGATGCGATGCAGCACTGACCGTTGATCTGCAGATCAGATCGACAGTGGGAGATGCGTCAGGAGGTCGCAATCGGCGGGGGAAAGGTTAATGATCGGAGAAATTGTGGGTCGTTGGATCTGAGGAGGCGGAGAGTAGATCAACGGTGAACAACCAATCGGGGATCGGTAATCAGAGGTGGGCCGATGCAATGGTGCGATCGGGGGAGAAAAACAAACGTGCCTGATGAAACTTGCGATGCAATTGAGCACTGACCGTCGGATCGGCCTTAGATCAACGGTCAATATCATTTCAACTTTGCACCAGTGGAAGACCCTTATGATATATGAAAACCCAAAGTTTTCAATATAATCCAAATTTTTAATACTTTCGGGGCGGGATATATATTTATGGTATGGTATGGCGCCCGACTGCGGAGATTTTAGTTATATGGAACATGATAGGACCGGAGATTTTCATAAAAAAGGTCCAATCGCAATCGGAGCCTCGGGCTCGGTATTTTCAATCTAACCATTGAAATTTTCTGATGCGATAAGCGCTTCGGCCTTTGCGCTTGGTTTTACAAAGAAAACAAAGGACCGGGGTTTATACATATGGGACTTAATCGCATCAGAAGTTTTGATGTAGTCTTTCAATCAACCCCTTTGAAACTTGCGACGCGATAAGCACTTTGAGGGCCTAGCACCTGTTTCCAGGGTGTGGACATATGGAGGGGAAGTGGTTAGGACTTAGCCCAAAGGGGCTTAAGTCTGTAATATAAAAATGGGTTTTTTATAGATTTTCAATGGTTTTCAAAGGACTTTGAGGGCTTTGGTAAGGTTAAAAAGAGAGTTCTTAACCTTTTAAAAATGATTTTCATGAATGGAAGAAGAGGAATCATGAAAATAGAGGAGTTTTCTGGAGAAAAAGGGGAGGAAAATGAAGGTTAGTTTGAGTGGAGGAAGGGAAAAAAATGATGGTTTGGCAGCAGTCTTTCTCTTGGAATTTAGCAGAAATTTCTGAGGTTAAGGGAACAATAGTGAAGATTTTGGACAGAGGTATGACACCTTCAAGAGTCTTCAAGAGCCAACACTTTTTAACAATAAAATTTGTTCTTTGAAGGCTCCAAAATTGATTTAGCCACCTTTTGGTATAACAAATTTATAGGTGGCTAACAGTGGCTCCACTTGGGGATGGTGCCTTATTGAAGGCATCAAGAACTTCAAACTTGCATTCTCTGGGAGGTTGATCAGTGCCTCATCCATTGGGATGCCTTTCCTTTACTGGGATGATCTTCTCTAAAAACATATTTAGCAGCCATAAAAACAATGGACCTTTCATCAACAAGCTTTCTACCTACCCAATCCTACAGATCTGACATTTTTTCTTCATTTAGAGTGCACTTGGATTGGCAAACTCTGCTTCAACATTTTATTCTTTCGAAAGAAGGAAATCTAATCTATTTCTACTCCTTATTTCTCCATGGACTCATATTAAACAGTTGAGCCCATATGATTCTCTACTTAATCTACTAATCTGTTAGGATTAAACAGTCTAACAGATTTTTATTCTCTACATTATACAACAGAAATTTAAAAGCATACAAGTCAGGATTGAACAATCTAACTTGTTGCTGATCTATGGCATAAAAACAAGCTGCACATAGGTCTTATTTTGTAGAAAATTTAAAACAAAATGGAAGGCTTAGGATCTAAAATTTCAAAGCATTTCCTTCATCTTTTTTACAGCTCTGTTTTGACTCTTACTTGATTTGTCTTTCCTTTGCTTAACTGGTTCATATTTTGAGCTGATTGGAACCAGATTTTTACATATTTTGACTCAGAATTTGAAACAGATTTGAGTCGTTCTCTTTGGAAACCTAGGTTCAGATTTTGAGCTTGTTTGAACCTTTAATTTCTAGCCTAATCTACCTACTGATAAGCAAGGTTAAACAATTTGGCAAATCAAATTCACTAATCCTATCAGTAGTAAATTTAAAACTAATTAGTCAAGATTAGGTAGTATGACTAATTAGGAGTGTGTTTTTCAGGAGTGGAATTTAAGCTTGCACACTTTCAAATTTGTTTCTCTTTTGGTATGGGGTTGTACCTTTCTTGTTTTGCAATCTACCCTCTTTTCTTTTCTATTGTTTTTTGTATTTTTCTTTTTTCTTTCAAGACAAAAATCAACAACTAACTAGATGCTCAAAGCTGAGCTTTATTGACATTCCTATATAACTTAATATAACTTGGAATATTTACATGTTTTAGCTAATGAACTCTCTTTTCCAGCACAACCAATCCAGTAAATGATTCCATGATTGATCCTTCTTCATCCCTTTGGGCAGGCTGGACAAACAACGCCACTCCCATTCCTTTTGTTTTTTAGTAACAGTGCTAAATATCTTCTTGCTTTTGGTAATACACTGCTCCTAATGAATTTGATCCCTTCTTCAAATGCCTTCAAGAAGTGAGCATAGGGATCTTGAAATAGTGCCTGGTTAAGAGTATTTGGAAGATGTGTTTCAACCAGGATTATCTCTTTTTTCTCCACTGGATCAAGGAAAAGATTCTCTTGAGAAAGAAACTCTTCTTCATCTTCATCGTCATTTGAACTGGAGGACTCATCATATATTTCATCATTGTCTTCTTGTAATCTGGGTATGCTCTGATTCAGTGGACTGTGCTCTGTGAAGAGATTATCATGTTCTTGAGCAGGGGTATCTCTTATTACCTCAAACTTCTCAGGAGAAAGCTCCTTATCTTCATCCTGGTCAAGAAATTTCTCTTTCTTTTCAACCTTACAACTAATAGATTGCTGATTTCCAATTATGTGAAAGCTATTTCTGATGGATTGGATTGGCTGATTGCTGCTCTCAAGCTGATGATAATGAAATTCATGACACCAATCAACTGTTGGTTGCCCTGCATGATTAGTTTATGTTTGGAGTTCTTCATCATCATCATATTGATCAGAAGTTGAAAAATCATTAGTATAAACAATTTCACCAATAAAACATATTGGGTTATCAATTTGTTTTTCTTTGAGCTTTTCTACAATTTTATTTTCTGATTCAAGACAACAAGGTTCAATAAGTCGATAAGCAGAAGTGTTTTTTTCAAATGAAGGTTTGGAGGCTGACTGTCTGTTAAATATTAGAACAATCTCTTCTTCTGTTAAGAGAGAAGGTGTTTGGTCAATTTAGTGTGTCCTAAATTGCTGCATTTAATTTTTCAATCCGGGATTCGTAATATGATGAAGTGCGGCGCACTATATGTGCAAGATAACCTATTTCTTAACTTTTTTTCGTTGTTGGTTTTCTAAGGTGAGATGGAAATTCTAAAATAAAAACAAGTATGGTTATGTTTGTTCAAGGAAATGATATCCTTTATAATGATTTACCAACTTGAAACTTAGAAAGAAATTTGAAACTTATAATGACAAAACTTGAAAAGAAATGAAAATGTGCTGCTGAAATGAAAAGGTGCTGCTAGTCTAATAAATCAAAACAATGAACTATTGAGCATGGAAACCAAACTATTCTTGCTGCTGTCTAAACAAAAAAGAAGCTATGCTTAAAGAAATCCAAAATTGCAACAAAGTAAATATAAATCAGATTACATCAACTTGTCTTCTGATCCCTCATCATTAGTCCAGCTATGATTTTCAGAAGTAACCATAAACAACTTGAGTAACTGATATCTAACTTGCAGAAGTAAACTAATATCAAAACCATACATTCATAATTCAATCCCTCACCACATCAACGCAATGGTGTTTTCTTGAGGTAATCAAGATGTCGCGTAATAAATGACAATTTCTAACGGTAATGAAACAAATACCAAACTACACATTTCATAATACAATCCTCACCATCACCCAAATTGCGGGCTTTCGAGTAAATCAAGATGTTATGAGCAGCTTAATATATCAAAATTTGCAAAAAGGAAACTAATACCAGACTACACATTTCATAATACAATACCTCACCATCAGTCCAGCTGTGGCTTTCGGAGGCAACTGAAGATGTTATGAGCAGTTTAATATATCTAAATTTAACTACTGAAGAAAATGAGCAAAAATAAATTAAACAAAGCAGTACTGAAATTAAACAAAAACTAAGAAAAACAAATTAGCAGCAGAACAATGTTAATTCCATGTCATTAGTCAAAAAGTTATGCAAATGCCCGGGCTGCCTATTTATAACCTGAAACAAGAACACTGATCAGTGATTAATAACATAAAACATGAAAGACAGAAGTAGAATGGAAAGCAGGAAGGATTATAAACAGAAATGAAGCATATATACCATGAAAGATGCAATGTATAAACATGTGAATTGATTATGGCACAATGAGCTTTAAAGAAATAAAACAAGAACTATACAATAATGCATAGAACCTTGGCAAGTGCAGGGGCCCTCTACACCAGCCTTGGCAACAATCTTCAAGTACGAATTACGTTTGGAAACAATCTTCTTATATTAAAATGCAGTCATAACAGAAAGTTGATATTACGGCACAAGTGCAACGTAATTACATTACAGAGCAGACTAATAAAAGATAACAGAGACTAACATAGACTAATCCCATATGCGTATGCAAACGCGTTATTTATAACAAAAGAAACATAACTAATTCCTAAAGTTTATGCTGATGGAGAACACGTAGACCATTATGTCCACAGATCTAGGATCATGGCCGTATTGAAAAGTAAATCTATGAGGAGTGGATGTTTGAATTCAGCTATGGAGCCATGTACAGATGTTGATTTGTCCTCCGCAATTCAGAAACGGTCATATGAACCTTCACGTGACACGAAATAGAGTCCTGTCACCGTGGGACTCTACGGTTGACTTCCATTTGGACACCTTTGACCGCACCTTCTTTAGATGAGTTTGCTCGAGCCAATAGGACACGACCCATGTCCACATCATTTCTGGCTTGCCCATGTGGCTCGTTTTTCCTGTAGACACCTGTAACATAGAGTTTCACAAAATGGCTGCGTAAAGTTGCAGCAGCTGCGGAAAGTGGCAAGATTCCACAGCTAGATGAGCAAAATCTAAATCAAACATCAGACACAAAAATATAATTAAAAACCATGTTAGATACTCTTTTGCAATTAATATACAATGATATTGACAACTTGGGAGGTTCAGGTGAGTGAAAAAGGTATAGAAAAGTGTATGGAAAAGATGCAGATTTGAGACTCAACATACCCCCACTGTGAAGGTGTTGCATGTCCTCATGCAACCAAAATTTTGATATTCCTTCCTTAGTTCATATGCCTTGACACTTCAGCCAACACATCCAATCCTCTCCTCCTCTTCCTTGGTGCTCCCAACATTTTGGGTTTCTTCATTAAGCACCTAAATTTGATATTAACCAGTGCTCTGCTTAACTTCTGGCATTTCCTTTTCAATTTATTGTTCTTCTTCTGCCATATTCCGAGATGTAGCATGGTATTATCATGAATGATTTTTTCCAGTTTGCCTTGTTCCTTTAATGTCTCATTTTCATTTTTGATGTGTCTATTTAAAAGCTCTAGCTCAAAGACTTCCTGTTTCAGTGATTGGACTAAATCATCCTGTACTGTGTGAGGCTAAATGGACGAAGTACTAGGACCTGTAGTTGCCTTTTCCAAATATTCTATATAGTCATATACTTCCTGCTGCTTGGGGTCTATATTAGGTGTCATTTTTATTGGGCTGTCCCCAAAATGCCGTGAAGGAGAGTTATTTTCAAAATTTGGCTGAGAAGGGCTCACATCAACATCTTGCTGAGAATGGGATGGACTATGTTCAATATCTGATTGAGAATGAAATGAACTAGGTTCACTAACTAACTAAGATGGACTATGGTCAGCTGGGGACTGTTCAGATGTTTCCTCTCCCAAATCAATGAAATGAGGACCCTTCATTTGCGTTTTCCTCAATTTCCCCTTAAGTCTGCTGCTTCTTCTCACATGCTGTGGTACACTATCCTTTTGTTTTTTTTTTTCCTTTCTCTGTCTTCTTGGTCATAGATGACTGTTTTTGAAGATAAACTAATCTTTCAAATAACACTTGATGATCTTCTTCAGAAGAAGAAGGGGTTTGATGTATAGCCTCAATAGTTTTTCTCTCTTTTGGTGTTATTGGCTTCTTACCCTTGATTTCTTTCTTCTTCCTCTTTGACAGTCTCTCTTCCCTATCAGTTCTTTCAATTGTAGTAGTAGGAGTATTTTGAATTTCATCAATTGTTCTTTTTCTCCTACTTCTTCTTGTTGTGCTACCTTCAGGAATTTCTTTAGTAGGAGTAATTTGAGTTTCATCATTTATTCTTTTTCTTCTACTCCTTCTTGTTGTACTACCTTCAGGAATTTCCTGAGGTTCCTCAAAGAAATTTCTAATCAGAAATTGTTCCCATGTGTCTTTCTTCTCCTTTAACTCTTTTTCAATCAAAATTTTTACAAGACCGTGGTGACATAGATGTGGTTCTACATCTCCTAAATGCTTCTGAACAGTCACAGACATTTTCTTCAAGCTATTTAATAGAAAATATGGGAGATTGAGAGCTTGATTATCTAGAAAATTCATCAGCAACCTGGTATGGTACATATACATGGACCCAAAACGACCTTCACAGGTAATGAATTTCTGAACAACTAGCAGCAAAGTAGCCCATTCCTCTTTCAATGCATGAACAGGAATTCCTCTTTTAAAAATAGTTATGTCCATACCTTGGTTTCGTAAGATTGTTCTCCAGGCTTCATCACTGATGCTTTTATTCTTAAACCAATGCTCACCCTCTTGAAGAAGTTCCGTGGCAGATGCTATAGATGCTTCATTGACCGCAAACTTAAGGTCTCCAATCTCTACTTCCAAGCCATTAAACGACCTTGTGAATGCTTTTGTCACTTCTTTATGATAGCCTCTGAATTTTTGGATAAACCGCAACCACTTTGCTTTCTTCAATATATCCCTTACTTGCGGATATCCCTCCATAAACTTAGGTCCTTCCGGTTCTGCTCTTAGCAATTTACCCATTCTTCTTTCTGCTCTTCACAAATTTGCCTGCGTGAGGGTTCAATGGAAATAGAACGGCTGAATGCACGGAGATGAGCACAATGACTGTGGGTAGATATCAGAGAGTGGGTATACAGACTATAGCGTAATAGAGAACGAAATGGAGTGAACAGAACAGAGAGGGGTTTTCGTGAGCACGACAGAGATGCGGCTGTGAGATTAACAGAGTATAACACATCCAGCAGTGTTTTGAAATTTGGTGGCTGCAAAATAAATGTGAGCACGTTTAAAAAATGGCTATGGATTTATGCGGCTGTAAGAGTCCGTGGTCAAATCAATTACATCTCATTGTCACCGGTGGAATATAGTAATATGAGTGAAGATCGGGGGTTTAATTATGGAATCATTTGAGAATGAATGCGGGAGGATCATATGGAGATCGTGAAAGGGTTACGGAAGTTGTCAATATAATCATTGCACATAATGGATGGAGCTTATGGTTTAAAACTATATAAAAATGTGTTTTTCAATGTTATTTGAAATGAATTTTACTCATACCTTGGAATCTTTTGCCTTTTCCCTTGGTCTTCAACTAGTTGCTCTTTATTGGTGTCTTGAATGCTCCATGTCTTCATTTTTATCCTCTCACCTGCATTTTATTTCATGATTATGGAAATAACATCTGACTGTACATTCTTTTGAAAATAGAGTAGTAGCTGCGGAATCTGCTTCTGGCTGCGGAAACTGGAGTCAACTGCGGAAACAGATGTCAGCTGCGGAAACTGACACAGCTATTATTTGGATGAACGGAGATGAACAGATGAAAAATGACCAGATGGAAACGGTCATGAAAAAGATTTTTATTGATGAAATGGAATGAAATAGATAAAATGAAGTGGAATGGAGTGAAATGAAGTGAAATGAAATGGAATGAAGTGGAATGGAATGGAGTGGGTGGTCACAAAACTTGTGAAATGAAAGAGAGATTTTTTTTGGAAAATATAGAGTGTCAGGTGTTCCTGATTTTCACCCTATATTTTCTGTATAAGACTGCCAATCAGTGATTGGTTTTCAGGCTTATACAATTTTTTTTTTTTTTAACTAAAAAGAACAAAAGCTAGGCTGGTGGAGAAGAAGAATTCTTCTGTACCAGCCTGATTGCAGAACTTTCTTGAAACATTTTGACAAAATCCTCTTTTGAGAGTGGCTTATGATAAACTTTCAATCTATGGCCATTCACAATAAGAGGAGTTTGAAACTCATCAATGGTCTTGATTCTTACCGCTCCATTGTTAAATATCTTGTCAATCTCATATGGCCCAAGCCAATGAGTCTGAAATTTTCCTTGGAAATCTTTAAACTTGGAATCAAATAACAATGCCCAATCTCCTTCTTGAAACTTCTTCTCTTTGATGTACTTGTCATGCCATTTAGCTCTTTTATATTGAACTAGATCAATTCTTAAAATTGCTTCTTGTTTGATCTCATCTAGCTCATTCAATTGCTCCATTCTATGCTTTTGGGCTTTGTTGAAGCCTAGAAAATCTCTGCTTCAAACATAGGGGAAAACCACCCGGTCGGGACCTTAAGACAACTCCTTTTCCGTTTGGTGTGGTGGCTCTGACTGGATTTAAAGGACCAGTTTCCTTGTAACTAAATGGATTGGATTAGATGGGTGGAAATGGGACTAAACTAACTGAAATAAAACTATCTAATTTAAGCTAAATACTGATAAAGAAACTCTAATACTAACCCGGGTAGCTATATGTGAATACAACTTAAGATTGTTTCAATTCAACAATAACCATGAAAATGTATTATTAATTAAATTGAAATATGCAGAAACAAATAAAGATAACTCTGTTTAAGAAATTAAACAGAGTTATATAAACATATTGTATTCATCATTGTATACCATTTACATGTAACTATGAAAAATAACGTTTCAATTATACTCAGAAATGATATATAAAAGGAAGCGTTGTGAAAACCAATATACATATAAATGATAGCAATTTTAAAACGAATATCATAAAACAAAAGAGATCAACAATGAACAGATAGAAATACCTTGTTCATCTTGAAGAGTTTCAAATGCAATCTGATACTCTATCCAGTAACTATAATGCAAAACCAAATTCCAAGGTACAGAAATGCAACACTTCAAAGATAATTCCGCATGAAAATCACCAGATGTGATCCTTTTAAAAAATATATAAGACAATGGAGTACAGAAATGCAATCTCCAAGTCCAAAAATATTAAGATCCAGGACCCCTCTCTAAATGCATGAGAGGGGTTTAAATACTACTTAACTAACTCTAAAATAGTTTATTACAAAAATTAAGGATTCGGTTCAATGACCATCCTTTTCCTAGGCTAAAATACAGTGAAATTAAAACTAAATCTATCTATCTATTAACTTGATCTTTAAGCTTGCAGGCATCTAGCATAGTTTTGAGAAGATGCGGTTGACCGACTTCAGAATTAAACTGTCCTGAAAGCGTAGGAGCAATCTTCTCCGTAGCATTGATGATACAATTGAGCACACTGTGCTGACTATGTGGCTTTACCAAGTACATCCAGTATGAGTCCCAATTCAATCTTGTCAGCTCTTGGATGGATTTTGCTCTTTCTTCTGCCTTTTGCCTCCATTCTGTATGCAGTTGATTTGCCTGTGGGAGATATCCTGGAATAGTTTCAGAAATCAAGTTAGCTTTGTGTAAATTGTCATTTACACAATCAGTGAGAGTGTTTGCCGCTGTAGATGCCTCCTCTGCTTCCCTTTCTGCCCTTCTGATTTGTGCATCCCAATTATTAAACAATATTTCTTTATGGTTCTCGTTAATGATGGGTGCACCAGCTTTTCTGCCTTCTTCTGTCTTTTGCCATGCTAGATAATCATTGATATTTTCATTAATCAAATCATAATCATTTTGTAAATCTACGACATGATTTGTGATTTTATCGCTTTCTTGGCACAAAGAATTCCATTGCAATATTTTTTGGCAAAAAACTTCCTCTTGTTGCAGTAGTTGATTGTTCAAAGAGATGGTTTCTGAAATGAATTCTGGAAGCTTAGGATCATCCTTATGCTGTTCTTGGATTTCTTGAAGTTGTTGTTGTAACTCTTCAAGTTTTAATTGCGCTTCCTGATTGGCCTGTACCTGTTGCAATTGCTGTTGCAGAGCCTTTATCTGTTCTTCTTTTTCATCCAACAAAAGTTGTATCTCAACTGCTTTATCAATTGTTGCAGAAGCATAAGCTCCTGTTATTTGAGATAACTTAGTGAGATTATGAGTAGGCTCTGTGGCAGGATCTTTCCACAAAACATCTACTTGTTCCAGTTCAGTAGCAATTGCACTTTCTATTTTCCTCTTTTTCCGTTGTCTCTTTACTACTGCTTTGTATTTTGGGCTATAAAATACATCCAGTAGAGGAATGTCCTCTACATTAAGTACAATTTCAGAGGAGGGTGTGATTGGTATGCGCTCTGTTACTATGGCTGTGCTGCTTGTTCATGCGTTCAAAACTTTGGTTGTCTGGACAGGGGTCTGTACATTCTATCCTTCTACATTAATCAATTGATTAAAGGTTTCCCATTCTTTATCTAACTTAATGGTGACTGGCTGTTGCTGTACATTGGGTGGAGGAGGATTTTTTTGTTGAGTAAGCTCTTTAGATTGTGCAGAATCTTTAATGGATTCTTCCATTTTATCTTCCTTTTCTTTAGAATTATTAGAGTGTTCGTAATCTTCCGTCAGATTTGATTTGGATTTACCCGTACTTGAACTGGCGTTAAGCACTAACACTAGAGCTTGCTCTCTCGCGGCCTAAGTGTACATTATCCAAAGGAATAGGAATTACCCCTTTCTCTCGTATGCCTTGAATTTCGAAAACTCCGGAGAGTCACCGCGTTTAGCTGAATTCAAAACCTCTTTGAATGAATTTCTTGCCTGGAACATATCATCAAAAAGATCTTGCTCCCCGACAAATTCCCTTACTTTGATTGCATTGGTAAAATTCTTAACAATATCATTTTGGTCAAATAACCTTCTTGAAAATTTGAACAGCTGTAGGCATGTAACGTTGTGTATCTCTTGAAATGCATGACCAATATCAAACATTGAAAATTTTCCACATTTTATGGGAAATTGTGGCCAAATGCCCTTTTTCTTCTCTTTTAAATCTTTTGTTAAACCTCCCTGGCCACAGGTCTGATAAGTAATTTCCCGAGCTACAAGTCTATCTGGAACATATAAGGGTAAAACATGGGGAGAAGCATAACTTCCAAAAACCCTAATATAGGTGAACAATTCTTCTCCAAACCATCTTGCGACGGGGAGAATATCAACTTCTGTTTCTGAGGATAACCTCGGGGCATCCTTATTATACAATGTTCTGTACAATGGCAGCATTATTCCATGACATATTTTGTAAAAATGGGGGACAAACTTAGACTCCCATAGTTCTTTATGGTACATATGAATGGGCAAAGGATCGTGGATAGTCCATTTCCAGCCCATCACAGGGAATTTAGAGACATAGCAGATGGCGTCCATGACATAAGCAGATAAATAAAAAGGCGGATAAACCCGCTGGGAAACATTTCATTTAGACCGGTAATGAAAAATAGCAGTGGTGAGATTATCAGATAGGATTTTGGCCCAATCTACAATTGTAGAATTAACAACCGCATTCAACAAAGGAATCCATTCGGGTAAGATCATATTTATGTCAGGCTTTCCAAAAAGCCTGCATAACATGGCAGCAGTAAAACAATAATGAGAGATAAGTGAACATGTGTTGTACATACCTTGTTTGTTCTTCTTCAATGGTTCACTTCTTTTGGTCCACTCCTTTGTTCATTCTGCCAAATTTGAGTGTTCTTTGGCAAACTCTTCCATAAATTGCTTGTTGAAAGTTGCCTGAGGTTCTGGCAGCTTATACATTAATCTCAGATCTTCTATGGTGAATGACCTAATTAGCTCTTCAGATGGAGTTCTGAATTGTCTGTCTGAAATATCTGTGCTATCCAGCACCCATCTCACCATGTCTGTATATGGGAGAATCCTTGGCCTTGCTGCTATTCTATGTAGAAATGAGCAAGCTGAGTCTCTAAGGGTTGCTTCAGACGTATCCTTTGAACCTGCTGTAGCTGCAACTTTTATCACCACGTGGTTTTCATCTTCTAACAGTTTATACATTCCCTCCCAAGTGGATATACCGGCATCCTTGTTACAGGCAGTGTCTGCTTATAGCGAAGCCATTTCTTTGTTCTCGGAACTTGAGCTCTTCTCCTTCTTACCCATAGTGTTTAGCGGAAGCTTTGTATAGTGGTCTACTCCTTCGTTCCTGCGTTTTACGAATAAATGAGAGTAATGATATAAGAAAGGTGATGAGACTGTTTTGAATGTGAAAGCGGATAAAATATAATATTTAAATTGTGAAACGACTTTCAATCTAAACACAATCTCTTTTCACATTAATAATCAATCCAATCATTTAATATAATCATTAAAGCGCATAACGGATTTGACATATGGGAAGATTGCCTTGGGATAGCGTGCCTACATGAATCTGCGACATTACGATCTGCGATTTGCTACGCAATATCGTAATATCGCAATGTCGCAATATCGCAAAATGAAGTCATCGTAGTCATAAAAATAGCGCAAAAGTGGAAATTGCGCAATAGCGCAAAAGCGCATATCGCAAACGCGCAATAGCACAAAATCACAAAAAGCGCAGAATCGCAAAAGCGCAGAATCGCAAAAGCGCAGAATTGATAAGAGCGCAGAATCACAAAAGCGCAGAATTGATAAGAACGCAAAAGATATTTATTAATCATTTCTGTTTTCTGCGCCATGCAATCTGCGATCAATGCGTTTTATATATACTATTTTGTTATGGATGTGCTATCTTGTTTCAAGAGCAATTTTATTATAATCTATCATAAACTTAAGTGTTTCTAAATATTGTTTCTAAGGGATTTCTATAACTTTATGATAGAAAATTTTATTTGAAAGGCAAACAAATCCTACTTGATTATTTTTTGGATTTTTAACTAAGGGTCCCCATTTATTTAGTATTATTACTAATAATAAATAAAAAGGGGGGTTGTTGCTGGTCACAACAATTGGCGATTCACTGAAAGAAACAGTTATCTCTAAAAAAATAAAATGAACATTCTATCTTTAGTAAGTAAAGGTTTTTAAAGATAATGAAAACTACCTTAGGATAATTCAAATAAAATGCTGCTATGAAAAAGAAAAATAAAAATCATTTCATAATTTCTGTCTAATTCCTTAAGAAATAAAAACATTTTGGGTTATATCAAGCTTTGATTGGTGTTAATAATGAAGTAAATGGATCTCTCCAAGTTTTGGTTTTATAATATACTCTATTTCCATAGGTATTGCCTCTGCTGCCAGCAAACGTTCATAATCTCGACATGGTTACCTTTAAACCATTAACCATTCATTGTCCCATCCAATTAAAATTATGAATTTTTAAAAGATAAATTCATAAGACTTATTATCTTATGTTTTTGTCTTTTATTTATTTTTATTCTTAAGAGCCATTGTTCTGGTTTGGCAGCCAATTAATAACAATGCCATTCACTAGTTATAATTAAACTGAACAAGCTGGCTCGTGATGAGACCCATTGTCTTATATTTATAAGCCATTACCCTGTTTTGGTATGCAGTATTGGTAATGTCAGTTTCATTACTTCTTATGAACATGGTAAGTCGACTCATAATGAGACCTCTTATCTCTTAAATTTTCATATAATTTCTTAGAATTACATTCTAAAAAATCACAACTTAAATGGATGGGGTGAAATAGTTTTATCCTTAAGAATCAATGGATGACAATTTTTAGAGTTTTTTTAATTCCAAAACTTTGAAAAAAATCTATACTTTGATAGATAACCTTTCTCTGCTTAATAAACTTTATAATGCTTTACATTTTCTTCAAGTTTTCAAAAGATCATGTAAATGATTGAAATAATCTTTTCAAAGTTTAAAATTTTATTTTAAACTATTCAAAAACTGTGATCATTACTTTAAAAAATTTATTTACACAAAACAAATATTTATAATATTTTTCCGAAGAAATTTTCTCAAATAGTAAACAGTCAATCAAAGACTCATAAACAACCTTTATTTGTAAAAACGAAAATAATCAAAAACTTTTGCAGAAAGAAATATGTACAGTTTAAGAAGGGGTTACCTCCTTATGAAAAGAATTTCTTCAAAATAAGCCCATTTACAGGAAGAGACTCTCTCTTACCTGTTAAATCTTGGAGAATGAATGTATTTGAGCTTATCTTCTCAACAATCTGAAATGGTCCAAGCCACATTTTCTGAAATTTGGTATGTTTACCTTTTTCTTCGTGTGCTTTATCCCATTTCAAAACGAGATCACCAATTGACAAATTTTTTGAGCCGGTAGAATTTGCATCAAAAGAAGATTTTACAAGTTGTTGATGTTTTTCATGAGTAATTTTTTCTTTATTCCTATCTTCTTCTAGTTTAAGGATTTGATCATATCTCAATTGAATGGATGATGAAGGATTTTCTTCAATAAATTGCACTAGGGCTAATGATGGAAGAGTTAAATTTGATGGTATCACAGCTTCTTTTCCATAAACAAGATTGAAAGGTGAAGTCCCTATTCAAGCTTTTTCAGTGATACGATCAGCCCATAACGCAAAGATTAAAGATTTGTGCCAATTCTTTTGATTTTGATCAACAGTCCTTTTAATGATTTTGACAAGGTTTTTATTATTGGATTCAGCCAAACCATTACCTTGTGGATAATAATTTGCTGAACATTTTAATTTAAAACCTCTTTTGACTGAAAATTCAATTAAACTATTTCCAGAGAAGTAAGATGCATTATCAAAGACAAGAGCTTGAGGTACACCAAACCTGGTTATGATGAATTGATCTATGAAATCAATAATTGCATCAGAATTGGCTACCTTCAATGGGATTGCCTCTACCCATTTTTTAAAGTAATCAGTTGCAGTAAGGATGTACTTGTGCTGTTTGGAAGAATGAGGTACTATCTCACCAATAATGTCAAGCCCCCATTGTTCAAATGGTTGCTCAATAGTTACTGGTTGTAAAGGAAAGGCTGGTTTCCTTTGTCTTCCACTTGTAGCTTGACAAATTTGGCACTTCCTAACGTAATCATGCGTATCTTTAAAGAGGGTAGGTCAGTAATAACCAGCGCGAATTATTTTGTGAGCTGTGGTATCGCCTCCAAAATGACCTCCTGCTGGTCCATTATGCAATTCCTGCAAAACCTTTTCAGTTTCAGTCTTTTCCAAACATCTTAATAAAATTGAATCATAATTTTTTCTAAATAACACATTATCAATGATCTGGTATTTAATAGCCTTTAACCTTAAAGCATGTTTACTCTTATAGCTAAGATTAGAAGGAGCATACCCATTTTTCAAGTAATAGATAAGATCAGCATACTGAGATTCAGAATTTATGACATTTATCTGACTTACTTGAATATCTTGATTTGAATCTTGATTTTCTGTATGTTATGAGCCTCGCCAATAATTCGCAAAAATCTTGTCCTCTAACAATTTTATCGTTTAATATCAATAACATATTCTTGCAAGGTCATACTCAGCTTAGCTCTTTTCTCCTACTTTTTGAATTAATAATTGTCTCACCGCAGAATGGGACAATGATTTTTGTATGTGTTTAAGAGAAAAGGTCTGAAATGTTTGATTGATTTAAACACAGCAAAGGCTTGTTTTTCAACATCGGAATAATTAAGCTCAGCTCCTTGTAGATTTGAGCTAAAGAAAGAAATAGGTGCTTCGATTTCTTGATCATTGAGTTGTGTTAAAACGGCTGCATAGGATGTTTTAGTGGCCAGAGTATACAAAATAAAATCTTTAGAAAAATCTGGGGTATTCAATGCTGGTGCATTAATGATTGCTCGTTTGATTGAATCAAAAGCTTCTTTTTCTTTATGCATCCATTTGAATATTGAATTCTTATTGATCATATTTTGCATAGGTAAAACAATTAAAGAAAAATCAAGAATAAATCTTTTAACAAAATTTATCTGTCCAAGAAAAGATTGCATGGATTTTTTGTTATGTGGTAAAGAAATATCATAAATTTCTTTTAATCTATCTGGATCAATATATATACCATATTTTGACACAACAAATCCTAAGAGTTTTCCTTCATCTAAAGAAAAGAAAGATTTCTTGGGATTTAAGGAGATACCAAACTTTCTACATCTTTCAAATATTTGTTTTAAATCATGTAGATGATTGGCTCTCTTTTTTTAAAATATCACATATCATCAAGATAAACAGTAACTGATTTATTGATCAGACCTTTAAATGCTATGTCCATGGCTCTTTGGAAAGTTGCTCCTGCATTTATTAGACCAAAAGGCATTTTCTGATAAGCATAAGTTCCCCATTTTGTTCTGAAAGTTGTTTTCAATCCGTCATCTGGATGAACTAAAACTTGATTATAGCCTGAAAATCCATCAAGAAAGGACATAAGTTCAGAACCAGCTACCTTTTGAAGTATCTGTTCCATGGGTTGGCAATGGGAAATTGTCTTTTAAACATGCGTTGTTTAAATTTCTGAAATCAATACAGATTCTTATATCACCATTCTTCTTCCTTACAGGTACCATATTGGAAACCCAATTAGAGTGCTTGACCGGAAAAATAATCTTGGCTTTCAAAAGTTTATTGACTTCTGATTTAATTTGACTTTCAAGATTTGGATGGATCTTTCTCAACTTTTGTTGAACAGGTTTAATGTCAGGAAGCATTGGAATTGTGTGTTGAATAACCGACGTATCATACATTTTTAGATCATCATAATTCCAAGAAAAGACATTTTTATACTTGTTCAGCAGTTTAATGAATGCATTCCTTTCCTCTGGTGTTAAATTGAGTCCTAAGTTAACGTTTTGAGGTTTAGAATTAGAACCAAGATTTACTAATTCAAACTTCAAAGTGGAACTTTGGAGTTTCATATTAACAACTTTCTTGAATTTGTCTCTAATGTCATATAAATCCTCTAATTTAACAACAGATTTTGGAATGGGGTTTTCATTACCTTTTGAAGCAATTTGTAAATCATGACCTTCTTCGTCAATAATTTTCTCATCATATGATTTCTCTGAAGTCATGAAATTTAGAATATCTTGATCATGATAGAATACTCTCCAATTTGTAACATTATCCGGGACAGATGGACGAAAAAAGTTTCTACTAAACCTATCGACCGAAAAATACAACAGTAAGAGTTTAGATGCACATTAGCTAACAAGTCACTGATGTATTCTGATTCCTAGAATAGGAGAAATATTGGTCACAAAATGAGTGGTGAGGCTCCAGTACTAGGGTTTGATAGTGTTTAAGATGTCCTGAAAGGCAATGAATAGTATTCCTAACTTGTTTAATAACAATTTCGAAATCACCAAAAACTTTCAAGTATTTAACATCTAACCCTATAGCTTTATAAAGTCCTTGAACCAAGGCTTCATATTCTGCGGTATTGTTAGTACACTCAAATTCTAATCTACATGACAGAATGGTTTTCTCCCCATTTGGATCAATTAGGATGCATCCAGCTCCAGCTCCATCACTAGACTTCGATCCATCAAAATATAATGACCAAAATAAGGACTTATCTATAATTACATCCAAAATATTTACAATTCTAGAAGTATGAGACTGTGAAAATTTTTCTATCTGAAAAACAAAAGTATTTACAGAAAACAGTGATTGAGGAGCTTTGAAATTTCCAAGGAATGATTCAGCAGAATAACCTCCAAGAATGTTGTTGTTGAATGATACAGGTTCATTAGGTTGTTCAAAATCAGTGACAGTGTGCATCATATGTTTTTCTCGTTCAATTTTGATTTGATTTTGTTTCCCTTTGTAGGGAAGCCACATGTGTGAATAATCGGTTGAGATATAACTGTTAAGCTTAGCAGACCAGTCCCTGCTCAAGATTAATCCATAGAATTCAAGAATATCAGCAATTAGAATATCAATTCTTTGGACAATCCTAGGATCTGAGGCTAATCTGATAGTAACTGAATTGATTTCTCCTACCACTTGGACTTTAGAGCGATCCAACTGAACGATATGAACTGCTGATTTCTGTGGTTCAATATTCAATTTAGCACAGACAGAAGTAGGCATTATATTGGAGGAATCTCTAGAGTCAATCAAACAATTGTGTGGATTTTTATTGTACATCTCATAAGTCAAAAGAAAATGAGGAGTTTGAGAATTTGAATTTTCCCCAATGAGCACAGTATCAGTAGCATCTACCTCATCTGGTGGCTTACCAGTTCCTCTCGCTTCTTTTGCAACTACACCACTTGGTAAAGGAGAAATTGGTATAGCATTTAATTATTTCAATAGCAACTTTTGCTGGTGTTTTAGTTTGCCGAGTTCATGTAAGGAAATGTTGGCTTTGATTTTTTTCATGTCTTCGACAATGTTGTATTCCATAGGATCTAACACTACTAAAGTTTTCGTTGTTGATGTGAGAGGATTAGAAGAAGATGGTTGATTTTGAGTAGGTGATGGAGAAGTTTTCTTTATAGTGGGTTTGTCTTTGGTACTTGGAGTTGTAATTTTATTTTTAGGAACTGTTTGCACTGGTTCTGCTGTAGATTTACTCCTAGTACTTACAGGCATAGCTTCTTCACTATCAGACTTAGGGAGAATAAAATCCCACATTCCATTCAATTCAGCTATTTCTTCATTCTCATCTTCTTGATCTGATATTATAGATGTATCTTCTTCTTCTTCCTCTTCTTCTGATTCTGCATTTGAGATTGCATTAGGAGGTTTAGATTCAACTTGGTTTTTTCTGAAATTTCGAAATGGTTTCTTGGTAGAAGTTTCAGCCACTTGTTTTTTAATTTCAACCATTTCATTTGACATGGTTTTAAGAACTTTCTCTAAACCTTCCATGTCATATGGATCTTTGGTATTTTTCCTTAAATCATCTCTCGAAGCCGAATTCTTCTTTTGATTTCCTTTTCCAATAGCATTTTTCTTTTCCAGAGAAGTGATACGTTTTTCCACTGCAATAGCTTCTTTCATATTCTCAGCTAATGTAGGCTTTGCAGCTCTGTCCACGAAAATTGCTATGTTTGAGGGTAAGGCAGTTATATACCATTCAATTTTGACTTTTTCACTGGGTTGGGAATCTGTATGAATTTTGTTCAAGAGTTTGTTGAATCTAGCATTGAATTCTTTTATAGGTTCCTTGGGTTCTATCTTCAAATTTGAAAGATCATTGAGTAAAGTTGCAATTGATCGGTCATCTCCAAATTTGGTCAAAAAATGATCTGCAAAAATGTCCCAACTCGTTATGGATCCTAATGGTAACGAAAAATACCATGATCCTGCTACTCCCTGAAGAGTATATGGGAATAATCTAACTACAACATCTTCGCGTATGACTCCATTCAAATTAATAGCCAGCATAAAGTTATTGATATGTTCTTCAGCCTGAATGTTAAGATCTGGGCTAAATTTTGGAAGCCATTTTCCAGGATTTTCTGGTAAATCATGTAAAGGTGCAGCCATGTTGACTTCTCCTGGAGTATACCATGGTCTCTGTGCCATTATTGGGATGACTATTGGAGGAATAGTAGAAACTGGTGGTATTTGAATTGAAGTGGTTGGAATGGATGATGTTGAGATTGACGAGGATTGAGTAGAAGATGTTTGTGGAGATGATGATTGAAGAGATGATGATGAAACAACTACACTTTGTTGAGTTGTGCTTTTGGAAACAGGTGATTGAATATGAGATGATGAACTTGTATCACTTTCTGTCTCCGATTGAATTCTTTTTGTTTTGCCCTTACTAGGTAAAGGAAATTCTTTCGGAGGAATACCAAGTTTTTCACTTTGCAACCTAGTAAGAGGTTTCGAAGGAATAAATTTTGAACTTACACTACCTTCAGATATTTCAGACTCTTCAAAAGATAATGAGAATCCTTTCAATTTATGGATTAAGTCTTGAACTTCAGGAGACTCAGGAGATTGCTTGTCTGAATGTTTTGAGATTTTGGTAGTGGGTGTTTGAATATTTTCTGCAATTTCTTCTTCTTGGATTCTCGAATTTCGAAGAAATCAAGAAGTTAATGAGGGTGTTTTGCTCTCGTAATGGCTTGTGGATATGATTTACTTTCCATTCATAGCTCATGCCCTCCTTTGGGCGCTTTAAAATGTTAGTTTAGAAAATCTCTCGTCTAAACATAGGGGAAACCACCGCCTTCGGGACCTTAAGATGCCTTCTTTCCGTTTTGTGTAGGGTCTGACTGACCTAAAGGACCAAGCCTTGTAACTAAATGATTGATTGGATGGGTGGAAATGGGACTAAAATAACTGAAATAAAACTATCTAATTTAAGTTAAATACTGATAAAGAAACTCTAATACTAACCCGGGGAGCTATATGTGAATACAACTTAAGATTGTTTCAATTCAACAATAACCATGAAAATGTATTATTAATTAAATTGAAATATGCAGAAACAAATAAAGATTACTCTGTTTAAGAAATTAAATAGAGTTATATAAACATATTGCATTCATTATTATATATCATTTACATGTAACTATGAAAAATAACGTTTCAATTATACTCATAAATGATATATAAAAGAATGCATTGTGACAACCAATATACATATAAATGATAGAAATTTTAAACGAATATCACAAGACAAAAGAGATCAATAGTGAACAGATAGAAATACCTTGTTCATCTTGAAGAGCTCAAAAATCGACACGAACGCAACTATAATGCAAAACCAAATTCCAAGGTACAGAAATGCAACACTTCAAAGATAATTCCGCATGAAAATCACCAGATGTGATCCTTTTCAAAAATATATAAGATAATGGAGTACAAAAATGCAATCTCCAAGTCCAAAAATATTAAGATCCAGGACCCCTCTCTAAATGCATGAGAGGGGTTTAAATACTACTTAACTAACTCTAAAAATAGTTTATTACAAAAAATGAGGATTCGGTTCAATGACCGTCCTTTTCCTAGGCTAAAATACAGTGAAATTAAAACTAAATCTATTCATATTAACTCGATCTTTCACTTTCTACCCAGCATAGTTTGAGAAGATGCGGTTAATCGACTTCGGTAATCCAACTCATCCTGGCACATGCAGAGTCGGCAAGCGTAGGAGCAATCTTCTCTCGTAGCATTGATGATACAATTGAGCGCACTGTGCTGACTGTGTGGCTTCACTAAGTACATACAGTATGAGTCCCAATTCAATCTTGTCAGCCCTTGGATGGATTTTTCTCTTTCTTCTGCCTTTTGCCTCCATTCTGTTTGCAGTTGATTTTCCTGTGGGAGATATCCTGAAACAATTTCAGAAATCAAGTTAGCTTTGTGTAAATTGTCATTTACACAATCAGTGAGAGTGTTTGCCGCTGTAGATGCCTCCTCTACTGCCCTTTCTGCACTTCTGATTTGTGCATCCCAATTACTGAACAATATTTCTTTGTGGTTTTCATTAATGATGGGTGCACCAGCTTTTTTGCCTTCTTCTGTCTTTTGCCATGCTAGATAATCATTGATCTTTTCATTAATCAAATCATAATCATTTCGTAAATATATGACATGATTTGTGATTTTATCGCTTTCTTGGCACAAAGAATTCCATTGCAATATTTTTTGGCAGAAAACTTCCTCTTGTTGCAGTAGTTGATTGTTCAAAGAGATGGTTTCAGAAATGAATTCTGGAAGCTTAGGATCATCCTTATGTTGTTCTTGGATTTCTTGAAGTTGTTGTTGTAACTCTTCAAGTTTTAATTGTGCTTCCTTATTGGCCTGTACCTGTTGCAATTGTTGTCGCGGAGCCTTTATCTGTTCTTCTTTTTCATCCAACAAAAGTTGTATCTCAACTGCTTTATCAATTGTTTCAGAACCATAAGCTCCTATTATTTGAGATAACTTAGTGAGATTATGAGTAGGCTCTGTGGCAGGATCTTTCCACAAAACATCTACTTGTTCCTATGCCAAGAGCAATTTCACTTTTCTATTTTTCCTTTCCTTTGGCTCCTTTACCACTTCTGTATTTGGGCTGTTAAATAGCCCCAGGAGAAACTTCTGCGGATATGCAAATTTCAGGAGGTGATTATATGTGCCTGTTATTTCTACTACTGTGTCATGGTCTGTATGTCACAAAATTTTGTTGACTGATTAAATCGTACATTCTTCCCTTCTACATTAATCAATTGATTAAAGGTTTCCCATTCTTTATCTAACTCAATGGTGACTCGGTTGCTGCTATACATTGGGTGGAGGAGGATTTGTTTGTTGAGTAAGCTCTTTAGATTGTGTACACCTTTAATGGATTCTTCATTTTATCTTCCTTTTATTTAGACTTATTGAGTAAATTTGCACTTCCACAGATTTTATCAGATTTACTCACTTGAACTGCCGTTAAGACTAACACTAGGAGTTTTCTCCCTTGCAGGCTCTAAGCGTAGATTATCCAAAGGAATAGGAATTAGTCTCCTTTCTCTGTACAGCTTGAATTCCTGGAATTCCTTTGGAGATAGCTGAGCTTGAGCTGAATTCAAAACTTCTTTGAATGAATTTCTTGCTTGGAACATATCATCAAAAAGATCCTGCTCCCCGTAAAATTCCCTTACTTTGATTGCATTGGTAAAATTCTTAACAATATCATTTGGGTCAAATAACCTTCTTGAGAATTTGAACAGCCGTAGGCATGTAACGTTGCCTATCTCTTGAAATGCATGACCAATATCAAACAGTGAAAATGTTCCACATTTTATGGGAAATTGTGGCCAAATGCCCTTTTTCTTGTCTTTTAAATCTTTTGTTATACCTCCCTGGCCACAGTCATAAGCAATTTCCGAGCTACAAGTCTATCCGGAACATATAAGGGTGCATGTGAGAATCATAACTTCAAAAACTTTAATATAGGTGTTAATTTTCTCCAAACCACTTTGCCAATGTGAGAATATCTAACTGTTTCTGAGGATAACCTCGGGGCATCCTTATTATACAATGTTCTATACAATGGCAGCATTATTCCATGACAAATTTGATAAAAATGGGGGACAAAATCAGACTCCCATAGTTCTTTATGGTACACATGAATGGGCAAAGAATCGTGGATAGTCCATTTCCAGCCCATCACAGGGAATTTAGAGACATAGAAGATGGCGTCCATGACATAAGCAGATAAATAAAAAGGCGGATAAACCCGATGGGAAACATTTCGTTTAGACCGATAATGAAAAATAGCAATGGTGAGATTATCAGATAGGATTTTGGCCCAATCTACAATTGTAGAATTAACAGTCGCATTCAACAAAGGAAGCCATTCGGGTAATATCATATTTATGTCAGGCTTTCCAAAAAGCCTGTATAACATGGCAGCAGTAAAACAATAAGGAGAGGTAAGTGAACCCATGCTGTACATACCTTGTTTGTTCTTCTTCAATGGTTCACTTCTTTTGGTCCACTCCTTTGTGCATTCTGCCACCTGAGTGGTCTGCAAACTCTTCCACCGTTTGTTGGAAGTTGCTCGAGGTTCTGGGTACTATACATTAATCTCCGTATCTTCTATGGTAGCCGACCCAATTAGCTCTATCCAAGAGTTCTGAATTGTCTGTCTGAAATATCTGTGCTATCTAGCACCCATCTCACCATGTCTGTATATGGGAGAATCCTTGGCCTTGCTGCTATTCTATGTAGAAATGAGCAAGCCAAGTCTCTAAGGGTTGCTTCAGACGTATCCTTTGAACCTGCTATAGGTGCAACTTTTATCACCACAGGGTTTTCATCTTCTAACAGTTTATACATTCCCACTCAAGTGGATATATCGACGTCCTTGTTACAGGCGGTGTCTGCGTATAGCGAAGCCATTTCTTTGTTCTCGGAACTTGAGCTCTTCTCCTTCTTACCCATAGTGTTTAGCGGAAGCTTTGTATAGTGGTTTGCTCCTTCGTGCCTACGTTTTACGAATAAATGAGAGTAATGATATAAGAAAGGTGATGAGACTATTTTGAATGTGAAAGAGGATAAAATATAATATTTAAATTGTGAAACGACTTTCAATCTAAACACAATCTCTTTTCACATTAATAATCAATCCAATCATTTAATATAATCATTAAAGCGCATAACGGATTTGACATATGGGAAGATTGCCTTGGGATAGCGTGCCTATATGAATCTGCGACATTGCGATCTGCGATTTGCTGCGCAATATCGCAATATTGCAATGTTGCAATATCGCAAAATGAAGTCATTGCAGTCATAAAAATAGTGCAAAAGTGGAAATTGTGCAATAGCGCAAAAGCGCATATCACAAACGCGCAATAGCGCAAAATCACAAAAGCCGCAGAATCGCTAAAGCGCAGAATCGCAAAAGCGCAGAATTGATAAGAGCGCAGAATCGCAAAAGCACAGAATTGATAAGAGCACAAAAGATATTTATTAATCATTTCTGTTTTCTGCGCTATGCGATCTGCGATCAATGCGTTTATATATACTATTTTGTTATGGATGCGCTATCTTGTTTCAAGAGCAATTTTATTATAATCTATCATAAACTTAAGTGTTTCTAAATATTCTTTCTAAGGGATTTCTATAAGTTTATGATAGAAAATTTTATTTGAAAGGCAAAAAAATAAAAATCCTAATTGATTTTTTTTTTTTTTTTAACTAAGGGTCCCCATTTATTTAGTATTATTACTAATAATAAATAAAAAGGGGGGTTGTTGCTGGTCACAACAATTGGCGATTCACTGAAAGAAACAATTATCTCTGAAAAAATAAAATGAACATTCTATCTTTAGTAAGTAAAGGTTTTTAAAGATAATGAAAACTATCTTAGGATAATTCAAATAAAATGCTGCTATGAAAAAGAAAAATAAAAATCATTTCATAATTTCTGTCTAATTCCTTAAGAAATAAAAACATTTTGGGTTATATCAAGCTTTGATTGGTGTTAATAATGAAGTAAATGGATCTCTCCAAGTTTTGGTTTTATAATATACTCTATTTCCATAGGTATTGCCTCTACTGCCAGCAAACGTTCATAGTCTCGACAGGGTTACCTTTAAACCATTAACCATTCATTGTCCCATCCAATTAAAATTATGACTTTTTTAAAAGATAAATTCATAAGACCTATTATCTCATGTTTTTGTCTTTTATTTATTTTTATTCTTAAGAGCCAGTGTTCTGGTTTGGCAGCCAGTTAATAACAATGCCATTCACTAGTTATAATTAAACTGAACAAGTTGGCTCATGATGAGACCCCTTGTCTTATATTTATAAGCCATTACCATGTTTTGGTATGCAGTATTGGTAATGTCAGTTTTATTACTCCTTATGAACATGGTAAGCCGGCTCATAATGAGACCTCTTATCTCTTAAAATTTTCGTATAATTTCTTAGAATTACATTCTAAAAAATCACAACTTAAATGGATGGGGTGCAATAGTTTTATCCTTAAGAATCAATGGATGACAAATTTTTAGAGTTTTTTGAATTCCAAAACTTTGAAAAAAAATCTATACTTTGATAGATAACCTTTCTCTGCTTAATAAACTTTATAATGCTTTACATTTTCTTCAAGTTTTCAAAACATCATGTAAATGATTGAAATAATCTTTTAAAATTTTACCATCTTATTTTAAACTATTCAAAAACTGTGATCATTACTTTAAAAAATTTTATTTACACAAAATAAATATTTATAATATTTTTCCGAAGAAATTTTCTCAAATAGTAAATAGTCAATCAAAGACTCATAAACAACATTTATTTGTAAAAACGAAAATAATCAAAACTTTTGCAGAAAGAAATATGTACAGTTTAAGAAGGGGTTACCTTCTTATGAAAATAATTTCTTCAAAATAATCCCATTTATAGGAAGAGACTCTCTCTTATCTGTTAAATCTTAGAGAATGAATGTATTTGAGCTTATCTTCTCAACGATCTGAAATGGTCCAAGCCACATTTTCTGAAATTTGGTATGTTTACCTTTTTCTTCGTGTGCTTTATCCCATTTCAAAACGAGATCACCAATTGACAAATTTTTTGATCCGGTAGAACTTGCATCAAAAGAAGATTTTACAAGCTGTTGATGTTTTTCATGAGTAATTTTTTCTTTATCCCTATCTTCTTCTAGTTTAAGGATTTGATCATATCTCAATTGAATGGATGATGAAGGATTTTCTTCAATAAACTGCACTAGGGCTAATGATGGAAGAGTTAAATTTGATGGTATCACAACTTCTTTTCCATAAACAAGATTGAAAGGTGAAGTCCCTATTGAAGCTTTTTCAGTGATACGATCAGCCCATAACGCAAATATTAAAGATTTGTGCCAATTCTTTGGATTTTGATCAACAGTCCTTTTAATGATTTTGATAAGGTTTTTATTAGTGGATTCAGCCAAACCATTACCTTGTGGATAATAATTTGCTGAATATTTTAATTTAAAGCCTCTTTTGACTGCAAATTCAATTAAACTATTTCCAGAGAAGTAAGATGCATTATCAAAGACAAGAGCTTGAGGTACACCAAACCTAGTTATGATGAATTGATCTATGAAATCAATAATTGCATCAGAATTGGCTACCTTCAATGGGATTGCCTCTACCCATTTTGTAAAGTAATCATTTGCAGTAAGGATGTACTTGTGCTGTTTGGAAGAATGAGGTACAATCTCACCAATAATGTCAAGCCCCCATTGTTCAAATGGTTGCTCAATAGTTACTGGTTGGAAAGGAAAAGCTGGTTTCCTTTGTCTTCCACTTGCAGTTTGAAAATTTTGGCACTTCCTTACGTAATCATGCGTATCTTTAAAAAGGGTAGGCCAGTAATAACCAGCACGAATTATTTTTTGAGCCGTGGTATCACCTCCAAAATGACCCCCTGCTGGTCCATCATGCAATTCCTGCAAAATCTTTTCAGCTTCAGTCTTTTCCAAACATCTTAATAAAATTGAATCATAATTTTTTCTAAATAACACATTATCAATGATCTGGTATTTAATAGCCTTTAACCTTAAAGCGCGTTTACTCTTATAGCTGAGATTAGAAGGAGCATACCCATTTTTCAAGTAATAGATAAGATCAACATACTGAGATCTGGAATCTGTAACATTTATCTGACTTACTTGAATATCTTGATTTGACTCTTGATTTTCCGGTATGTTATGAGCTCCTGCCAATAATCTGCAAAAACCTTGTCCTCTAACAATCTTAGCTGGTTTAATATCAATATCATATTCTTGCAAGGCTGTTACCCAGTTAGCTCTCTTTTCTCCTACTTCTTTTTGAATTAATAATTGCCTCACTGCAGAGAATGGGACAATGATTTTTGTATGTGTTTTTAAGAGAAAAGGTCTAAAATGTTTGATTGATTTAAACACATCAAAGGCTTGTTTTTCAACATCGGAATAATTAAGATCAGCTCCTTGCAGATTCGAGCTTAAGAAAGAAATAGGTGCTTCGATTTCTTGATCATTGAGTTGTGTTAAAACGACTGCATAGGATGTTTCAGTGGCCAGAGTATACAAAGTAAAATCTTTAGAAAAATCCGGGGTATTCAATGCTGGTGCATTAATGATTGCTTGTTTGATTGAATCAAAAGCTTATTTTTCTTTATGCGTTCATTTGAATATTGAATTCCTCTTGATCATATTTTGCATAGGTAAAACAATTAAAGAAAAATCAAGAATAAATCTTTTAACAAAATTTGTCTGTCCAAGAATGATTGCATGGATTTTTTGTTATGTGGTAAAGAAATATCAGAAATTTCTTTCACTCTATATGGATCAATATATATACCATCTTTTGACACAACAAATCCTAAGAGTTTTCCTTCATCTAAAGCAAAGAAAGATTTCTTGGGATTTAAGGAGATACCAAAATTTCTACATCTTTCAAATATTTGTTTTAAATCATGTAGATGATTGGCTCTCTTTTTTGAAAATACTGTTATGTCATCAAGATAAACAACAACCGATTTATTGATCAGACCTTTGAATGCTATATCCATGGCTCTTTGAAAAGTTGCTCCTGCATTTATTAGACCAAAAGGCATTTTATGATTAGCATAAGTTCCCCATTTTGTTCTGAAAGTTGTTTTCAATCTGTCATCTGGATGAACTAAAACTTGATTATAGCCCGAAAATCCATCGAGAAAAGACATAAGTTCAGAACCAACTACCTTTTGAAGTATCTGTTCCATGGTTGGCAATGGGAACTTGTCTTTTAAACATGCCTTGTTTAAATTTCTGAAATCAATACAGATTCTTATATCACCATTCTTCTTCCTTACAGGTACCATATTGGAAACCCAATTAGAGTGCCTGACTGGAAAAATGATTTTATCTTTCAAAAGTTTATTAAGTTCTGATTTGATTTGACTTTCGAGATTTGGATGGATCTTTCTCAACTTCTGTTGAACAGGTTTAATATCAGGAAGCATTGGAATCGTGTGTTGAATAACCGAAGTATTATACGTTTTTAGATCATCATAATTCCAAGCAAAAATGTTTTTATACTTGTTCAACAGTTTAATGAATGCATTCCTTTCCTCTGGTGTTAAATTGAGTCCTAAGTTAACGTTTTTAGGTTTACAATCAGAACCAAGATTTACTAATTCAAACTTCAAAGTGGAACTTTGGAGTTTCGTATTAACAACTTTCTTGAATACGTCTCTAATGTCATATAAATCCTCTAATTTAACGACAGATTTTGGAATGGGGTTTTCATTACCTTTTGAAGCAATTTGTAAATCATGATTATCTTCGTCAATAATTTGCTCATCATATGATTTCTCTGAAGTCATGAAATTTAGAATATCTTGATCATGATAGAATACTCTCCAATTTGTAACATTATCCGGGACAGATGGACGAAAAATCAATTCTACAGAAAACCTATCAGGACTGCAATCTTCAGCAGGTAAGAGTTTAGATGCAACATTAGCTAACAAGTCAGCTGATGTATTATGATTCCTAGGAATAGGAGAAATATTGAATGCTAAAAAATGAGTGGTGAGGTCTTGTACTAGGGTTTGATAGTGTTTAATATGTCCTGAAAGGCAATGAATAGTATTCCTAACTTGTTTAATAACAATTTCGGAATCACCAAAAACTTTCAAGTATTTAACATCTAACCCTATAGCTTTATAAAGTCCTTGAACCAAGGCTTCATATTCTGCGGTATTGTTAGTACACTCAAATTCTAATCTGCATGATAGCATAGTTTTCTCCCCATTTGGATCAATTAGGATGCATCCGGCTCCAGCTCCATCACTAGACTTCGATCCATCAAAATATAATGACCAAAATAAAGACTTATCTATTGGATTATCTACAATTACATATGAAATATTTACAATTCTAGAAGTATCAGATTGTGAAAAATTTTCTATCTGAGAAACAAAAGTATTTACAGAAAAAGGTGATTGAGGAGCTTTTAAATTTCCAAGGAATGATTCAGCAGAATAACCTCCAAGAATATTTTTGTTGAATGCCACTGGCTCATTAGGTTGTTCAGATTCAGTGACAGTATGTGTCATATGTTTTTCTCGTTCGATCTTGATTTGATTTGGTTTCCCTTTGTAGGGAAGCCACATGTGCGAATAATCAGTCGAGATATAACCGTTAAGTTTAGCAGACCAGTCCCTGCTTAAGATTAATCCATAGAATTCAGGAATATCAGCAATAAGAATATCAATTCTTTGGAAAATCCTAGGATCTGAGGCTAATCTAATTGTGACTGAATTGATTTCTCCTACAACTTGAACTTTAGAGCGATCCAACTGAACGATATGAACTGCTGATTTCTGTGGTTCAATATTTAGTTTAGCACAGACAGAAGTAGGTATTATATTGGAGGAAGCTCCAAAATCAATCAAACAATTGTGTAGATTTTTATTGTACATCTCATAAGTCAAAAGAAAAGGAGGAGTTTGAGAATTTGACTTTTCCCCAATGAGCACAGTATCAGTAGCATCTACCTTATCTGGTGGCTTACCAGTTCCTCTTTCTGCTTTTGCAACTACACCGCTTGGTAAAGGAGCAATTGGTGTAGCATTTAATTCTTTCAATAGCAACTTTTGTTGGTGTTTTAGTTTGCTGAGTTCATGTAAGGAAATGTTGGCTTTGATCTTTTTCATGTCTTCTACAATGTTGTATTCCATAGGATCTGACACTACTAAAGTTTTCGTTGTTGATGTGAGAGGATTAGAAGAAGATGGCTGATTTTGAGTAGGTAATGGAGAAGTTTTCTTTACAGTGGGTTTGTCTTTGGTACTTGGAGTTGTAATTTTCTTTTTCGGAACTGTTTGCACTGGTTCTGCTGTAGATTTACTCCTAGTACTTACAGGCATAGCTTCTTCACTATCAGAACTAGGGAGAATAAAATCCCACATTCCATTTAATTCAGCTATTTCTTCATTTTCATTTTCCTGATCTGATACTATAGATGTATCTTCTTCTTTTTCTTCTTCTTCTGACTCTGCATTAGAGATTATATTATGAGGTTTAGATTCAACTTGATTTCTTCTGAAATTTCGGAATGGTTTCTTGGTAGAAGTTTCAGCCACTTGTTTTTTAATTTCAACCATTTCATTTGACAAGGTTTTAAGAACTTTCTGTAAACCTTCCATGTCATATGGATCTTTGGTCTTTTTCTTTAAATCATCTCTGAAGCTGGCCTTCTTTGATTTCCTTTCTTCAATAGCATTTTTCTTTTCCAGAGAAGTGATACGTTTTTCTACTGCAATAGCTTCTTTCATATTCTCATCCAATGTAGGCTTTGCAGCTCTTTCTACGAAAATTGCTATGTTTGAGGGTAAGGCAGTTATATACCATTCAATTCTAACTTGTTCACTGGGTTGTGAATCTGTATGAATTTTGTTCAAAAGTTTGTTGAATCTAGCATTGAATTCTTTTATAGGTTCCTTGGGTTCTATTTTCAAATTTGAGAGATCATTGAGTAAAGTTGCAATTGATCGATCATCTCCAAATTTGGTCAAAAAATGATCTGCAAAGATGTCCCAACTTGTTATAGATCCTGATGGTAATGAAAAATACCATGATCCTGCTACTCCCTAAAGAGTATATGGGAATAATCTAACTACAACATCTTCATGTATGAATCCATTCAAATTAATAGCCAGCATAAAATTATTGATATGTTCTTCAACTTGAATGTTAAGATCTCGGCTAAACTTTCGAAGCCATTTTCCAGGATTTTCTGGTAAATCATGTAAAGGTGCAGCCATGTTGACTGCTCTTGGAGTAGACCATGGTCTCCGTGCCATTATTGGGATGATTATTGGAGGAATACTAGAAACTGGTGGTATTTGAATTGAATTGGTTGGAATAGATGATGTTGAGATTGATGAGCATTGAGTAGAAGATGTTTGTGGAGATGATGATTGAAGAGATGATGATGAAAAAACTGCACTTTGTTGAGTTGTGTTTTTGGAAACAGGTGATTGAATATGAGATGATGAACTTGTATCACTTTCTGTTTCTGATTGAATTCTTTTTTTTTTCCCTTACTAGGTAAAGGAAATTCTTTTGGAGGAATACCAAGTTTTTCACTTTGCAATCTAGTAAGAGGTTTTGAAAGAATAAATTTTGAGCTTACACTACCTTCAGATATTTCAGACTCTTCTAAAGATAATGAGAATCCTTTCAACTTATGAATTATATCTTGAACTTCAGGAGACTCAGGATGTTGTTTGTCTGAATGTTTTGAGATTTTGGTAGTGGGTGTCTGAATATTTTCTGCAATTTCTTCTCTTGGATTCTGAATTTCAGAAGAAATTGAAGAAGTTAATGAGGGTGTTTTGCTCTCAGAATGGCTTGTGGATAAAGATTTACTTGCCATTCATAGCTCATGCCCTCCTTATAGCGCCAAAAATGTTGAAGCCTAGAAAATCTCTGCTTCAAACATCGAGGAAAACCACCCGGTCGGGACCTTAAGACAGCTCCTTTTCCGTTTGGTGTGGTGGCTCCAACTGGATTTAAAGGACCAGTTTCCTTGTAACTAAATGGATTGGATTGGATGGGTGGAAATGGGACTAAACTAACTGAAATAAAACTATCTAATTTAAGCTAAATACTGATAAAGAAACTCTAATACTAACCCGAGTAGCTATATGTGAATACAACTTAAGATTGTTTCAATTCAACAATAACCATGAAAATGTATTATTAATTAAATTGAAATATGCAGAAACAAATAAAGATAACTCTGTTTAAGAAATTAAACAGAGTTATATAAACATATTGCATTCATCATTGTATACCATTTACATGTAACTATGAAAAATAACGTTTCAATTATACTCAGAAATGATATATAAAAGGAAGCGTTGTTAAAGCAAATATACATATAAATGATAGCAATTTTAAAACGAATATCATAAAACAAAAGAGATCAACAGTAAACAGATAGAAATACCTTGCTCACCTTGATGATTTCAAATGTAATCTGATACTCTATCCAGTAATTATAATGCAAAACCAAATTCCAAGGTACAGAAATGCAACACTTCAAAGATAATTGCGCATGAAAATCACCAGATGTGATCCTTTTCAAAAAATATATAAGACAATGGAGTACAGAAATGCAATCTCCAAGTCCAAAAATATTAAGATCCAGGACCCCTCTCTAAATGCATGAGAGGGGTTTAAATACTACTTAACTAACTCTAAAAAATAGTTTATTACAAAAATTAAGGATTCGGTTCAATGACCGTCATTTTCCTAGGCTAAAATACAGTGAAATTAAAACTAAATCTATCTATCTATTAACTTGATCTTTCAGCTTGCAGGCATCTAGCATAGTTTTGAGAAGATGCGGTTGACCGACTTCAGAATTCAACTGTCCTGAAAAGACAGAGTCGGCAAGCGTAGGAGAAATCTTCTCTGTAGCATTTATGATACAATTGAGCGCACTGTGCTGACTGTGTGGCTTTACCAAGTACATCCAGTATGAGTCCCAATTCAATCTTGTCAGCCCTTGGATGGATTTTTCTCTTTCTTCTGCCTTTTGCCTCCATTCTATATGCAGTTGATTTGCCTGTGGGAGATATCCTGGAACAGTTTCAGAAATCAAGTTAGCTTTGTATAAATTGTCATTTACACAATAAGTGAGAGTGTTTGCCGTTGTAGATGCCTCCTCTGCTGCCCTTGCTGCCCTTCTAATTTGTGCATCCCAATTATTAAACAGTATTTCTTTATGGTTCTCGTTAATGATGGGTGCACCAACTTTTCTGCCTTCTTCTGTCTTTTTCCATGCTAGATAATCATTGATCTTTTCATTAATCAAATCATAATCATTTCATAAATCTACGACATGATTTGTGATTTTATTGCTTTCTTGGCACAAAGAATTCCATTGCAATATTTTTTGGCAGAAAACTTCCTCTTGTTGCAGTAGTTGATTGTTCAAAGAGATGGTTTCTAAAATGAATTCTGGAAGCTTAGGATCATCCTTATGCTGTTCTTGGATTTCTTGAAGTTGTTGTTGTAACTCTTCAAGTTTTAATTTTGCTTCCTTATTGGCCTGTACCTGTTGCAATTGCTGTTGCAAAGCCTTTATCTGTTCTTCTTTTTCATCCAAAAAAAGTTGTATCTCAACTGTTTTATCAATTGTTGCAGAAGCATAAGCTCCTGTTATTTGAGATAACTTAGTGAGATTATGAGTAGGCTCTGTGGCAGGATCTTTCCACAAAACATCTACTTGTTCCGGTTCAGTAGCAATTGCACTTTCTATTTTTCTCTTTTTCCTTTGTCTCTTTACTACTGCTTTGTATTTTGGGCTATCAAATACATCCAGAGGAGGAACGTCCTCTACATTAAGTAAAATTTCAGAGGAGGGTGTGATTGGTATGTGCTCTGTTACTACGGCTGTGCTGCTTGTTCCTGCTTTCAAAACTTTAGTTGTCTGGACAGGGGTCTGTACATTCTGTCCTTCTACATTAATCAATTGATTAAAGGTTTCCCATTCTTTATCTAACTCTATGGTGACTGGCTGTTGCTGTACATTGGGTGGAGGAGGATTTTTTTTGTTGAGTAAGCTCTTTAGATTGTGCAGAATCTTTAATGGATTCTTCCATTTTATCTTCCTTTTATTTAGACTTATTGGAGTGTTCAGAATCTGTGTCATATTTTGATTTGGATTTACCTGTACTTGAACTTCCGTTAAGACTAACACTAGGAGTTTTCTCTCTTGCGGGCTCTAAGCGTAGATTATCCAAAGGAATAGGAATTAGTCTTCTTTCTCTGTACAGCTTGAATTCCTGAAAATCCTCTGGAGATAGCTGCACTTTAGCTGAATTCAAAACCTCTTTGAATGAATTTCATGCTTGGAACATATCATCAAAAAGATCCTGCTCCCCGACAAATTCCCTTACTTTGATTGGATTGGTAAAATTCTTAACAATATCATTTTGGTCAAATAACCTTCTTGAGAATTTGAACAGTTGTAGGCATGTAACGTTGCCTACCTCTTGAAATGCATGACCAATATCCAACAGTGAAAATGTTCCACATTTTATGGGAAATTGTGGCCAAATGCCCTTTTTCTTGTCTTTTAAATCTTTTTTCATACCTCCCTAGCCACAGTTCTGATAAGCAATTTCCCGAGCTACAAGTCTATTTGGAACATATAAGGGTAAAACATGGGGAGAAGCATAACTTCAAAAAACCCTAATATAGGTGAACAATTCGTCTCCAAACCATCTTGCGACGGGGAGAATATCAACTTCTGTTTCTGAGGATAACCTCGAGGCATCCTTATTATACAATGTTCTGTACAATGGCAACATTATTCCATGACATATTTGGTAAAAATGGGGGACAAACTTAGACTCCCATAGTTCTTTATGGTACACATGAATGGGCAAAGGATCGTGGATAGTCCATTTCCAGCCCATCACAGGGAATTTAGAGACATAGCAGATCGCGTCCATCACATAAGCAGATAAATAAAAAGGCGGATAAACCCGCTGGGAAACATTTTGTTTAAAATGGTAATGAAAAATAGCAGTGGTGAGATTATCAGATAGGATTTTGGCCCAATCTACAATTGTAGAATTAACAGTCGCATTCAACAAAGGAAGCCATTTGAGTAAGATCATATTTATGTCAGGCTTTCCAAAAAGCCTGCATAACATGGCAGAAGTAAAACAATAAAGAGAGGTAAGTGAACCCATGTTGTACATACCTTGTTTGTTCTTCTTCAATGGTTCACTTCTTTTGGTCCACTCCTTTGTGCATTCTGCCAAATTTGAGTGTTCTTTGGAAAACTCTTCCATAAATTGCTTGTTGAAAGTTGCCTGAGGTTTTGGCAGCTTATACATTAATCTCAGATCTTCTATGGTGAATGACCCAATTAACTCTTCAGATGGAGTTCTAAATTGTCTGTCTGAAATATCTGTGCTATCCAGCACCCATCTCACCATGTCTGTATATGGGAGAATCCTTGGCCTTGCTGCTATTCTATGTAGAAATGAGCAAGACAAGTCTCTAAGGGTTGCTTCAGACGTATCCTTTGAACCTGCTGTAGCTGCAACTTTTATCACCACAGGGTTTTCATCTTCTAACAGTTTATACATTCCCTCCCAAGTGGATATACTGGCATCCTTGTTACAGGTGGTGTCTGCGTATAGCGAAGCCATTTATTTGTTCTCGGATCTTGAGCTCTTCTCCTTCTTACCCATAGTGTCTAGCAGAAGCTTTGTATAGTGGTCTGCTCCTTCGTGCCTGCGTTTTACGAATAAATGAGAGTAATGATATAAGAAAGGTGATGAGACTGTTTTGAATGTGAAAGCGGATAAAATATAATATTTAAATTGTGAAACGACTTTCAATCTAAACACAATCTCTTTTCACATTAATAATCAATCCAATCATTTAATATAATCACTAAAGCGCATAACGGATTTGACATATGGGAAGATTGCCTTGGGATAGCGCGCCTACATGAATCTGCGACATTGCGATCTGCGATTTGCTGCGCAATATCGCAATATTGCAATGTCGCAATATCGCAAAATGAAGTCATCGCAGTCATAAAAATAGCGCAAAAGTGGAAATTGTGCAATAGCGCAAAAGCGCATATCGCAAACGCGCAATAGCGCAAAATCACAAAAAGCGCAGAATCGCAAAAGTGCAGAATCGCAAAAGCGCAAAATTGATAAGAGCGCAGAATCGCAAAAGCACAGAATTGATAAGAGCGCAAAAGATATTTATTAATCATTTCTATTTTCTGCGCTATGCGATCTCCGATCAATGCGTTTTATATATACTATTTTGTTATGGATGCGCTATCTTGTTTCAAGAGAAATTTTATTATAATCTATCATAAACTTAAGTGTTTCTAAATATTCTTTCTAAGGGATTTCTATAAGTTTATGATAGAAAATTTTATTTGAAAGGCAAACAAATCCTAATTGATTTTTTTTGGATTTTTAACTAAGGGTCCCCATTTATTTAGTATTATTACTAATAATAAATAAAAAGGGGGGTTGTTGCTGGTCACAACAATTGGCGATTCACTGAAAGAAACAGTTATCTCTAAAAAAATAAAATGAACATTCTATCTTTAGTAAGTAAACGTTTTTAAAGATAATGAAAACTACCTTAGGATAATTCAAATAAAATGCTGCTATGAAAAAGAAAAATAAAAATCATTTCATAATTTCTATCTAATTCCTTAAGAAATAAAAACATTTTGGGTTATATCAAGCTTTGATTGGTGTTAATAATGAATTAAATGGATCTCTCCAAGTTTTGGTTTTATAATGTACTCTATTGCCATAGGTATTGTGTCTACTGCCAGCAAACGTTCATAGTCTCGACAGGGTTACCTTTAAACCATTAACCATTCATTGTCCCATCCAATTAAAATTATGACTTTTTTAAAAGATAAATTCATAAGATCTATTATCTCATGTTTTTGTCTTTTATTTATTTTTATTTTTAAGAGTCAGTGTTCTGGTTTGGCAGCCAGTGAATAACAATGCCATTCACTAGTTATAATTAAACTGAACAAGCTGGCTCGTGATGAGACCCCTTGTCATATATTTATAAGCCATTACCCTGTTTTGGTATGCAGTATTGGTAATGTTAGTTTTATTACTCCTTATGAACATGGTAAGTCGGCTCATAATGAGACCTCTTCTCTCTTAAATTTTTTGTATAATTTCTTAGAATTACATTCTAAAAAATCACAACTTAAATGGATGGGGTGAAATAGTTTTATCCTTAAGAATCAATGGATGACAATTTTCAGAGTTTTTTGAATTCCAAAACTTTGAAAAAATCTATACTTTAATAGATAACCTTTCTCTGCTTAATAAACTTTATAATGATTTACATTTTTCTCAAGTTTTCAAAAGATCATGTAAATGATTGAAATAATCTTTTCAAAGTTTAACATCTTATTTTAAACTATTCAAAAACTGTGATCATTACTTTAAAAATTCTTATTTACACAAAATAAATATTTATAATATTTTTCCGAAGAAATTTTCTCAAATAGTAAACAGTCAATCAGAGACTCATAAACAAGCTTTATTTGTAAAAACGAAAATAATCAAAAACTTTTGCAGAAAGAAATATGTACAGTTTAAGAAGGGGTTACCTCCTTATGAAAATAATTTCTTCAAAATAAGCCCATTTACAGGAAGAGACTCTCTCTTACCTGTTAAATCTTGGAGAATGAATGTATTTGAGCTTATCTTCTCAACGATCTGAAATGGTCCAAGCCACATTTTCTGAAATTTGGTATGTTTACCTTTTTCTTTGTGTGCTTTATCCCATTTCAGAACAAGATCACCAATTGACAAAAATTTTGAGCCGGTAGAACTTGCATCAAAAGAAGATTTTACAAGTTGTTGATGTTTTTCATGAGTAATTTTTACTTTATCCCTATCTTCTTCTAGTTTAAGGATTTGATCATATCTCAATTGAATGGATGAAGAAGGATTTTCTTCAATAAATTGCACTAGGGCTAATGATGGAAGAGTTAAATTTGATGGTATCACAGCTTCTTTTCCATAAACCAGATTGAAAGGTGAAGTCCCTATTGAAGCTTTTTCAGTGATACGATCAGCCCATAACGCAAAAATTAAATATTTGTGCCAATTCTTTTGATTTTGATCAACGGTCCTTTTAATGATTTTGATAAGGTTTTTATTAGTGGATTTAGCCAAACCATTACCTTGTGGATAATAATTTGCTGAATATTTTAATTTAAAACCTCTTTTGACTGCAAATTCAATTAAACTATTTCCAGAGAAGTAAGATGCATTATCAAAGACAAGAGCTTGAGGTACACAAAACCTAGTTATGATGAATTGATCTATGAAATCAATAATTGCATCAGAATTGGCTACCTTCAATGGGATTGCCTCTACCCATTTTGTAAAGTAATCAGTTGCAGTAAGGATGTACTTGTGCTGTTTGGAAGAATGAGGTACAATCTCACCAATAATGTCAAGCCCCCATTGTTCAAATGGTTGCTCAATAGTTACTGGTTGCAAAGGAAAAACTGGTTTCCTTTGTCTTCCACTTGCAGTTTGACAAATTTGGCACTTCCTTACGTAATCATGTGTATCTTTAAAAAGGGTAGGCCAGTAATAACCAGCACGAATTATTTTGTGAGCCGTGGTATCACCTCCAAAATGACCTCCTGCTGGTCCATCATGCAATTCCTGCAAAACCTTTTCAGCTTCAGTCTTTTCCAAACATCTTAATAAAATTGAATCATAATTTTTTCTAAATAACACATTATCAATGATATGGTATTTAATAGCCTTTAACCTTAAAGCGCGTTTACTCTTATAGCTGAGATTAGAAGGAGCATACCCATTTTTCAAGTAATAGATAAGATCAACATACTGAGATACAAAATTTGTAACATTTATCCGACTTACTTGAATATCTTGATTTGATTCTTGATTTTCTAGTATGTTATGAGCTCCTGCCAATAATTTGCAAAACCCTTGTCCTCTAACAATCTTAGCTGGTTTAATATCAATATCATATTCTTGCAAGGTTGTTACCCAGTTAGCTCTCTTTTCTCCTACTTCTTTTTGAATTAATAATTGCCTCACTGCAGAGAATGGGACAATGATTTTTGTATGCGTTTTCAAGAGAAAAGGTCTGAAATGTTTGATTGATTTAAACACAACAAAGGCTTGTTTTTCAACATCGGAATAATTAAGCTCAGCTCCTTGCAGATTCGAGCTAAAGAAAGAAATAGGTGCTTCGATTTCTTGATCATTGAGTTGTGTTAAAACGGCTGCATAGGATGTTTCAGTGGCCAGAGTATACAAAATAAAATCTTTAGAAAAATCCGGGTATTCAATGCTGGTGCAATAATGATTGCTCGTTTGATTGAATCAAAAGCTTCTTTTTCTTTATGCGTCCATTTGAATATTGAATTCTTCTTGATCATATTTTGCATAGGTAAAACAATTAAAGAAAAATCAGGAATAAATTTTTTAACAAAATTGATCTGTCCAAGAAATGATTGCATGGATTTTTTGTTATGTGGTAAAGAAATATCAGAAATTTCTTTCACTCTATCTGGATCAATATATATACCATCTTTTGACACAAAAAATCCTAAGAGTTTTCCTTCATCTAAAG
The DNA here is from genome assembly GCA_034641835.2 of Pinus albicaulis. Lineage (NCBI taxonomy): Eukaryota > Viridiplantae > Streptophyta > Pinopsida > Pinales > Pinaceae > Pinus > Pinus albicaulis. The sequence goes on along the minus strand of JAXQQM020059390.1, from coordinate 10,911 downwards.
CAAAGAAATATTTCTTTGGATTTAAGGAAATACCAAAACTTCTACATCTTTCAAATATTTGTTTTAAATCATGTAGATGATTGGCTCTCTTTTTTGAAAATACTGTTATGTCATCAAGATAAACAACAACTGATTTATTGATCAGACCTTTAAATGCTATATCCATGGCTCTTTGAAAATTTGCTCCTACATTTATTAGACCAAAAGGAATTTTCTGATAAGCATAAGTTCCCCATTTTGTTCTGAAAGTTGTTTTCAATCTGTCATCTGGATGAACTAAAACTTGATTATAGCCCGAAAATCCATCGAGAAAAGACATAAGTTCAGAACCAACTACCTTTTGAAGTATTTGTTCCATGGTTGGCAATGGGAAATTGTATTTTAAACATGCCTTGTTTAAATTTCTGAAATCAATACAGATTCTTATATCACCATTCTTCTTCCTTACAGGTACCATATTGGAAACCCAATTAGAGTGCCTGACTGGAAAAATGATTTTAGCTTTCAAAATTTTATTAAGTTCTGATTTGATTTGACTTTTGAGATTTGGATGGATCTTTCTCAACTTCTGTTGAACAGGTTTAATATCAGGAAGCATTGGAATCGTGTGTTGAATAACCGAAGTATCATACGTTTTTAGATCATCATAATTCCAAGCAAAAACGTTTTTATTCTTGTTCAGTAATCTAGTGAACGCATTCCTTTCCTCTGGTGTTAAATTGAGTCCTAAGTTAACGTTTTGAGGTTTAGAATCAGAACCAAGATTTACTAATTCAAACTTCAAAGTGGAACTTTGGAGTTTCGTATTAACAACTTTCTTAATCTGTCTCTAATGTCATATAAATCCTCTAATTTAACGACAGATTTTGGAATGGGGTTTTCATTACCTTTTGAAGAAATTTGTAAATCATGATCATCTTCGTCAATAATTTTCTCATCATATGATTTCTCTGAAGTCATGAAATTTAGAATATATTGATCATGATAGAAAACTCTCCAATTTGTAACATTATCCGGGACAGATGGAAGAAACATCAATTCTACAGAAAACCTATCAGGACTGCAATCTTCAGCAGGTAAGAGTTTAGATGCAACATTAGCTAACAATTTATTGGAGTGTTCAGAATCTCTGTCAGATTTTGATTTGGATTTACCTGTACTTGAACTGCCATTAAGACTAACACTAGGAGTTTTCTCTCTTGCGGGCTCTAAGCGTAGATTATCCAAAGGAATAGGAATTAGTCTCCTTTCTCTGTATAGCTTGAATTCCTGAAAATCCTCTGGAGATAGCTGCGCTTTAGCTAAATTCAAAACCTCTTTGAATGAATTTCTTGCTTGGAACATATAATCAAAAATATCCTCCTCCCCGACAAATTCCCTTACTTTGATTGCATTGGTAAAATTCTTAACAATATAATTTTGGTCAAATAACCTTCTTGAGAATTTGAACAGTTGTAGGCATGTAACGTTTCCTATCTCTTGAAATGCATGACCAATATCCAACAGTGAAAATGTTCCACATTTTGTGGGAAATTGTGGCCAAATGCCCTTTTTCTTGTCTTTTAAATCTTTTGTCATACCTCCCTGGCCACAGTTCTGATAAGCAATTTCCTGAGCTACAAGTCTATCTGGAACATATAAGGGTAAAACATGGGGAGAAGCATAACTTCCCAAAACCCTAATATAGGTGAACAATTCTTCTCCAAACCATCTTGCGACGGGGTGAATATCAACTTCTGTTTCTGAGGATAACCTCGGGGCATCCTTATTATACAATGTTCTGTACAATGGCAGCATTATTCCATGACATATTTGGTAAAAATGGGGGACAAAATTAGACTCCCATAGTTCTTTATGGTACACATGAATGGGAAAAGGATCGTGGATATTCCATTTCCAGCCCATCACAGGGAATTTAGAGACATAGCAGATGGCGTCCATGACATAAGCAGATAAATAAAAAGGCAGATAAACCCGCTGGGAAACATTTCGTTTAAACCGGTAATGAAAAATAGCAGTGGTGAGATTATCAGATAGGATTTTGGCCCAATCTACAATTGTAGAATTAACAACCGCATTCAACAAAGGAAGCCATTCGGGTAAGATCATATTTATGTCAGGCTTTCCAAAAAGCCTGCATAACATGGCAGTAGTAAAACAATAAGGAGAGGTAAGTGAACCCGTGTTGTACATACTTTGTTTGTTTTTCTTCAATGGTTCACTTTTTTTGGTCCACTCCTTTGTGCATTCTGCCAAATTTGCATGTTCTTTGGAAAAATCTTCCATGAATTGTTTGTTGAAAGTCGCCCGAGGTTCTGGCAACTTATACATTAATCTCAGATCTTCTACGGTGAATGACCCGATTAGATCTTCAGATGGAGTTCTGAATTGTCTGTCTGAAATATCTGTGCTATCCAGCACCCATCTCACCATGTCTGTATATGGGAGAATCCTTGGCCTTGCTGCTATTCTATGCAGAAATGAGCAAGCCAAGTCTCTAAGGGTTGCTTCAGACGTATTCTTTGAACCCGTTGTAGCTGCAACTTTTATCACCACAGGGTTTTCTTCTTCTAACAGGTTATACATTCCTTCCCAAGTGGATATACCGGCGTCCTTGTTACAGGCGGTGTCTGCGTATAGCGAAGCCATTTCTTTGTTCTCAGAATTTGAGCTCTTCTCCTTCTTACCCATAGTATTTAGCGGAAGCTTTGTATAGTGGTCTGCTCCTTCGTGCCTGCGTTTTACGAATAAATGAGAGTAATGATATAAGAAAGGTGATGAGACTGTTTTGAATGTGAAAGCGGATAAAATATAATATTTAAATTGTGAAACGACTTTCAATCTAAACACAATCTCTTTTCACATTAATAATCAATCCAATCATTTAATATAATCATTAAAGCGCATAACGGATTTGACATATGGGAAGATTGCCTTGGGATAGCGCGCCTACATGAATCTGCGACATTGCGATCTGCGATTTGCTGCGCAATATCGCAATATCGCAATGTCGCAATATCGCAAAATGAAATCATCACAGTCATAAAAATAGCGCAAAAACGGGAATTGCGCAATAGCGCAAAGCGCATATCGCAAAAATCACAAAAGCGCATATCGCAAAAAGCGCACAATCGCAAAAGCGCAGAATCACAAAAGCACAGAATTGATAAGAGCGCAGAATCGCAAAAGCGCAGAATTGATAAGAGCGCAAAAGATTTTTATTAATCATTTCTGTTTTCTGCGCTATGCGATCTGCGATCAATGCGTTTTATATATACTATTTTGTTATGGATGCGCTTTCTTGTTTCAAGAGAAATTTTATTATAATCTATCATAAACTTAAGTGTTTCTAAATATTCTTTCTAAGGGATTTTATAAGTTTATGATAGAAAGTTTTATTTTTAAAGGCAAACAAATCCTAATTGATTTTTTTGGATTTTTAACTAAGGGTCCCCATTTATTTAGTATTATTACTAATAATAAATAAAAAGGGGGGTTGTTTCCGTCATTGGTAAGGAGTAGATCTTGTGTGCTTGATTTTGTATTCTTCCATCAACTTCTCCACCAAATTGGATGTGAATTGGCTCCCCTGATCTGTCACAATTTCTCTTGGAACACCAAAGCGAGTAGAAATATCCTCATAAAGAAAATGAACAACTGAATTTTCAGTAGCAGATACTAATGCTTTGGCTTCTACCCATTTAGTAACATAATCAGTACAAACCAATATATACTTCTTTTGCTTAAATGGTGGATTAATAGGTCCAATGAAATCTAAAGCCCATTTTTCAAAGGGTTCAATGAGTACCTGTGTTTGCAATGGCATTTCATTTGAAAGGGTAGGTTCCCCTACTCTTTGGCAGCTGTCACACCTTTTGACATATTGTTTTGCATCTTTGAAGAGGGAAGGCCAATAATATCCTAAAGAGAGGATTTTATAGGCCGTCCTTTTGTCTGCAAAGTGTCCGCCACATGGTTCATCATGGCATGCCTTAAGAATATCAGGCATTTCATCTTCCCTGACACATCTTCTGATCACAAGATCTGGCCCTGTTTTAAACAATTCGTTAGAAATCCATGAATATTTTTAACTCTACTGAATAATTTTTCATTTTTCACTTGGAAATAAATGTGAAGGTAGTTTCCCTGTAACCAAATAGTTAGCAATATCTGCATACCAAGGAGTTTTAATAGTTACTGCAAACAAGTATTCATCAGGGAACTTATCCTCTACGGGAGAATCTTCTTTAGTATTCTGAATCCTAGACAAGAAATCAGCTACTGTATTTTGTTTTCCTGGTCTATCCAACACAGTAATATTGAATTCTTGCAAAAGTAAGAGCCATCTTGTCACTCTGCCATTAGTAACAGGTTTGTTCATTAAATATCTAATTGCAGAATGGTCAGTATGAATAAAAGTTTCATAGCCTGTTATGTAATGTCTAAACTTATTAATTGCATGAACAACAGCTAAAAATTCTTTTTCAGTCACAGTATAGTTCAACTCTATGGGAGTCAAATTTTTACTGGTATAATAAATGGCATAAGGAACTAAATATTTTTGACCCAACACAGCTCCTAGAGTTGTATCTGAAGCATCCGTAAAAATATGGAAAGGGGGTTTCCAATTTGGTCCTCTCAATATAGGTGCTTCAGATATTCTTGTTTTCAAAGTTTCAAAATTTGATTGACAATCAGTATCCCATTTGAATTCACAATATTTTGTAAGCAATTTGAAGAGTGGAGATGCTATTTTAGTGAAGTTTTCTATAAATCTTCTATAGTAACCAGTAAATCCTAGAAAACTTCTAACATCTCTTTGACAATTTGGAATAGGCAACTTGGAGATGACTTCAACTTTTGATTTATCAACCTTAATTCCATCTCCTGAAATATGATGTCCTAAAACAATCCCTTGAGTAAACATCATAAAGCATTTTTCATGGCTTAATGAAAGGTTTGTTTCTTTACATCTTATGAGAACTTTTTCCAAATTTTCTAATGCCTCTTCAAATGAATTACCATAAAATGTAAAATCATCCATATAAACCTCTACACAATCATGGATTAGATCAGAAAAAATTCCTAGTACTGCTCTTTGGAATGTTGCAGGTGCATTACATAACCCAAAAGGAAGTACTCGGTAGGAAAAATTTCCCCATGGACAAGTAAATGTGGTCTTATCTTGATCTTCAGGTGCTACCTGAATTTGATTATAGCCACTAAAACCATCCAAAAATGAAAAGTACTTTTTACCTGCTAATGTATCTAATACTTGATCGATAAAAGGCAAAGGAAAGTGATCCTTCAAAGTTGCTTTATTCAATTCCCTGTAATCAATGCATACCCTCCATTTACCATTCTTTTCAGGTACTATAACCAAAGGAGAAACCCATCGGCTATCTGAAATTGGATAAATGAAGTTTACATTGAGAATTTTTTGGAGCTCTTCTTTCACTATCTCCCTAAGATTTGGATTCATCCTTCTTTGAGGTTGTCTGATTGGTCTACTGTTTTCCTCAATATAGATATGATGGATACAAGTCTTAGGATCAATACCTTTCATGTCAGTATACTCCCATGCAAATGCAGTAGAATGTTTTTGCAAGATTTTGGTTAGTTCTTCTTGTTGTGACTTTTCCAAATGCTTGTTGATATTCAATGTTTTTCTTGGAAAAATCTCAATAGTAGAACTACCAAACTCTTCCATAGAGTAAAGAGACATTTTTCTTGATGATAAATATTCTATGTCAGATTCCAACTGAGATTGTGTGGGGTCATATTCTGAAGATGTCTCAAAATTTTCTAATGTGTTCAGAATTTGACTATCCTCGCTGATTTCAGAAATGGTAAAGACAGGTTATATAGTGTCCTCATCATCAACCCATTCATTGTCTCCTACTTCTGTGATTTCTTTTGCTGGAGGATACAAATTGAATTTCTTTGTCAAATTACCATTAGAAATGTACATGTCCCCAGATCTACAACTAATAAAAGCATCAGCTATGGCTAGCCAAGGTCTTCCTAAGATAAGTGGGTGCCCTCCTAGATTACTTTTGGGAGTCAAAATCATAAAATCTACTGGATATTCCAAAAAATCTAAGGAGACTGAAATATCTTCTAATACACCATCTGGTTTAATAATTGATCGATCTGCAAGTTGAAGTAGAGTAGGTGTAAAAAGAAGGTTAGGAAGTTTTACCTGGTCCATAGTCTGTCTACTCATAATGTTGATAGCAACCCCTAAGTCAATCAATGTGTTTGGAATTTCTATCCCATTTATATGTGTCTTGACAATTGGACTTCCTGGATCTACATACTTCTGCATGGTAATTTTTCCCATCATAATATCTGCAATCTTTCCTACCAGGTGGATTCTTCTTGTGTCTTTTAATTTCCTTCCTGGTCTTTTGAAACTCAACTCCTTTATGGTTTTTGCTAGAATAGGAATCTCTCGAATGGCTTGTAGCAAGGGAATCTTGATACAAACATTCTTCAATTCATCTAGGAAGTCATAGTTAGGCAACAAGATTTGTTTTTCCACCCCCTTATCAATTTGTAGTCTTTCAGGAAAAGGAGGTGTAGATGAAGATGCGGGTTGCTCAACTATAGGAGTTGTGGGTGTTAACTTTTCTTTTTCTTTTTGAATGTTTGAATTTTGAAGAGATTCTTCCTCAGAACCCTTATTGACTTGAAGAGAATCCTCCTCAGAGGTATCTTACTCTTGAATATCTATAGAAGGTTTTTCTAAAACTCTACCAGATCTGAGTTGTACATCGTTGAGAGGAACAATCATATAGGTAGGAAATTGTTGTCCTTCTACCCTGTAAGTATTCTGAGGATTTTTATTATTAGGATTTGGCAATGGCTGAGCTGGAAGTTGATTTGTCTTTTGTTGGTATGGGAGCATGAGTTGAGGATTTGGATTTTGTTGAGAAGGTTGTTGTTGTGGAAATGGCAATGAAAGTTGTGGATTTGGTTTTGGAAGTTGTGGAGCTTGTTGATTTTGAAAAGATGGAGGATATTGATAAAATTGAGCAAATCTCCCATAAGGATTTTGCATCCCTTGTACCCATGGCTGATGTGGATTTTGATGTTGGGGCCAAGGTTGTTGCCAAGGATTCCAATTTGGTGGGGTTTGAAGATTCATAGGGTTGTTAAACCCTTGAGTTTGTTGTCCCTGCCAAGGTCTTCTTGCAACAAAACAGAGAGATTCTACTGAATTTGGGTCTTCTTGAAAAACAGCTTTGAGTCCAGGAATTGAAGGACAATCCTTGATCTCATGATTCTCTAAGCAAATCATACATGTTTCTACAAATTTTGCATCCAAGGGACATTCCCTTAAAGCATGTTTCTTCCTACATTTCGGACAAAAGATGGCTAAAGCATCTGTTTCCGCTTTCTGCTTGTTTTGGATTTAAGGGTGTCTAGTTGTTCACTAAGGCTCCCTAAGATATCAGTTTTGAACTCATCAAGCATGCTACCAATCTATGCCCTACTTACTGATCCAGTTGCAGATTTGTTAGCCCTAATAAGAGAAGGATCCCTAGGCCCTTTTCCTGTTTTAGATTTTCCTCTTGAGAGATGGACACATAGTTCTGTTATGTCACGAAGTGAAAGTTGAGAAATGTCTCCTTTCCCCATCATGTTTAAAATATCTATCCATTCATCTCTAATGGCTTTTAATATGAGGGCTTTCAAGGTTTCATCATCTAAATTGCTCATATTTGCTCTTTTCAAGTTGTATTGAAATCTTTCAAGTAAATCTTCCAAATTTTCATCTTCTTTCTGCATCATTTTGAATACCTCATCATTGTGATTGGTGGGCATACAATAGTCCAAGTATCTATCCAAAAATGTTTGTTTCATATCATTCCAAGTCCTAATAGATTGAGTGGCTAATCCCATGAACCATTTCAAAGTAGATCCCTTCAATGTTGAAGGAAACAGTTTGAGTTTTTGAGAGTCTTCCATATAATCATAAGTTCGGCACACAACTTCAAACTCAAACAGAAATGTTTCAGGATCCTCACTTCGCAATCCATAAAAGTTAGGGAGGACAGATGGTGAGATATTTTTCATTGTTGCATGAGTTTCCTCATCAACTATGGGGAATCCAAACAAGTTGTCTCCTTCCCTATTTCTACCATTATTTCCTTCACCATTGTTGTCTCCATTGTTTCCTCCTCTTCTACCTCTACCTCTACCTCCATCTATTACTTCCTCTTCCATGATAGTTTCTTTAGAGTCCTTAAATTCCTCTAGTTCTTCTATCAAGGGAGGATGAGAGAGAGTCTCTTTGTTTTCTAAATGGGATTTAGTAGGTGGTATAGGAGAATCCTCTAATTCAGCTGCTCCTTGAATTCCAAAAATCTTAAGGCTAGGGGTAGATGGTGGTGAATCTGGTCTATGCCTTGAAGAATATGGAGTTGTGAAAATCGAACTCTTGGCTTTAGCTATAAACCTTCCCCTAGAATCTCTTGCTCTATGCATGTCATTTTTTTTTATTTTTTTTTATTTTTAAAAAGTTGGGCTAATAATTCTCTTTCTGATCTTCCAGGTCACACTAGGTGCAAGAAGAGAGCATACTTAAGAAATTACTAAACCAATAACTCTCTTTTCTGATCCTCCAGATCACACTAGGTGCAAGAGGAGAGCATACTTCAAGAAGTTATCAAGTTTTCCCTTCTTTTATGATTTTGTTTTTTTTTAAAAGAAATTGGCTACCTAGTTACACTTCCCCGGCAACGGCACCAAAATGTTTGGTCAATTTACTGTGTCCTAAATTGCTGCATTTAATTTTTCAATCCGGGATTCGTAAGCTGATGAAGTGTGGCGCACTATATGTGCAAGATAACCTATTTCTTAACTTTTTGTCGTTTTTGGTTTTCTAAGGTGAGATGGAAATTCTAAAATAAAAACAAGTATGGTTATGTTTTTTCAAGGAAATGATATCCTCTATAATTATTTACCAACTTGAAACTTAGAAATAAATTTGAAACTTATAATGACAAAACTTGAAAAGAAATGAAAATGTGCTGCTGAAATGAAAAGGTGCTGCTAGTATAATAAATCAAAACAGTGAACTATTGAGCATGGAAACCAAACTATTCTTGCTTTTGTCTAAACACAAAAGAAGCTATGCTTAAAGAAATCCAAAATTGCAACAAAGTAAATCTAAATCAGATTACATCAACTTGTCTTCTGATCCCTCATCATTAGTCCAGCTATGATTTTCGGAAGTAACCATAAACAACTTGAGTAACTAATATCTAACTTGCAGAAAGTAAACTAATATCAAACCATGCATTCATAATTCAATCCCTCACCATCAGTCCAGCTATGGCTTTCGGAGGTAACTAAAGATGTCATGCACAATTTAATATTTCTAATTTGCAGAAAGGGAACTAATACCAAACTACACATTTCATAATACAATCCCTCACCATCAGTCCAGTTGTGGCTTTCGGAGGCAACTGAAGATGTTATGAGCAGTTTAATATATCTAAAATTGCAGAAAGGAAACTAATACCAAACTACACATTTCATAATACAATCCCTCACCATCAGTCTAACTGTGGCTTTCGGAGGCAACTGAAGATGTTATGAGCAGTTTAATATATCTAAATTTGCAGAAAGGAAACTAATACAAAACTACACATTTCATAATACAATCCCTCACCATCAGTCTAGCTGTGGCTTTCGGAGGCAACTGAAGATGTTATGAGCAGTTTAATATATCTAAATTTAACTACTGAAGCAAATAAAAAAAACTGAATTAAACAAAGCAGTACTGAAATTAAACAGAAACTAAGAAAAACAATTAGCAGCAGAACAATGTTAATTCCGTGTCATTAGTCAAAAAGTTATGCAAATGCCCGGGCTGCCTATCTATAACCTGAAACAAGAACACTGATCAGTGATTAATAACATAAAACATGAAAGACAGAAGTAGAATGGAAAGCAGGAAAGATTATAAACAGAAATGAAACATATATACCATGAAAGATGCAGTGTATAAACATGTGAATGGATTATGGCACAATGAGCTTAAAAGAAATAAAACAAGAACTATACAATAATGCACAGAACCTTGGAAAGTGTAGGGGCCCTCTACACCAGCCTTGGCAACGATCTTCAAGTACGAATTACGTTTGAAAACAGAGTCTTCTTATATTAAAATGCAGTCATAACAGTAAGGTGGTATTACGGCACAAAGGCAGCGTAATTACATTACAGAGCAGACTAATAAAAGATAACAGAGACTAACATCGACTAACTCCTATGCGTATGCAAATGCGTTATTTATAACTGAAGGTAATGTAACTGATTTCCTAAAGTTTATGCTGATACAAAACACGTAGACCATTACGTCCTCGGATCTAGGATCATGGCCGTGTTGAAAAGTAAATCTATGAGGAGTGGATGTTTGAATTCGGCTATGGAGCCGTGTATAGATGTTGACTTGTCCTCCGCAACTTAGAAACGGCCATATGAACCTTCACGTGACACGAAACAGAGTCCTGTCACCGTGAGACTCTATGGTTGACTTCCATTTGGACGCCTTTGACCGCAGCTTCTTTATATGAGTTTGCTCGAGCCAATAGGACACGAACCATGTCCACATCATTTCTGACTTGCCCATGTGGCTCGTTTTTCCTGTAGACACCTGTAACATAGAGTTTCACAAAATAGCTGCGGAAAGTTGCAGCAGCTGCGGAAAGTGGCAAGATTCCGCAGCTAAATGAACAAAATCTAAATCAAACAGCATACACAAAAATATAGTTAAAAACCATGTTAGATGCTCTTTTGCAATTAACATACAATGATATTGACAACTTGGGAGGTTCAGGTGAGTGAAAAAGGTATAGAAAAGCGTATGGAAAAGATGCAGAATTGAGACTCAACAAT